>VZRO01002985.1:708256-802782 GCA_013397915.1 Daphoenositta chrysoptera
AGAAATAGCTGACTTCACCTTTTCTTGTGATTATGTGGGGCAGTCAGCACCAATTTTGAAAACTGCTTGATTTTTTTCCTAAAAATAACCTTCCGGGTCACTTTTAATCAAGTCCAAATGGCCAAGTCCCTGCGTTAGTAATTCTCCTATAAATAAAATTTGACAGGGATACCTTCAAAACCAACATCCAAGCATTTAAACAAGTTGTCTCAAACTCTGCTCTGACTCCAGCCTTGTAAATCATTGCCAAATATCACACAGCTTCATGACCTAATCCTCTGCAGAGATATCTAATGCTGTGTAAATCTGTGTCAGGAGGACAGCACCACCTGTGATGTGTTTCAGGGTGACATTTGTGGCACTCAAAAGACAACGGGAACCCACTCAGATCCCAAGTCTGGTCTTGCAGTATTTGAACCAAAAACCTTCTGCCTTGGGAGAAAGGGCAGTTACAGGACACAAATCCAGGATGAGGGAGGAATCATGCAGATGCACCAACCAAAGCAGTTTGAAGACCTTGATATGTTCTGACTTTCACTCATCATGGGTGAAACCAGCAAAGAAGGGTGTTGGGTACCCTGTATTTAATTAATTTTCATTTAAATCATTTAAATAATTTAATAATTTTCATTTAAACTTCATTTAAATATCAACATTCATCTTACAGATCTTACAGATTTGTTTTACAGATCAAGGGAATGATCTTCCCTTGGCATGTGAGTGTGTGGATCTTGGTTTCTTTCTCTGAGTATACAATCATTGAGCTGCTTTTCTTACACCTTCAGCCTTTCTGGATAGGAACCTCCAAGGCTTTGTGAGGTTAAGGCTGTTTTCTGCACTGAACTTTCCACCAAAGACAAAGAAATATGTGCCACAGGTTTTTTTCTATCATGATTTCTCCCTAATGCCAGTTATTTTACACTTTTAGATTACTTAATTGAATGGCTTTAGTATATAACTACAGTGCACATTTGTTTACTCCTGTTAGACAAATCTTCAGCCCTTTCTCATTATTTAGGCAACATTAAGTCAGTGGGAAGTGCGAATAAAAGGAGGAGGATTTGAACTCTGTGTTAATGCAACATCAGAGTACAGGATGTAAACCAGGCTGGTGAGAAACAGGGAAGGCAGAAAATGGGTGCGTTGGTGAGCTGAAGATGGTTTTTAAGTGAAACCCAGATTTCCATCTTCAGCAGGGAGCATTGGGTGAGCAGGATTTGGGTGAAAGGAGCACGTCCAACCTATGGTATTGCTTGCTCTAAAATAACTTAGGTCACAGGTTCAGATCTGCTTTCCTAGAGATGGAAGCAAAGGCTTTGCTGGTGATTTTTACCTCCCCAGTGTCTGTGGGGCCTGAGACATCAGACCTTGAACCCAGTCTGCCTGTCGACTGTGATGTTCTTACAGGGCACTCAGCACTAAAAGGCAGAAATGTTTATTAAGCCCTCCCTTCCTCTCCAGCCACTGGGTCTGCACCCAGGAGGTGAGTCTGTGTCACACCTTGTTAGAGAGTGACATGTTACTGGGTGACAGCCAGCCTCTGTGCCACTTACTCATCTGCAGAGATGCCAGAAACCCCAGCTCAGGCTTGCCTTCTCCCTGCCCTTAGTCACCCACATGCCACAATAAAGCCATCAGCAGGTAAATAATTTAACAAATTGAGCGAGTTTTTACAAAAAGGTGCTTAGTTGTGCAGGCAGCACTGGTATGTAAATAAATGCATATTCAGGAGAAAGGCTGCTCCGTAGGGGATGCTGGCTTGGGACTTAGGGCAGGCTGGTCTTACCCTGGTTTTCCCAGACCTCATGGATGATGCTGGGCTGGTCAGCCAGCAATGGGCTTCAGAGTAAAAATCATCTCATCCCAAAATTAAAAGGAAAGTTTTCCTCCAGATCTGTCAGTGTTCATGGGGGTGCTGGAGTTTCCTTACACGAAGCACTTGTTTTTTTATAATGTAGAGGAGCCTCTGCTTTTAGGCTTAACTGCTGTCTTGAAAATGGCAACAGCACTCACTCCTCACTGATGAGCTTTGCACGCTCCCATTGGTGAGAGTGAGATATCCAATACTGTGATAACTGGGGCTGTGAAAATGGTAGGTAAGAAGAAAACAAATTAAAAAGGAAGAAAAGAAACTGTGATAAGCAATATACATGGGTCTCTTCTTCTAAGAAAATGGTATTTTATAGCCATGTGGTGATTAATTCTGGTTGGGTTTTTTTCTTGTTTTGTTGTTTATTTTTTTTTTAATACATGCAAATTGGCATGATACCTACGGTGTTGGAGAGCTGTTTGTTTTCACTCCTTGCTCAGTAAGATTTCAGGCTGTGAACACTGATCTGAGCATGCAAAACCCTATTTCTCCATGTGTTCATTATCTCCACTGGCATTCAGTTCATTCAGAATCAGTCCTGTGCCTGATACCACCCACATTTCTGACCAACTGGGGCACTAAAAAAGCTCTGAGAACATGAAGAGCATGGGAACCCCTCTATGCTGCTTCCAGATTCAGACAGTTTATTTGGAAGAAATAGTCTTTGAAAAGTATGAACCTCAGCTCTGAGTACCTGTGAAGTTTCCATCTCCTTTATAGACTGTGCAGAAACCAGAAAAAGTGAGTGAGAGCAGAATGGAAGAGCCACGCACATAATTCTTTTAAGATCTGTGGTATAGTCATGTCTGCCAGCAGTGCAGGAGACTTGTTCCTAATCCCTTAGCTGAAGACTAGTGATTAAATGTAAATAATAAAATCCTTTATCTCTGCTGGAAAGGGTTAGATGTTCTTTCTTCCAGAAAGCTCTAAATTATAACAATTACCTGACTCATATTTTGGGTACTGGAAGATAGACACACCTTGATCTCCTTTCTCATCCACTTTGTGAAGATCATCCTTTCTTCTGTGTGGAGCCAATGTAATGGCTCCTGTTTAAGACTCTTTACCCCACTGTTCCACTAACCAGCTGTTTCTTTCCGGGGAGGAAAGTCAGAATGGCAGAAAAATGGCAGGACTGTTTTAACAGAGTGAATTTTTGCGTTGTGTCTCCATCCAGGTCTCTTTAATCAGCCTCGTTGCCAACACCCTTGGATATTCCGAGATGGGTCCCATCAAATCCCTCCGGACGCTCCGGGCGCTGCGGCCACTGAGAGCATTGTCACGCTTTGAAGGGATGAGGGTAAGAGCACCCACCAAAAACAAAAAAAAAGCAAAATCCACAAAGCATCCACCAAAGCTCAACTGTGTGGATCAAGATATAACAGGGTTTCCGTGGTGTATGTGGTTTTGTCAGCCGAAGGAAATGAGTGATAGTGCTTTGTCAAAGCAACAAAGAAATCCCTCCTTGCTCTCCATTGCACCATTACATCTCTATCCTTGGGTGGATTTAATGATAAACTAATTCTGCTGCCTAACTTGTCATGTTACGCCTTAAAAACCAGCTTTTTGGACAAGGAAGCATCTGGCTATCAATTACCTCTCAATTATAAGGTGTATCAGGGGAACAACCAAGCTAAAGTTTGCTCCCTGTTTTTGACACGCATTAAAATGAGACTGACTAGAAAGATCTTAAGGATGTTTTCACTAATATTAAAGCAAAAATTAGGAATGCTAAAGATAGGGAAAGCAAATTAATGAATGATTTTTTTTTTCCTTTGAACAGATTGCAGTTTTAATGAGGAATGTCAGGATTAACATTAAAACCATGCAGCTCGTGCTTGTTGCTCCATCTTGTGCATCCATTTCTTTCTTTTCTGCATTCCCTTGCCCCCGTGGCTATATTCCCGTGGCATACCTGTTGATTTGTTAAGCCTACCTGCTAACATGAATCAATTATTGTTTAGATAAGCACTTTATTTAATTCCTCACACCATGCATGACTTGCAGGTGGTGACAGCTGTGTTCTGTATGAGCTGAGGTTACTGCTAACCTTGCAGATTGCATAGCAAGGTAGAGCAAATCTGTGACAAAATTCTGTGTCAAATTATATTGATGATCCCAAATATCTCTGCTAGGCCAAGGAAAATGCTACATATTTCACAGTGATGTATATTCAGGGTAAAGCTTTCTTCTAGACAAAATTTTGGTCTGAATCATCAGTGAGTAAATGTGTATTTCATGCACTGAGTTCCCAGCAGTGAACTGTTCTCATTGCAATGCCCTTACAGCAAGAGACTGAAGGCTGGAGAACCTGACAATTGAGATGAGCCAGGTAATATGGTGACACAGCAACTTAGGAAAACCCATATCCATTCTTTTCCTCTTCTGTGGATGACCAGATTTGGCAATACAACTCTCTGTTCCAAAGATTTTGTGACTAGCTCAATCATATTATTTTTGTGGATAAAGATGAGGCAAGTATTGTTGCAGACCACCTCTGTTTTGGTACTGAGACAAAAAGATTCAAAAGGCTCTGTTCATCCAGGCACCCAAACCTGAATTGTTTTGTTCACCACAATCTTTCCAACAGTCAGGCAATATTTTAGAGGTAATTGACCAAATAAAAAAAATGCAAAATGCAAAGGCACAAAGTAAGGTTGGACTGCTCACAATAATTAAAGCTCTCACTCCTGTCATCTGATGACCTCACTCCAAGTCTTTATTAAACATTCACAAATGGAACTATTTCAGCATTTGGTATTAGCAAAAGCAGTAATTTAGCTACCAGAGTGATTTGTGCACAGATTCTCTCAAATCAGTTTAGATCTGGTTTATGAAGGCTTAGCTTTTACTGGTGGATTTACAAGCCCAAGCAAAACCCAGCGTGTTCTAACCTACGATTGTTTATTCATGATTTCACATCAGTTTAACTAAATTGGATTCAAACCTGAATAGCTGTGGGGAGAAGAGCCAAAAACATCAGAAAAGCGTTAGTAGATTTGGGAAAAAATAACACAAAAAACTCCTCATTTCTCTCTGAGAATAACAAGAGGCTGGCTTGGTGAAGATCTTAACATGGATCAGCCCAGGAAATTTCCTCCCAATATGCTCATTCTTACAGGCCCCCAGTCCCTGAGTCAATATCCCCTTTTCTTTCCTGTACCATTGCTGCAGCTGAAATATATTTAGTCATTCTGAGCTATCAGAGGTGGTGAATTAGCTTGTAAACCTTGATAAAGTATAATTGAGAATACGTGCTATTGGAAAAGCACATCATTTTAGTTTTAGTTTGTCTAACCACACTTAACAAGACTAGGGACAGTTAGACCTTTCATTATTAGGAGTTCATATGCTCCAAAATGCACAGGAAAATTGCCAGCGCAGTGATGGATTAAATAATGATAATGTTGAGAAGCAAACACTGACAGTGAGAAAATAATAATAGTTTGCTCTGTTATAATGCCTTTTTCTCGAATAACTGAAACATCTCTGCAGGGCTAGAACAGGAGCAAGAAAGTTCTCATTTACTGCAGTAAGAGACCTATTTCATGGATGTTGTGCCTAAATTTTGGAAGCAATTTTCCCTGAGACAAAGGCACAGAGTAGCACTTGGGTGGCCAAGAGAACATGTTGCCATCAGACCTCAGTTCTTTCCCTACCTTCAAACAGTCTGGGACCTGTCAGCAGCTCCTGTACCATGAGAGGTCTGCAAAATAAGGATGAACTGGTGCCACCCTTCCCCTCTGTCCCCAAAAAGAGACCCCAGAAAGACCAGGATCCCCCCTGACAGTTACTGTAGACCCAGAGGCTTTCCATGCATGGGCCCAGAATAAAGTTACCTAGATCTGCCTGTCCCAAATAATGATATCTCTCATGTCTCCTCATTTGTTGTCCATCAGGGAATTATTTCAGAGGTGGCATTTCCCTGCAAGGGAGGTTATTGCAGTATTTTAGAAGGATGAGGGGGACAATGACAGATTATTTAATGTGAAAATGATACTGGGTGAAGTCATGGTGAGACTGCTACAAGATATATGCAGGAAAGAAACAGCATAATTAATGCTAGTTAGCATGATTTCACGGGAATAGTTCTTGTAAAACCAATATGGGCCTTTGATTTGATTACAAATTATGCTGATGACGGTAACTGTGCTGATACAGAATCCTTGGATTTCAGAGAGGAATCTGATACCCCAGGACATTGTGATGAAAACATGAGCTTTGTACCAAGACAAGTAAACACATTTTGAAATGGTTGATGGATCTCAAAAAGTAATTGTAAGCAGTGATCACACTGTAAATTTGGTGATGAGCGTCTCGGGGTGAGGGATTGTTCAGAATGAGAACTATCTTTAATCTATACTTTAACAGCATCTGGAAGAAAATATAAAATCTTTGCTGACAACACTCAAAACGAGTGTAAGTGAAATTGCAGATAAGGGAATTATGCTGGCTGATCTGGATCACAGTGAAAAAGAGATCTATTGTACAGAAGGCATTTTAATAAAACCAGATACATGGGCTACCTTGGGAGAAGGAATGTAGGTCACTCTGAGGGATGATTCTTGGAAAACAGCAGCTGAGAAGGACGCAGGGATCAGGATGACTGTTCAACAGGACACAAGCTTTTGGGCAGGTCTGACAAATGAGGTGACTGAGAGAAACCCTGAATTTGCAGGGAAATAACCCAACACGCAGAGGGAGAGTGCAGTGCTTCAACACTGGAATTCCATGAGAATGCTGGAAAGAGGGTGTTAAAAATGGGAAAATCCCTGCAGGGAACTACCAGTGTGATTAAAAACCTGAAGGAACCATGACAACTAGAAAGAAGCTCTGATTTTTTAATTACCCAGAGCAATGTGCAGTGGTAACTCACTCCCAGAGAAGATGGGGATGATAGGAGAAGACATCTAACAGCAGAGGCCTCGAGTTCAACAAATTCCACCTAAAAATGCAGCATCTGTTTCTAACGCTGAGGACAAAGGGCACCAGGAACAGATTATCTAATAATACATTTTTCCCTCCGTTATTTGACATCATGACACTGTAAATTAGATGTCTTTGCAAAAGCTGTGCCTGAGCTTCACTGGGAGTTATAGTCTGGGCCTGAAATCACTGCGAGGACTCTGATGGGCTCTCTCAGAGCAAAGGGAGGATTAACTCATCATGCAAGTCTATTTCTGGATTAAAAATCTGAATCAGCTTTGGCTGAGGAGGTTGTGAGATCAGGAGAGCTGGGGACCAAACAGAGCTTATAGATTGCACCACTCTGGGTTAAAGCAGAGGACAGCTCAGTTTCTAGGCTGTCCCCAAAGAAGTCACCTGGAAGGTGGTTTCACCTGTAAAGGTATAGATGGAAACAACAGGTATGAAACCTTTTTTATACATGGGTATATATGTTGCTATTCCTAAGTGCAGCAGAAATTCATCCCTTTCCATGGGAAGGTTTGCTGCTCAACTTTTAACATGAATTTATGATAATAACCTGCCTTTATGTATCCAGGTCTTCCTCTCACTTGCCTCAGTGCAAAACAAGAATGCTTCCACCAGAAAAAATGGCATCACACCGGTGTAAGAGCAGAAGCAGTGAGGAAAGAATGAACCCCCTTGTTAATAATACATTCAGAGAGGTGTTGCAGGATTTGCTCCAGCCTCGTGTCGTGTTTTGTTATCTACAGGCCATTGAACATAACTCAGCAGAAGGGAAAAAGCAGGATGTGGGCATGGCCATCAGTTGTACTGCTGAAACCTGGATGTCTGTGTCCTGTCACTGGGAGCTGGGTTCAGCAGCACATGTAACACAAGTGCAGTGATTTTGTGCTGGCATGGGTTAAAACTGAACAAAAATATTGTTGTGCAGAGAAGCAAATGAAAACTACTCTGACAAGAGCCAAGGCTATATCCAAACAAGCCCTTGATTTGGAAATTATTTGGCATTTTGGTTAACACGGTAAATTTGGTCTAAAAATGATGAGGTTAGAAATTGATTGACATCCAAAACTGAAAGATAAAATTAGCAAACAACAACAAAAAAAAAAAAAACCCAAGAAAAGTCATCAGGAATGGGCCTATACAGGAAAACAAAACAAAACAATTGGTCAAACAGCTTTTCCTGTGTGAAAATCAGCTTCATTCATAAATGCACAAAATATAAATCTGAGTTTTGGAAGATCTACATAATTTTGTATTGTGTACAGTAGAGGAAGCTGCTGCTATACATGCATGAAAACCATTTCACTCCTCCGGGTATTTTTCTTCCGCAGCAATGCAAAAATGATGGAGAAGTGAATGTTAGGTTATTAGCTTGTCAGAAAATTGGACACTAACACAAGAGAAAAGAAGAGCTGACATTTTCCGTAATCAAATTCACCAATTGAATAAAGTTTAATTTTTATGGATCGATATCACCTTGTCTCAGTTTCAGAAATGTAGATGGAGAAGAAGAAGAAGAGTTGAGTGGCCACCTATCAGATTTTAATCTCCAAAGCATCAGAGAGGGATGGAGACAAATTCATGTTGTGGGTTGGTGTCAGCAGCAGTGCTGGGAAGCAGAATTGCCTGGGCCATGCAAAGGCAGCATCTCCAAAGGCTGTGAACCTGGAGAAACCTGGCTGGCACAGGAAGGGGAAAACTACATTTTGTGATAGAGTTCCCCCCTCAGAAAATGTCTTGCATGGTGTGACTCTCGGGGTGTCCTCTGCAGGACTGGGAGTTGGACTGAGTGATTCTTGTGGGACCCTTCTAGCTCAGGATATTCTGTGTTTCTCTGTTTCTTTAGTGTAAGATTTGACATGCAGAGATGCCTTTTGTATCCAGGTGCACAACAGTGCTCAAAACAGTAAAGGATGTGCACCTTGCCTGTTTGATGAAGGGGTATTACAGTGCTGCATTCAAACCTGGCAGCTGTAGAGGGTCCATGGCTGGTCTGACCTTTCGGGTTTTTTTGTTTGGCTTCAGAATGGTGTCCATTTCCAGTGCCATCATTCACACACTTTAACAGCTCCTTCTGCTTTTCATTTTAATGTGTGTTTTTATGCAGGGGTTTACAGCCCTGCCTGGGTTAATGTGTAGGAATTTTACAGCATGGCAGAGGAAAAAAATAATGATTTTTTTTGTTTAATTATAATGATTTCACTGTTTTAATCATGCATACTGATCAGATAGGGGAAGCTGGCTCAGTACAGTATGTTTCAATCTG
This sequence comes from Daphoenositta chrysoptera, assembly GCA_013397915.1. Classification (NCBI taxonomy): domain Eukaryota; kingdom Metazoa; phylum Chordata; class Aves; order Passeriformes; genus Daphoenositta; species Daphoenositta chrysoptera. The sequence continues at coordinate 717,325 of VZRO01002985.1, forward strand.
TTATTATTTAATTAAGCAAAATTTATCACAGCTACAGTTCACAACCCACTGGCTACAGAGGCCTGAGTGGAGTCAAAGATCTCAGAAATCTTTTTTTTTCTCTATTTTGAGACACTGTAGTGCACCCCAGCCATTTCCAATTAATCACATTATTATGACAGCTTGACTGAAGTGTAGTATCCAGAAATATTTAAGTAGTCAAGATGACTTATGAATTCAGAGATTCCTCTTGAAAAAAGCATCATCCCTTGCACAGGATGCCAACAGATTCATTCTTTGATTACCAAAGGGAAAAAACAGTCATGTGTGAAGCCTTTGGAGGTGGTCTGGCCCCTGAGGCAGTGTCAGTGCTTATCCACCTGTCACCGTGTGAGGGTTCAGACTCACTAATCAAGGGTGCACAACAGCTCATTAACAAAGTGTCCTTACAAGTGCTGACATTAATTCTGTTTTGCCTTTCCTGCTTCCCCCAAGGTGGTGGTCAATGCCCTTGTGGGAGCCATCCCTTCCATCATGAACGTCCTGCTCGTCTGCCTCATCTTCTGGCTCATCTTCAGCATCATGGGAGTGAACCTCTTTGCTGGCAAGTTTGGGAAGTGCATCAATAAGACAGAAGGAGATATGCCTTTGGACTCCAAAATTATTAACAACATGAGTGACTGCATACTTTACAACGTGTCGGGCACATTTTACTGGACAAAAGTTAAAGTTAACTTCGATAATGTTGGTGCTGGGTACCTGGCTCTGCTACAAGTGGTAAGTGTGACCACCAGAAACCAATGGGCAAATGTTGCTTTTTCTCACTGAAACCATCAGTTTAGAAGCTCAGGTTAACCTCTGGGCTTTTCTGGGTTTTTCACCCTTTCCTCAAGTGCAAATAAATCGTATTTTGCATATTAACTTGGCCTAAAGATATTATGGAAGTTATTGGTTTTAATTTGAGTTTCTGCTGCATCACTAATACAGTTCTCTGGGAGGTGATGGGACTATTGAGGTGAATTAAAGACCATTTTGTCAATACTGTAATCCAGAGCGAAATTCAGTTCCAGAAAAGAAAGTTGTGGCACAGGAAGGACTGTTCATGCAGACAGAGTGCACTGGCCTTCCTGAACAACCTGGGATTTCACTATATCCTGCTGGAAAAAAAAAAAAAAAGAAGTTGTAGTGCCTGCAGTTTCCCAGCTGAAGTTACACCGCATGAATCTGTAGTCTTTGTTTATGGCCCTCTGCTCACTTTCCATTTTTGAGAAGGACACTGGTGCCTCCCATTCTGGTTCCTCACCTTGTGTCCACCTGCTAAAACAATGAGGCAGATTGAATCTAACGGGGAGTCATGGTGGGGATCAGAGTGCTGACACTGCCCCCAGCCCAGCCTCTCTGGGAAGGTGGAAAGAGCTTAGCAGAAAAAGACTGTTGAGGTTCAAAGATGATGGCAATATTTGAGCTATGAAGGCAGAAGGAAGCCACTTCTACAACTTTTTTCACCATCAAATGTAAAATAATAGATAAATAGGTTGTATGCACTGAGATTCACTGTGCTTTGACACAGGACAACTTAATGGATAGAGCCACAGGAGACTCCATCTTTTCCAGGCCCTGCTGCTGGACTGCTGGGTGATTTCAGAGAAATTGCTTTGTGTTGCAATTCCTTAGGGCCCTCACATAAAGTGGTTATGATGTTTATTTCCATCGTTCCTAATTTGCTCTGCAGCCAAATGATGGCAGGGGCTGGATGTGCACTTGGAGTTGTGTGCTGCATTTTTTGCCTGCAGAGTTAAATAAGCTCCTTGCTACATCTTTGGACAGGGAGGTTTCTTTCTTGAAACGCCTGTGATGGCGTTCCTCGATTCTGGGATAAAAAATTGTGTGCTGGCAGCTCAGTTCATTTGTCACATGCAGAATCCACCCTTTGCAATGCACCAGGACATTTATTGCCCCGTGCTCCCTCCAAGGGGCATGAGCCTCCCACCCGTCCCCATGGGATCTGCCAGCCTTTCTCCTTCCCAGAAAGCAAATTTGTTTTTCCCAGGTCTGGTTTTCTCTGTCACAGATGCATGGAACAGCATCATGAAGTAATTTTCCTGTCCTGTAGAAATCCTTGTTCTTGTGTGTGCTGTTCCTGGTACACAAACACTTGAGTTTGAGATCTTTTGATCACTGTCCATTGAGTCTGCTTTCACACCCTCTGGGAAGCAGAAACACTGGAATGGGCACAACCACTTTTGGTTCTTTCCATGACATAAACTTGCTGAGAGCAAGAGCTTTTATCTGTTGAGTGTAATTATGATATTCAGCTCTGCCATGTAGGGTAGATTATTTTGCTTTGAACGTCTTTAATTAGATTTTCTGTTCTAAATAGTGTTTTCTTTGTCTTTCATTTAAACATTCAATCTAGCTGAGCAAGAATTTCCAGGTTTAAAATATTGTGCCTTACCTGAAGTTTCTTAATTCCTCTGATTACATAACAAATGCCTTCTTTTTTGGGGGGAATAAACCTCCATCAAAGTAGTAGCTATTCCTTCACCATTTCTAAGAGTCAAGATCCAGGTTTTTGAAAATTTTAACTTTTCATAAATTGGCATTTCCTACGGAATATCCTGAAGCAGTCTTTTCTAGCCACTTCTGTTGGGATCAGTGGTGGCAGAAGAAACATAACTGGTTGTAAGGTGGATCTCAGCACACATTTGGAGGGAATGGGCTGAAAATGGATTTCAGCTGAAAATGGATTTGATGACCCTCCAGGTTTCTTTCAAATCTGTGATCCTGTATTAAGTAGGAGAGAAATAGATTTTCCAGTTGCAAAAGTACAAAAGAAGTGTGATAAACCTAGGCCTGGTCTGGCTGGGCAAACTGATTTTAGCAGGAAACAAGCTCAGCTTCTACGGCAGGTGGCAGCTCCTTCTTCACAGAGGAAGAGCAGGAGCCAGATTCCATTAGGGGGTTGATTTTGGCTTTAATCCTAGACCTGGAGCTCTTATGTCTGCTGCTAACCACAGGCAATAAAGTGAAAAGAGAAGGGGCCCAAACATCTGGATCTCCTCTGCCAGGAGTGTTGGTTACAGGTGCCCCTCGCCAAATATTCTCCAGAAGGGGTCACATTTCATGAGCCAACCCCCGTGGGAAATGCAGGGGCTCAGAGAGACAGACCCCTCTGTGCATCCCTGTGCACAGCAGGGCAAGGGGGAGATAAGAATTTGGGTTACAACCCTCCAGGATCCAAAACATGAGCGTTGAAGTGCCACTTGTCTTTTGGCTGCTGACATTTCCAGCTGCCGCAGCACAAATCTGAGCGACTCTGAAGTTCCTTTGGAATGCCTGAATGGCTGGAAATCCAAATGGAAATGCGTAAAACAAATCTGCTTGATGTTCTGTCTTCTTCAGCTGCATATTGGGAAGAAATGAAAGTTACTACTATGGAAACTTTAGGATGTACTTCTATCCAGAGGCAAGCTTTCTGAAAATTTAATTGAGAACTGCATGAAATTTGCCCCAAATGTCTTCTGCTCTTTTCCTGCCTTGATTGGGATCCATCGTGTTGTCCTGAAGACACCACTTGAGTTAGTGAGCCTGAGAAAACATTCGTGTGAAGTTGTATCAAGCTCCTCCAACTAACAAAAACGCTGTCCCAAAACAGGTTACTAAAATAAGAGGTAACTAATCTGCTCACTCTACAAGCAAGAGGAATGCCTCATTCATGGGCAGGGAAAGACCTTTATTATCACCATTTTTTGACTTGTAAGAAGGATGATTCGCTTTCCTGGTGATTTAACACTCCTAAAACCCCAATACATCAGAAAAAAAATCTTGCTACAACCCCATGCTTCAGTAATACTTTTCCTGTATTCCTAATTTGCTTAAAGTATCACAGCACCTATGTTCTATAAATCTGTATTTGAACTATCAAAGAAATATCTTAAATTTCCAGAAGGAGTTTTGCATTTCACTTGCAGAATCCCTGCTTTCCACCCTGTGATCACCTCCACATATATATATTTTTTTTTTTGCAATGTATTTTTAAATTTCAGCCGTCTGTTGAAGAATACCCAGGAAACAAGTGGTCTTTCATGCAGCAAGTGGGTTGTTTGGAAAAGTTCTTCTTAGACAGAATGGACTTAGATTGAATATGTCCTACTTATCACTGAATATATCCTATTAACTCTTTGTCACTTTGGGATTCTAGATAAGGAATGGGGAGATAACAGAAGCACTCCTAGACCAGCACAGAGATCAGGAGCTGCAGAGTTAAAGCAATCCCTCCTGCCAGGTTTGGAATCCTGACTGAGCCCGTAAATCAGACACAATGAGGCACATGGGGCAGTGGTGTGTGTCTAAAGTTACTGAGTTACACCATCTCTTGCACTTCTGTAAACTGCAATGCCTGATTTTACTGTCACTGGGGATGCAAAATGTGCAAAAAATCTCTGGTTTGGCTTTCAGAAATTTCTTTCATCAACAGTAATGCCCAAAGAAACATTTAGGCAATGTGGAGACCAGTGTTTCAGCCATCAAAAGCAGACATTTTTATTTAACAATTTCCTTTTCTAGGAAAAAAAAAAAAACAAAAACAGAAAAAGAGAAAGAGGAAGGGGAAAAAAAGAAAGGAAACGAAAAAGAAAGAAAAAGAGAAAGGAAAAAAGAAAGAAAAAGAAAAAGAAAAAGAGAAAAAGAAAAAGAAAAAGAAAAAGAAAAAGAAAAAGAAAAAGAAAAAGAAAAAGAAAAAGAAAAAGAAAAAGAAAAAGAGAAAGAGAAAGAAAAAGAAAAAGAAAAAGAAAAAGAAAAAGAAAAAGAAAAAGAAAAAGAAAAAGAAAAAGAAAAAGAAAAAGAAAAAGAAAAAGAAAAAGAAAAAGAAAAAGAAAAAGAAAAAAGAAGAAAAAGAAAAAAAAAGAAAAAGAAAAAGAAAAAGAAAAAGAAAAAGAAAAAGAAAAAGAAAAAAAAGGAAAAAAAGGAAAAAAAGAAAAAGAAAAACCAAACCTCAAAATCTTAGAGATTTAAAGACTTGCTATACTTTAAGGCACCATTTGTTTTGAGGGCAGCCAGTGCCACCCCACCTATCCTCCTCCCCACTAATTTGCTGCATTGCAGCTCTAACCACCAGTGAAATAACGAAATGTAATCCCGTCCCAGGATGAGTTTATCGGTAGATAATCTCATCACATGACAGTTTCAGTAGAAAATGGTGTTTCTCTGGATAGCTTCCAGGCAGGATAATATCACAAACACTCCCATGAAGATTTTGTCACTTCCTTATCCAGAGTGTAAGTGGTTACTAATTCCAGATAAATAATTTCTTTTCTCAGTGTTATATTTCTTTCGTTCTCAGTATCTTTTACTCTCTGCAGTTGAAGTGTCCAGGGAAGCTTTCCAGACACCCCACAGACTTGTAATTCCCTTGTTTCGGCACAACTGGGGGAAGCAGAAAATCACAGCATTTCATTCTCTTAATATTTATTTTTGTCAGATCGCTTCATCATCCTTTATCACTAGAAACCATTGTGCCTTGCAGGAGAGTCTCTCATGTCTGTGGTACACATTGAGGGGTAAAATAGCTGCTCAAGAGAAAAGATTTCCTCCCAAGTGGGAGAAAAGTACAGGCTAAGATCTTATCATTTTGTGCCACAGGGTAAGGATTTCTTGTTTCAGCCCGGCCACCCTTCCTGAACAGCACTTTGAGCTGAAAGCTCTAATGGCACCAGAAAATCTTTCATCAGATTAGAAAGAGAACGGCAAAAAAGGAAAATATTAGAATATTTAAGGAGTATCAGCATGAGAGGTTCAAATAATTATTTGTTTTAATAACAGTGCTGATTGTTCCTGTAGGTACTTTTCAAGTAAAGTGGTTTTTAACACACAGCACCATAGAAGAGATTTTCCAAAGGGTTCTGATTTGGGGGAGTGGGCTAATCTCTTTCAAGCAGTAGATAAGAATAGGTGCAATCTTTCAAACACTATTTTATATGTACTTTCATGAGAAATATCATTGATCTCTTGAACATTTTCATTTGGCTCAGTAGCATTCAAAAGGAATTGGGAAGGCAGCATTACCTCCAGGACTTAATATAATAATAGAAAGTTCTAAAACCACTGAATTTACCCACCTCAGCCCAGCTGCCTGTTAAACTCTGGCCAAATTCCTACTAACATTATCTGGAATTGTATGCCTACACAACAGGCCAAAATTCAACTTAAGTGTCAGCAGGATGTAAAAAAATATTGGGTGTGGGTCTTACATGCAGGCCAGTGTAAATCTGATTAAATGAATAAATCTAAAAATGCCTCGTCATCTTCTCACACTGACTTAGATTCAGGATAAGTCTAAAGGGGTCAGAAGTCAAATGAGAAGCAGCCCTAGAGAACCCATATAAAGGCAGTGGGGCTTAGGCCAGGCAGACTTTAATGCCAGGTGTGCTTGGCATCAGGCTGTGTCTGATAAGAGGCACATAATGAGATCAAAGAGTCGTGGGTTTGCTACAGAATAGTAAAAATCACTTCCATGTGTCTCTCCTAAGAGCCACTGCCCTTTCTGCATGGAAGGGTCCAGTAAGAGACACTGACTTGTGTGGAATCTTTCCTTCTTTAAACAATAATTAAAAAAAAAAAAAATAAAATAAAACTCTTGACTTCATAAAGCTTAATAAAAAGAAAATCTGAACAGTAAAGCAGATTTGGTTTCTGGGGCCAGGCTCACAGCAGGTGTTGATTGCCTTTTCTTCTTTCAAATCAGTTGTTATTTATGCAACTCCCTGGGCTTTAATATTGTTGTGATTTGCCCTGGTTTAGAAGAGGGAAGAATCCAAGCTTCAGCAGGATATGGATGAGATCCATCTCACCTGGTGCAAGGCTTGTGCAGGACAACATTCTTTAATGCTATGTGTAGCCACATCTCTTCATTACTTGAAATTTTTAAGGTCAAAGCTTCAGTCAAAGACTTAATTGTCATGTTTTCTCCCCTTAAAATCTCCTCTAAAACCCTCTCTTTTATCCCTGCAAGTGCAGAAAACCAAAAAACATAAACAAGAAAATCCAGGAGAAAACCCTTCTGGAATGAATTTAAATATCCAAATGAGCATAAACTCAAGGATACATATTAGATTGCAAGGCAGGCAATGTATTAATTGTGAAGCACATGCTCAAAATTGTATTTCGAAATTTTATCAGAGAGGTTGATATCATTTCAGGATGTACTTGTTTAGTATGCTTATGTCTTATGTGGGATTTTTTTCAGGCCACATTTAAAGGCTGGATGGATATCATGTATGCAGCAGTGGATTCAAGAGAGGTAAGTGTCTGCAAGGAAATAAATATTTTCCTTTTCCCTTGCATTTTGCAGCACTGATGATGCTTAACAACAAACACAACAAAATAAAATGTGTGCAGGTTGCCAGTCCCTGTCTTGTTCTGGCTGGGACAGGTGCAGACCCTCATTGTAGCTGTACTGAAGCATTAAGGCCCTGAGATTAAAACAAAAGTAGCCTGTAGTCCTCCCCAGCTGATTTATCTATTCCTGCTGCAGAACCCCCAGCGCAGAGAGGCACCACCAGAGTGAGTCTGAGCCTACCAAAAACCGAAATTGTCCTTCCTGGTTCTTCCCCTCTCCCTGTTTACTGCCATATTTTCCAGCTTCTGATGATAACATGTCTTTAAAGGTTCTGGGTGTCAACTGAATTCCCCTGGGAGACAAATACTTAACCCTCCCTACACCCTCACCTTGAGCAAGTGTCTTTTCTGCAGCCAGCAGCTCCACTGAAGGTGTGTGGAGAAGCTCCTGGCAGACAGAGAGGGTAGTGTGAACTTCCAGCTCTGACTTGAGATGTGCTAGGGACTGGTGACAGCTCAGTTCTTACCTGCATCCTGTCCAGCTTTTGGGTTTCCTTAAACACAAAAAAAAACCCAAAAACCAAAAAGCATTTCCCTTGCTACGCCATGTGGGGTTTGTTTATCTTTTTATTGTCAGATCTCTAATATTCTTCTTTTAATTATGTTAGAGGAGCAAGTTTACACTTACTGTTAATTTTTGAGGCAGCTGTCTGGTACTATGAATTTGACAGGCTGAAGTTAGGGCAAAAGTTGAGAACTAAGGGGAGAAATAAGGGGTGGAAAAACCTCCTGGTACCATAGGGGCAGAGGCACATCATAGCTCATGATGATGATTTATTCTGGTACTACATGTACTCATGTATCTCCCCTGCTTCTGAATGAAACTCATGGACTACCCACAAGAAAATATGGCATTTAGGGAATGCAAGTTTCTGGCACCTTGTTTAAATATGGAGATGATGGGGCAAATCTGAGTAATGTTGCCAAACATGGCAGAGGTGACTTGAGGCTATCAGACTGTGTTGCTCAGTTCTTCAGCAAGAGACCTTTCATTCCACCCCTCATTAAAAAAAAAAAAAAAAATTGTACTTAAAAATACAGTGTTTTTCAGTAGGATTCAATTATACTGCAATCATACTTCTGTTTGATTATAAGTACCATTAGTTCATATAGGCATTAGGATAATCAGAAAATTGATTCTTTTCCCCTTCTGGGTTCAGACTGAGAACATTTTGTAGGATTTATTCTGGAGTTGCACTTTCTGGAGCAGTGTGATCTCTGTGAGAGTGAATGTTGCTGAAATGACCATGGCATTGCAGCTGCCAGGAATAAACTTTAGGAGACTGAGGAGAGCTGACTCTGCTCATGGGAGTTACAGTATTTTTCTTACGTTTCATAAATTTTATTTCCAAAGGACAGCTTTGTTTTGACTGCATCAGTATTTTGGTGTGTGCAGAGGTGGTGTCATTTTCACATTTTCCCTTTTTCTTTGCAGTACGAGGAGCAGCCTGAATGGGAATATAATTTATACATGTACCTTTACTTTGTGATTTTCATCATCTTTGGGTCTTTCTTCACATTGAACCTCTTCATTGGTGTCATCATTGACAATTTTAACCAACAAAAGAAAAAGATAAGTAGTGCATGTGCTGCACATCATCTTGTGGCTGCTGCAGGGACCAAGCCCAGGAACAGATTTATCAGCAATGGCTTTGCCACTGTAGCCTTGAGATCAGCAGTGGCAGAGCAGCTGCAAAAAAAAAAACCTTGCAGGACTTTTATAAAGGCACAGCTGTAGCAGTCCCTAAAGTCCCCAGAGCATCAGCATCCTGAAAATATAGGGTGGGAGACACTCTTCCCCACAGAATGCAGCAAAGAAGCTCCAGGCAGAGGGGATTTCTTGCACAAAATTTGCCACAGGGGCACAGACTGGCCTGGTGTCCTCTGTGCACAATCACCACTGTCCCTCTGAGCAGTCCAACCTGGTGAAAGCTACATTAAAAAGGAAATAAAATAGAAGAGGATTCCGCCTTGAACTTTGGAGGGGGCAGAGGGGAGCTCTCTTCATCAAAAGTAATGGTGTTGTTCTCACCCTATACTTAGGTGGCCAGGACATTTTTATGACAGAAGAACAAAAGAAGTATTATAATGCAATGAAAAAGCTGGGATCTAAGAAACCTCAAAAGCCAATCCCAAGGCCACTGGTAAGAACAGCAAAATTCAGTTGAACTTTGTGTAATAGCTGAATGTTTATTTACTAGAATAAGCACCCTTCAACTCTCCAGGGTAGGAAGGTTTATTTCTCCCAGATGAACGGCACTTCACTAATTATATGTTTTGATTTTGGACCAGTGACTTGTGTTACAAAATTACCACTGTTCTGCAGCATTGACTAACATTGCAATTTACATGTGCCATTTACCTAAGCCAGTGGCCACCTGCCTGCACTGAATAAATTCATGGCCACAGTCCAGTGTCTTGTTTACAGTAGCTTCAAAAAGTATTAGGAGCAAATGGGTTTGAAAACTCCATCAAAAAACATTCATCATCACCTTTAAGTTTATGAAGTTCCAATCAGATGTAGTATATTGCCTGTTTTCCTCTACTTTCTGATCAATCGGGAGACAATTACATCATCATTTTTACATGGCTCACATTTGCTAACTAAACCTTATCCTTTCCCCCAGAACAAATACCAAGGTTTTATTTTCGATGTCGTCTCAAAACAAGCCTTCGATGTCTCCATCATGATCCTCATCTGCCTTAACATGGTTACCATGATGGTGGAAACGGATGACCAAAGTCAAGAAAAAGTGAACATCCTCCATAAAATCAACATGCTTTTTGTTGCCATCTTCACCGGGGAGTGCATCTTCAAAATGCTGGCTCTGCGTCACTACTACTTCACCAATGGCTGGAACATATTTGACTTTGTGGTCGTGATTCTGTCCATCGTAGGTAGGTGACCCTGGATTTTCACCCAGGCTCCAATGTTAGAAAGGCAGGCGTAAAATTAATTGGCAGAGTTACAGGGTTTGTGCAATAACAGACACTTTCAATTCAGAGAATTGGATCCTACGCACAATTTTAATATGTAATTATTATCTGACATACCCCTGCCTAAAAATAACTGGTGTGATCAGCAAAATTAGGAGGTTTATCAAACCATACACTTAATGGTTTGTGGTGACGAAACATGAACTGGCCACCACATACACCTAGCACCAGTTCTGTCTAACAGCCAAAGACAGAGAAGTAAAAAAGCCACATGAAAAGGGCACATGTGGATTTCTATTGCTTTGCTATTTGCTTTTTATTACAAAAGTTTGAAATGTCCTTCAGACCAGATTTAGACGATGCAGTGAGTTTGACTTTTCTTAGCCCTGTTGTCACTAGAGCTCCCCACTTTCATATATTCAAGGGATGAAACAGAAAGACACAGTTTTATTGTTAGTTTGTGCCATTTGCTTTTCTACAGCCCCAAACAGAGATGCATATTAGATGCTAAAGAAATGCAGGTCAAGTGAATCTGAAATCCTACCAAAAGAGTTTTCATTAAAGTTGGAAGTAAAGTAGCAACTGGAAGATGCTCAGCTGATCCAGTAAGCAAAAGGAGCTCAGAAATTCAACTCTTGCAAAAAAACTTTCCATTTTGAGGGAGGGAATAGGTGAATGAGAGTGTCACCTTGGGAAAACACAGACATCTCATTGCCTGATGCTCCTGCTGCTCTGAACACCCTGTGTGGTAGACTGGGCAACCTGCAAGCTCCTAAAGCAGATCTCTGGTGCTCAGAGACCCACCTGTGCTTTGGGGGCAGTGAACAGCTTGGATTTCACAGGTTTGGGTCGCCCAGGGGACGTCACTGCCACGCAGCTGTCACCGGAACCCTGAGGTCGGGTGCTCGGGGTTTGCCCATAGCAGGCAGTTAACCTGAGCTGTCAGGCTGCTCACGATGCTGGCCCGAGGTCAGCCAGGTTGTTTCAGTGCCAGAGGCCTTGGGCCATCCCAGAGACACCTTTTCCTGTAGGAGACAGGAGCTCGGCACGGCTCAGTGAGGACAAACTTTCTGGACCTGCAGGAAGAGTTTAGTACAGGGGTGCAAGCTCAGTTCCTTGCTAGTACAGCCTGAGCCCTTAGCTCCTTCCCAACCCATCAGGGAAACTGGAAAAATTGATAAGCAAACAACCACGTGCATACACAGTAGAAACCTGTGCAGTTCTGGTGGTGGCTTAAAAAAGCCAGGCCCAGCACACAAGCATTTCTGACTTACCATTTTACAGACAAAAATATTGTCAAATCAGATAAATTCTGACCATCTGCACTCAAATTTCTCAGGTGGGTCTTGGCCAAAGATGCAGTTGTCTGTCTTGAGTTGATGTTGGTTTCTCATTACCAACAGAAAATCTTTCCCTTAATAAAATTGCCCCTACCATTCTTTGCTTATCACCTCACAACTTTTTATGGATTAAATGGGCATGAAAAGACCGACAATGCCTTTCCCTTTATTGTGGGCCTTTCAATCTGGGCAAATTTTCATTTATTTTCTCTATAATCCTGACTGATTGCTTTAAAGGGAAGCCTGGGATTTTCCCATGCACTAACTCACTGTCTCTTTTCTTTCCAAGGCACCGTACTTTCTGACATCATCCAGAAATATTTCTTCTCTCCCACACTCTTCAGAGTCATTCGTTTGGCTCGGATTGGCCGGATCCTGAGACTCATCCGGGGAGCCAAAGGAATTCGAACTCTCCTGTTTGCCTTAATGATGTCCCTGCCTGCTCTGTTCAACATTGGCCTCTTGCTCTTTCTGGTCATGTTCATTTATGCCATTTTTGGCATGGCTAACTTTGCCTATGTGAAGAAGGAGCATGGGATTGATGACATGTTCAACTTCCAAACCTTTGCTAACAGCATGCTCTGTCTCTTCCAAATCACCACATCAGCTGGCTGGGATGGTCTTCTCAACCCTATTTTAAACACAGGACCACCATATTGCGACCCAAACCTTCCCAATGCAAATGGTTCAAAGGGAGACTGCGGGAGCCCTGCCGTAGGGATTTTATTCTTTGTTACATATATCATTATATCATTTCTCATTGTTGTAAACATGTATATAGCCATTATTTTAGAGAACTTCAGTGTAGCCACTGAGGAAAGTACAGAGCCTCTAAGCGAGGATGATTTTGATATGTTCTATGAAATCTGGGAGAAGTTTGACCCCGAAGCCACTCAGTTTATTGAGTATTCTGCACTTTCAGACTTTGCAGACGCGCTGTCAGAACCTTTGCGCATAGCGAAACCAAACAAAATCAAACTCATAGCCATGGACCTGCCCATGGTCAGCGGAGACAGGATCCATTGCTTGGACATTTTGTTTGCTTTTACAAAAAGGGTGCTAGGAGAATCCGGAGAGATGGATGCCCTTAAAATACAGATGGAAGAGAAGTTCATGGCGGCGAACCCGTCCAAGATCTCTTACGAGCCCATTACAACGACTCTGAGGCGGAAGCAAGAAGAGGTCTCCGCCATCGTCATCCAGAGGGCCTACAGGAGACATTTGTTCCGGCGCTCCATGAAGCAGGCATCCTACCTGTACCGGCACAGAACTTTGGAAAGCAGCATCCTGGAGGACGATGCGCCCGAGAAGGAGGGGCTCATTGCGTTCATGATGAACGAAAACTACGGCAGGCCAATGGACAAATCAGAAACTCTGTCCTCCACCTCCTTCCCTCCATCCTACGACAGCGTCACCAGAGGCACGAGTGAAAACCTCCAGCTGAAGATAACGGACCTGAGCAAAAGCGATGAGGCTATAGATTGTCTTCTCTCACCCGACAAGGATAAAGAATCAATTGTTTAAATGTTTGTTTAGAATGCTTTAAAACATTGTTTACAGAATGTAATGCTGTAACTACACAACGATTGAAGCAGCCTTCTTATTAAAAATTAGTTGCAAAAGAAACAGTGGAGTTTTTACCCTTAACTACAGGAGTCTAATAAGTCATATAACCTTTGACCCTGCTCTTTTTGATTTGGCTCAATATTTATATTTATATATGCACAGGAAGATTCTCTGCAGGGTCATAGCTGTTATATCAATGGTGTGAATAAGAATAGGCTAGACTGTAAAACAGTAAACACAGTGTATATCTATCCACAGATAAAGCCTGGCTGTATACATTCTTTTAAGGTCTTACTCATATTAGTGTGTTTACTTATGGCGATGTATGACCTTGCATTCTAAAAAGAAAAAAAAAAAAATCACAGCTGCTGTAGCAAAATGTAACACTTACTGTATATGTTGTGAATGGTCTTTCATAAATTTATTATATTTGATATTTTTTTACTTAAAAAAAAAGTCTCTTTTTCCATGGAGATTAATGATCCTTACACTCTTCATGATGAACTCTGAGTCAAGGTAATAGGAACTTGCAGGATCCCCATCGCTTGAAGAGGAAAGTTGTTGCAAATTGAAGTATAAAATTAGCAACATTTAAACTGTTGGTTACACTAAGCCCTCCCTCTTGGGACTTGCAAACTGCACATCAGCAAAAACACACACAAAAAAAAAAAAAAAACAGAGAAGCAAATGATGTCAAAATAATGAGAGAAATGGCTTGTTCTATCCTTCAGGAAAGTAGACAACAATGGATTCTGTTTGTAAAACTGTTAATAAAAGCACTAATTTTTTAGTATGTTTCAAGAATCTGCTTTGAAATCCGCAATCAAACTCGCCATAGACGTAGCGCATCACGTTTGTGTGTAGTGATCCAAAGCACCATCTAGGCTGGCAAAGTTTCTGTTAAGGTAGTGGGATAGGTTACATTTTCCCCAGGAACACTGAGCTAAGCAGCCTTATTTGGAACTCTGTGCATCAATATTACTCAAAAGAAAAAAAAAAATACTACTAATATTACTAATAGTAATAAATCAATGCCAACTGGGCCATGCAGAAAGGCTGCAACAGTGTGATCAAGAAGGTGGGAGGGAAATTGCCTCTGGATCTGTACATAAATTTTGAAGGTTTGAATCCTTTTTACTCAAGGTCTATCTTTCATTTTCTCAGATGGTACAGTTAGATTTCTGGGGAAGGACAAGAAATACAGGAACCAATAAAAAAAATCTACCAGATAATAGCTGTATCCTCATTCCTGTAGGCAAGGTAATATTTACAGTTGATGTGTCCTTCAGCTTCAGGCCAAAGAAATGACAACGGGGTGAAAGGTGGACGTGTGGCTGTAGAAAAGTATTAAAGGTTTTTACGTGCTAATATAGATTACTATTTATTATCTTTCAGCCTCGATAGAATGTGAGATATTATTTATGGAATATAGAGACATGTCCATCATTACAGACAAGTTCTTTCTTTTTCACCTTCAGACTGATTGTACTTGGGTTTGGTTGGACTTCATGGAAAATCTTGAGATTTCTGTAATGAGCCATTGCACTTTAAGGAAGACTAATTGTGCTTTTTCACCTTGGAGAAGCAAAGATATCAAGAATGTATTTAAGGTGTATTGTCATTAACATTGAGTTTCATCCCAGGTTGTAAAGGAGTCAAAAAACCACATGGGGCTGGCAACAAGAATTAAAACAACATTTTACAGTCAAGTTTATCTATGGCCATTGTTATCTGTCCTCTAAACAAGTCAGAATATGTACGACAACATGTCAAAAGGATGACAATGTATCTGTGTAAATATGGGCTAATATATTCTCTCCATTCATTGAGAGGTGTCTCAGGCATTCACTTGAGAGTGGTCTATCAGTTAATTTAGAGGATTTGCCATCAGGATTCCTGGGGTCTATTCCTGATTCTTACTACATGATTTTTAGGCAAATAATTTAACCTATCTGTGCCTCAGTTTACCCATCTGTAAAATGGGAATAATAATACTTACCTACCTCACAGGGGTGTTGTAAGACTTTCTGATTGCAAAGTGCTATAAGGGAATGAACCATACTATATAAGTATTATTATAATCATGCTCTCTTGCCCTTTTAACCTCATGTCTATGGTGTATAACATAGGGCTGTTCCTCTGGGCATTTTGTTGCCTTTAAATCTTGTATGTAATTAGATTCTAACTTAAGGGGACTACTCGTCGCTCCTTGAAGTGAAAACATTCTTTATTCTTTCCCCCCTCCCCACCCCTCACCTCCCCCAAAAAGCCAGAATTGCTCAAGGCTTCTCAAATTAGAGAAACTTTATACAGATTCCCTGTGTATTTATGCTGTAATGTTATTCTGACTGTACATATCACCCAGAAAGAGTATGCGATTTTTATATTTATATGCATATATATATACATACACACATACGTATATCTATACATATATATGTATCTTGTGAGTTTATAGAGTGGCTGACACTCAGAGGACATGACTTACTGATTAAAATGTTTTCTCCTCAATGGGATTTATCGATCATTAGCAACAAGCTGCTGCCTATAATGAAACTGTTTAATTAGAAAATAGTACATTCATTACTTGCTGAACAAGCATTTATTGGCTGACAAGTAGCAAAATTATTTTCCTTTCAAAGCTTTAGAATGAAAAAAAGAAAAGAGGGAAAAATCCGAAGGAAAAGGAGCATTTCTCATGTGATTTCTTATCACCTACGATGTAAACTGTTTGAAACCCAAGGAAAACGCCAGCCTGCACTCAGAAGTGAGTTGTTGGTTATGCTGTTTTAACAATATTTTAATTATTTGCAACTTATGTTAGAAAATATTCAACTGCTGTTCTTATTAAGAGTCAGGCCCAGTAACAAAAGGAATGTAAAGAGACAACTAGCTGGTCGCTGATTATATTAGAGAAGATCCCTTCCTTTGGTCATTTCACCCTTGATTTGAATATTTTAGTGTCACTGCTGTGAGACCCTATAGTACTGAAGCAATTAAAAATGGTTCTTTTACCCAAAACCTCTAAAAAAAAAGCAAAAAAAGCAAAAAAATCTGAAAGAGGGTCTTAACTCTAGATGTTTACAGTGCAACTTTCTAAAACGGAATTGTAAATTACTTTCAAAAACCTTTGTAACTGGAAGGTCGGTTTTCTATTGGGTTTTCTATTGTTCCGTGGCGTGTTTCTTTAGGGATGAAGAGGGAATGGTGTCTTTGTATGGTGTGCAGAACTCCCCTCAAAAAATGTCGAATAACCTCACTTGTAGATCTTTGTTACTGGAGATGCTGACCCGAATGGAGCCAAGATACAACCTCCCAGTGCAGTGATTTAGTTTAAGACACTAACTCAATAGTTGGCCCACACTGTCTATAAGCATGGTGAGTGCTACCATTTTTTCTGTTGATTTGTTCAATAAAGGCTACCACATAAATCACTCAAGCTACAAAAAGAGCAAGGAAAATATCAGCCAATATCATAGGACATATTAAGCTGTTTGTACCTGGAAAAATTCAAGTTTATTATGTTTCTTTATTAAATAAATAAGGATAACAAATATTTCCTCTGCCTTTTTTTTTTTTTTTTTTATGTTATGTTATGTTATCAACATTTATGTTATTATTTCTCTGTCTCTTTTTCTACATATTTGTTTGGGAAATACATGGTGACTTTTGCTAGTAGGCTTGTTGATGAAAACCCCTTCAGTTCATCTTACATTGGAAGGCAACCTATAGAGCATTAAAGGCTTAATCTAGAGCTTGTTGAAATCAGTGGAGAATTTCTGGCTACATCAGATGAATCTGAAGCAATTCAAAAGTCTCTCTTCAAACAGAATCATTTATAGGATGAACCCAACATTGATATTTCAACCCCTCCTGCCCAGTAGAATTAGCTGGAGGAGGAAATTTGAATTGCAATGAAAAAATTCTGTCAGACCTTTGAATTAGTAAAATAAAATCAGTTTATAATTATGTTTTATATTACTTGGGGCAGTCTGACTTGTGAAGAAGACTCTTTTTTTAATAAGCATTTGCTAAAATGTGTCATATAATAATTTGTCTTCTGAGTCAATGGGTATAGAATGAATCGGTCTGAAATTCAGGAAGATATTTTTGGTTAGAAGGAGCAGTTTGCTGAAATGAGAATTTTCTGTGGGGACATGTCAGGTTAGTTAAGGAAATTCCTGATTAGAATTTGTGGTCAAAATTCCCATGTGAAGGAAATTCCATGTCATAATCCCCACTATGAAGATTTTCACATCTAGATTTTTACCAGAATTGCCTAACTTCTATAAAAGTGTTCCCATCACTGTGCTAGGGGCTGCTTTGGGTTACGTGACTCTTCTTATTTTCATGCAGATCTTGGGAAAATTTTTAAAGGCTTTCAGATTTTCTAATTTTCAGGATGAAATTTTAAAAAAACCCAAAATTTGCCAATTGGATTTCTTGTTTTTCAGCCCTAGCAAGGAACTGGGAGGACTGGCTCCTCAGAAAATGTGGATTTTTATACTTTTTTTTTTTTTTTTTTTAACCATGGAATTATTAGGGTTGGAATGAGTCTGAAAGATCATCTAGTTCCAAATCCCCCCTGCCATGGGCAGGGACACCTTCCACTGGACCAGGTTGCTCCAAGCCCCCTCCAACCCAGTCTTGAACACTTCCAGGACAGGGCAGCAGTAACTTCTCTGGGAAACCTGTTCCAGTGTCTCACCACCCTCACAATGAATAGTTTCTTCCTAATATCCAATTTAAATCTACCCTCTTTTAACTTAACTACGTTAATAAGTAAAATTAAGTTGATTTTTAAAAGCAGCAGATCTATTAAATCAAGCCTAGGTGCAACCCATAAGGTTGGAGACAGGGTCTGCAATTTCTAGATTAATTTCAAGATTTTTTTCTTCAGTGGTTTCTGTTCCTTTTTACTTTTGATACGAATTGTCTTGTTAAATACCAAGATCACTTTGGAAAAAAGCCGGCATTATGAGAGAGAGTTAACACCAGCACAGGCAACCCAGACAGTTTTCTTAGGAAAAGTCACGTATTAGTAATTTATTTGAGACTGAAAGAGAATTTTCGTAGTCAGAAAACATTGCTGCAAGAAGGGGAGAAATACAGAATAAACGCTTTGCGGCGCAACGCCTCCACTGGGCTCCGAAGGACGCCCACGTAGGATGGCAGTGTCGTGTTTCTGGCACCAGAAATGCACCTTCCTGCTGTGTGCCGGGGGTGTGGAGACTGGAGCAGACCTGGATTTATAACTGGAGAAAAGAGAGGGGAGCACAGCACACGGAGAGGAAGCGCTGGACGCCCGCCGCTCCTTCGTGTCAATTCTCCCGGCGAGCTGCGAAAGAGCGGCCGCGCCGGGCGAAGAACAAACATGGAAATCCTTCTGAGTGTTTACATCTCGCCAAGAAATAGCAGCCGTGTCAAAGGGAAAGCATGCGAAAGCAAATAGTCCTCGGGGAATAGCTATTGGCAGCCAGCAAAAAAATGCTTCGGAGTCAAACGTCACCGATAACCCCACGAGGGCTGGAGGTGTCGGGCTGCCGGCATGGGTTTGTCAGCACCTCCGCCTGAGCTATTTTAGCCAGCTGACAAACTGGGCTTTGGGCAGCTCCTGGCCCACGTGCTTTTGCCATGGCAAAGCTTCTGAGACCGCTGCTGCAGTTGTTTTTCCCTGGATTCTCGTTGCTTCTCTTTAGGTTGTGAGTCCCAGCCCGGTCCAGAGCATCGGAGGTCTTTTTTCCCTAGAAAATAGCTGTGCAGTCCCAGAAACCACCACCCGGTGTTCAAATGTCAGCAGAGTGGCTGAAATAATGAGATTTTAATTTTAATTTTAATTTTTAATTTTAATTCAAAAGAATTGTCTCCTTTTCTTCTTCTTCACGTTGTTATTATTATTACTACTACTGTTACTTTATTTTTAATACCTCAAAACTTCAAGTTTATATGAACTGGTCATATTTTCAAGCTTTCTGGTTTTCTAACAGCTGTGTTAGTCAAAAAATTGGGGTTTCGCGAGAAAAAGACAAAAGACACAGCCAATTATGATAGCATTATGATATGCATGGTTCTAAAAGAAGTTTAATGGTGACTTGAACTATGTAGCTCTACTTTAGAACTTCTGTGCCTTCTGTGGAATCTCAGTTTCTCTAAAGCTAAAGGGAATTTAGCAATTCCCATAGGGAAACCAGGTTTCTAACACTTTTTTTCATATAGACTGTCCCAGTTGCACAAGTTTGTCTGAATTCTGTCTCCAAACTTGCAGACCAAGCAAAAACGAAATAATTTTCATTTTTAGCTCAGGCACAAACTGTGTTCATTACAAGAATTTCTACAGAGAGTACAAGCCTGGAGTCACAGGGCCCAGTGCAATATAGGACAGTTCAGGCCTTGGTGACAGTCTTGGTGACATACACTCATTGAATCATGGAAGAGTTTGGGTTTGAAAGGACTTTTAAAACTCATCAAATTCAACTGCCCTGCAGTGAGCAGGGACATCTTACACTAGACCAGGTTGCTCAGAGCCCCTTTCAACCTGGCCTCGAGAACTTCCAAGGATGCGGCAGCCACAGCTCCTCTGGGTAACTTGTTCCTGTGCCTCACCACCTTCATTGTAAAAAATTTATTCCTTATATCTAGTCTGAATGTCTTGTCTTTTAGTTTAGAACCATTACTCCTTGTCCTATCACAACAGAACTCCCCTAAGACATTTATCCCCATCTTCCACTTAAGTCCCCCTTAAGTCCTGACAGGATTTAAAGGCCCAGGAGCCTTCTCTTCTCCAGGCTGAACAACCACAGCAGTCTCAGCCTTCCCTCACAGCAGAGGTGTTCCATGCCTCTAATCATCTTCATGGCCCTTGTGGACACCTTGGAGTGCAAAGGAATTTCTGCTTTTTTTTGAGGACAAACAAAGTCCTACTAGAAGGAAACCAGCAGCATGGTTTTTGTTGGTGGTTCCTGAGAAGAAGAAACCTCACTGCATCATGCAGGCCTAGCTTTGTAGAAAATATCTGTGCAATGGCAGCCCTGGCATGGGGAAAAATTGAGCCTAAGCCCAAAGCTGTCTCTTTTATGCAGGCACTTTTCTAGGCAAAACCAAATGCTCATTTCAAATCTGCTCACAGCTTTTCTTTGCAGGGTCTGCAGCATCCCTGCAGGTGTGCTCTGAACCTGCTCCCAGCAGATGTGGAAATGTTGCAGGCTGATCTAAAGCGATTTTTTTTTTTTTTTTTTTTGATCTTGAAGGAATTTGATATTCCTTTTTGACTCTCCAAGACTGTGGACCACAACTTGCAGCCACAGCCATGCTAAACCTTAAATAGGAGTGGACATCACCTCCACCTGTATTTGCCTTACCCCACAGGCCAGACAAGACAGAGAAAGAGCCGGTGGGAGCTTTAATCAAATTCTTTTCCCTTATTATGGGAATGGGGACTGAAGGGATTCTCTGGGGCTTGTCTGGGTTTGTTGGAGTCTGGATTTGCTGGCAGGTTTGCTGGAAAATCTTTGAGGCAGAAGAGAAGAGGGTCCTCCTTGTGAGGAAGTGGGATGCTGTGGTTTGAAGGGGGGTTGCTCTGGATGTTGCAGGAGGAGGTTTGTAGCTGTGCCAAGTGCTTCAGCAGTGCTGTGCTGCACGTGGGCAGGGTCTTCTCTAAAGCCTGTGGTTGAAATGGGGTAAAGATAATTGAAATGGGGTAAAGCCAGCTGTTTCACTTGTGCAGTAGGAGAAGGGAGCTCCTTAGCCATGCAGGGAAGATGTCAGCCCTCAAAGGAGGGCAGGTTCCCCTTAGGACCTGCCTGGCCACTATTATACCAATAATAGTCACAGGGTCCATACACCTCTGCCAGTGTCTCTCCCCCTGGCCTGTTTCAGTCTGGTTTGGTTGAGGGATGGAAGACTCAAAGAAAAATGAATTCCTATGAGTTTTGCAAAAATAATCAGCTGAGAGCCTGTGAAACTTTGACAAGCAGGAAAGTTTGTAAAAAGAACTCAGGTCTTAAGGAAAGATAAAATATTTTCACAGAGAGGACAGGTCATGTAAATGCTTCACATTTTAGGGGGAACAATTAATTTGCATTTGCTTTGCCACCAAGGACCACCAATTCCATTGCATGAAACACAGAAAAACAGATGTTGTTAGTTTCAGTGCCTTGAGCTTTGTTTGGATTGCCTTCATTTTCCAATGGGAAGGCCCTTGAGATGGAAGGTATTTTACCTTTTGTTTTCTAGGAGGAGCTGGGAGGATGGCTGTGCACCTTAGAGGTAAGATCAACCCTGTACCTCTCTCCATGGCCGTACAGCTGTGAAGTGCTTCTCAGAAAAAGTCGGAGGAGTTGAGAAAATATTGGGAGAAGCAAGGAGGGGATTAGAAGTTTACAAGTACCTTGATTTGCTCCTGAATAGCGTGGTGGGCAGCTGAAGGGGGTAAGCTCAGCGGTGATGACTGCCATAAATCTCTCACAGCAGGTGACAGTCACCTGTGAGCAGCTCAGAGCTGTGTGCAGTGCCACGAGGGACTCCTCCGTGTGTGCACAGCACAGATAACTGCTTATCTGCTGCTCCAGGAGCCACTGATCCCCACAGAAACACTGCAGGGCTGAGCTGGGCAAGCTCTCCAGCCCCAGGGCTTCACTGCACTGTCCTCTCCAGGCAGAGAGAAGGTGCAGAGGGCAGCAGTCTCCATGTGCTCCTGTCAGTGGGGCTCCAGTGGTCGGATTCACCTCCCAAAAAGTGCATCACAAAGCACCGGGATACAGTAAGGCAAAAGAGAAAATGTGGTGGGCAAGAAAATATGTCCGCTGGAAATAAGGTCCTCTTTCATGATTTGTTTTTTAAGACTCAAGGCTGTGTTGGAACTTGGACTCAAGTCCTCTTTCTCCTCACTGTTTGAGGAAAGCCCCTCTGAAACTTCGTAATATTCAACTCCAGTGATGTTACTCCTGTGAGGAATTATAAGCCAGGATCTTTCTCTCCTTTCCTTACAGGAGGGCACACTGCAGAGCTGAATGTTAGTGTAGGATGCAAAAAAAAAACAAACCCCAAACCACCGCAACTAAAATACCCTGGTTTAAGGCCAAAGTTTTTTGCCATTCTAACCATGGTGAAATTTCTTTTGCCAGGAGTGGCTGTCTGGCAATAAAGCAGCTTCTTGCAATGGCATTTGCAATAGAGCTGGGCTGAGTGAATTATCCTACTGTCCACTGAGAAGACAAAAGCCAGAAAACATCTAACTTCTCGTTTGTGGAGCCTTTCTAGGCTTCAGGGAAGACATCTTCATTTGGCTGCAAAGCTGTAGTAGTTAACCAGAAAGGAAAATGCTCAGCTGAAATCACGTTTCTGACCCTGTTCTGAGCCTGATACTGGACTGCCCTATTGCAGCCAAAGATACACCATCCCCCCTGAAAACAGGAGTGCCTGGTGAGGTGTCCACAGGTCAGGTGTGACCACCAAGGATAAGGCCCCCGTTTTTCACCCCACTGTTGTCCTATCTTGTGGCACCATGAGAAGGTCTTGCCTTTCACATAAGGGATGCATATGCCAGGAACCTAAAAGCCACAAAGGCTGCAAAGCTTACTTTTGGGTGGGGTCTTGAGGACTTCACAGCTCCAGGAGGCAGAGTGAGAGCCTGCTCCCCAGCAGCTGTGATGGCCTCTCACCTCAGCCTCCCTGGGAAGAGTGGGAAGATCAGCCTGAAGATTAGTCAGCCTTCACATTCTTGGAGTGTCTGGCATAGAAACACTGCTGGACACTGACAGGGGGAAGGTGGAGAACTACCCAGGCTCCAGAAGGTGGTAAACGTGGCCCCTGTCCAAATCTAACAGGGCTGGTAAGGCTGTTGCTTTATAAGGTTGCAGAGACACAGGGAGGGTGACTTGCTGCTTTACACCTCTCAAGTCAGTTCAGTGTTGCAACTTGTTCTGGGAAGGGTGGGCAGAGCACACTCCTTCATGCTCAGACTGGACTCCCCTCCTCAGTTTCCTCTGAAAGGAATTTAGTTCAAGTGCTCAGAACCGGTGGGGGGAATTTCAGTAAAACCATGTTGTCACCTCCATGTAGGCAAGCAGGACATGTCCTCCTCAGCATTCTGTCCTGAAGTAAACTCCAAATGAAGTTAAAAGAACCTTCCCAGAGTAAAGAATGAGATGAAACATGATCCTGTAGCAATCTTTTTATCTGATGATGTTTGCAATTATCAATCTGAGCTTTTCTAATCCTCTCCATTCTCGGTGTAGGCAGTTGATGCCTGCAAGTATCACAGTTCTGGTCTCAGAGCTGTGTCCAAATCCCTGAAGCCTGAAGCTTAAGGTCCTTACCCAGCTCTAATTTGAGAGCTTTGACTCTCACACCAGCTGACTGTGTGGATTAAATGCATGTAAATGCCTTCATAGTGACTGGCAAAACACACTCGTGACGCTATCCTAAATTGGGATGCTCTCCCTCCAGGGGTGTCAGTTTGATGTTATCACCTACTCAGCAAATAAATCCCTTTATTAAAGGAGGGAGAATTCCTGCTCTCCATCAGACCCACAAACAGCTTCTTTACCCTGTAAGTGTGTTTTCTGCCCTGCCTCGCCATCACCAAAGCTGGTTTTCTGAAGGCTGTGAAGATGCTGTTATTAATGCTTCGATATCATCTCTATTTCAGCTCAGCTTGCTGTGAGTCACTCCGATGTTTGCACCTTGGTGCTCTGTCTTATTGGTCTGTGGACGAGCCAGGATGAGAGTTCCCATTCCAAACACTCATCTCCCTCCCAAGCTGATGGGGTCAGACAGGTCTGTCTGCAAGGCTCAGATTTCCTTAAGGGCGTCATGTCGCTGACAAAAGCGATGAGGAGGTGGTCGCTTCAGCGTGAATAAAGCATTCCCTGGCTCACAGCTCTGTCTGTAAACCTGGGCACAAGGCAGTGCCTCACATCCAGCATGAGACACGCTGCATTCCCTCTCACCTCCAGAATGCTTGAGATGCCCTACAAAGGCTCCAAACACTAGTTTTCTGCTAATTTCCCTGTTTGTAAGGATATACATCAATTTCCACCTCTTGGGTTTGGGTTTTTTTACTCTGTCTTTGGAGTTTAAGTGAGCCAAATAAAAGTGTGCCATCTGTTAACCTCAGCCATCAGTAGTTTTGGAGCAGTGAGCCAGTCAGGCTTGTCAATCTGCATGGACCACATCTCGGGCTGTGTTTCCAGCTCATAATAGGTTACATTCCTGCCGGATACCAAAATCAGTCAGGTTGCTTTTCTCGCCCAGAGGCTAAGTAGGATGGCAGGGCTAAAGTGGTCTCCTTGACTGGGGTCTCACCTTCCAACCTGCTTAGCTGAAGCAGTCCTTGGTCAGTCTGAACCCTGAAAATCATATCTGGGGGACTGACCTAAATCAGAGCAGTCTCAGGGATCTTTCCCCGTTCACCTATCAGGGCATTCTGCAAAACCAGTGCCTCCCAAAACCTCAAAACCTTCCTAGAGGGGAAGTGGCTGCTGGGAAAAGAAATGTTGGTAGAACAGGCAGGTGGTGATGGGAGACAATCAGAAATTGGGAAGGGTATGAGGGTACAGAGGGATGAAATATGGGTGGCACCACCAAGCTGTGAACACCACCAGGAAGCACACAAGGAGAAAGTGCTGCAGTGCTCAGAGCAACTTTGTAGCCTGGATGATGGTGTGGCAGCACTGAAATCTGTGCCTGGCCGTGTCCTGTTCAGTGGCGTGGGAATATTCACTTTGACAAAGGGCTCTTCCAGCTGGGGAGAAGCCTGGGAAGTTCCCTAGGACAGGCTGCTCCTCCATCTGTTCAGTCCCAGTGAGAAACCTGGCTGGTTTGTCAAGCCACAAAGTGTGGTAGATGCTGGTTTGAGAGCTCTCCTTGGTAGGCTCCCATGAACTGGGGACTTTGGGGAAAGGATGTCTGCTGATTTTTTTCCCCTTAAGTCTAACTAATCTCATAATATTTAAAAAAAAATAAAACCAGAAAAGCAGAGCTCTGTATTTATGTGTGTGTATGCATGGAAATACATGGTTTCAGGAGGAATTTCTGAAAGCAATTCACCTGAAGAGGACTCCTCCTCTCCCTTCTGGACTTTTGAAGGCACTTTTCTGAGCCAAAACATGTTCTTCATTTTCTGAGGATGGAAGAGGTAGGCTGTTTCATACTCTAAAAATGAGTGCAACATTAATGAAGCCAAAGCCACAGAAGGGCTCAATTACACTTGCATTATAATGAAACCACAAAATCTAACGCTGGTGGGGTTCAAATGTCTGCTGGCTTGCAAGAAGATGACCACAGAGAATGCAAAGCACGGTCTCACTGCTGCTGTCACCACTCCTGGGGAGAAAACCTGCTGGGCCAGAACGCCATCCCAAGCAGCCAATGCCCCAAAATGTGAGTGCAGTTTGGTGTTGGTGTTGACTCCTGCTTGTTAAATCTCTTTCCTTTATGTTTATCAGTGATGTGCCTTGTGCTAGAGACAACTCACTTCTCTGTGTGACAGCAGCATCATCCCGGGACCCAAGGCCAGAGCGAGACAAGTGCATCTGACTCAGCAGCAAATCCCCTTTCCTTCTCTCCCCGTGTGCAGCACGGCTGCTGCTGAGCCACAAAGGGTGCTCTGGGCAGCGCTCCCCACAGCAGCTGTCCCTCTGTGCCGAGCAAAGAGGCATCCAAGAAATCTTGGTATGTCTCCTGCCACACGCAGCAGGAAGGCTCAAACTGCACTGCAGGCTAAAAGCGATCTTGCAGCAGGGCCAAGAGGTTCAACACCCAGTCGTCCTTGTCATAGCACATTAAAAGCTGGTGATCACTCAGCTGTGAGCAAGCAAAGGCTTTTATGTAGAGCAAATGTAATTTCTGCCACAGATCAGCACGAGAAGCAGCGGGAGAGTTCCAGGAGTGAGCTTTCTGCTGACACTTGGAGTCTCTGTAAAGATTGCATGCTCGGCGCTCTGAGAGGGGGAAACAAGTCAAGGATTCCCCTTTTCCTCTCAAGATGCTTTCCAAAGAGCAGTAGCATGCAATGTCCTCCAGCCTGGGGACAGATGCAGTCTGTCCTGTTGCCTATGGCTGGTGTTTGAGGCTCGGAGGGCCATGGGATGCTTCATGGAAGAACACATGGCAGGCCAAGAGTATCAGCCATGCCAAGGCTCTCTCAAGAAACACCATAGCTCCTCACCCCTTTCCCTCCCCCAGGCAGGAGCTCCTCACTGGTTAATTTTCTGCCAGGATTTTTCCTTACTTTCAGTGAAAGTAGTGCAGCCAACAGATGGTTTACTTTCAGTAGCTGAACGAAGTCCCAAACTCAGATCTTTTGGACAACTTTATGTTAAACATTTTGACTGAACCAAAACTCCATTTATATTTATTAAGGGCAGCTTTGGCTGAAGACACCATATTGAAATATTGTGCTCAAGCATTTGGCCTCCTCAGTTTTCTCTCTGAATACGTTGTTCCTTTATCTGCCTTTTGTTTCATTAAGATTCAGGCTACAATTTCAAGCTTTGGTCAAGCTTGGGCATCCAGCTCACACCAGATGCCTCTGGCACTGCTGGCAGAGTTTAGTTCCTCTCTGGTAGCACTCTGAATCTGTACCCTGTCCTGGAGCTGGGAGTCTCCAGTGCCCACTGGGGCTTTCACAGCACCTGAAAGTGCCTCTCCATTGTTAATGCAGTGGTGAGCAGAGATTGCAGAGGCAGGAAATCTGCCCAAATCCAGCCTGCTCCCCTAAAAATCCATGCCAAGCCCAGCCCTGGCCTTGTGCAAAACCAGCATTTGCCCCAGGTGGCTGTTGCTGTAAAGAACCAAGGTCACCTAATATCTCATAAATGTATATATTCTTAATGTGCAATTGACAGTGGAACAACGTCCAGCTTCATGCCTATTTGAAAAACGGGCTCAGAATTATCCTGTTGTGCAACAGCAACTAAAAGCTGTTACCTGAAGCCTGCTTGATCTGCCATAACATTTTTTGGCTTCTCTGCCATGTTTGCTTTCCCCAGAACAGCCTAAGAAAATGACCCCAGTCCTAGAGGATTTTGGTGGCAATGGTCATGTCAATAACACCACTATAATCACTTGCACAGCCTCCTTGCAGCCACACAGTGAAATATTGACTCTCTGGATCTGTGGGACTCGGCTTGTGGAGTCATGGACTTGCAATCCCATCTCTCGTTGCTTTCCCACAGAAGCACAGGAGCTGGGCTGCAGACACGTGGCATGGACTGCCCGGTGCCAGCAATGCCATGGCACCATGGAGCTACAATCAGGTTCAGGAAAAGGTCACTGCTCTTCCTCCCGTGGTTCAGAACTTCTAATATCCTTGATTAGTTGATTACTGAACCATTTGTGGTGGGATTCAGCTGACAGCTGCTCCTAAACAGCAAATACATGATCACCTGCTCTTGCACTTCCTATGAACAAACAAACCCCATGCGACCATCCAGCTTCACACTTGCATCTCTCACTTTAAGGACACAAACCCCTAAGAACAGCCTGTCCACGTGTTTCTGGTGGGTTAGAAAATATTTGCATTGCGACAGCCATTGCTGAAGTGTGGTCACTTCTGGGAAGCAAAGCAGCTGCTGTTTACTAGGAGAAGGGAGGCTTTGTGGTTTGGACAGTGGCTGGAGCCCAAAATTTTTTTCTGGTGATGCCCCTGCTAGGAGCTGCAGCATCGTGTAGACATGCCTTTGGGAAATGGGTATTGCACAGCTCAGGTGCTGATGGCACTGTAACCACAGACACGAGGCAGAGCCCTCTGATTCCTCTGCTGGCTTGGGGACGTGTTTCAGCCCATGCTGAGCCCCATGCTGTTCTAACCTCACTGCTGGAAGCCAGCAGGCTTAATATGAACTCAGGTACCCAGTCCCAAAAGGTTCTGAAATGCAACCAAAGGGTTACAATGCAGAGTAGCCCTTTGAAAAATCTGTCAGCTTCCTCTGCCTTCTGTGAAATGGGTGAATGGATGGAGTGTGTGTGCACAGATGTGGGAGAAAGGCAAAAAAAGGGACAATTACAGTGCTAATTAGAAGGTAAGACATGTCTGCAGCCCAGCAAGGTCCAATCCACTCTTGGCTGAGGCTCCAACACATCTGACCTGTCACTGTTCAAGACTGTGAGTGTAGAGGTGGTTCCTCAGATGAGACTGGAAAGCAGGAAGAATTTCCCGGGTAGACCTTCCCAAGGGACATTATTGGACAAATTTTTCCCAGAGAAGGGGTGGATACCCCACCCCTGAAAGTGTTTAAGCTGGGTTAGGTGGGGCTTTGATCAGTCTGGTAGAGTGGAGGGTTCCCTGCCCATGGCAGGGGAGTAGGAACGAGATAATCTTTAAGGTCCCTTCCAACCTGAAAGACTCTGTGTAAGGTCACCACTGGTGGCACATATCTCAAACCAGACAACACCAGTGTTACTAGAAATGTTTGTTCATTTAGTCTTATGCCTGGATGAGCTTTATTTAGCAACCAAACTGGATACGGGTTTTTTTTTATGGGATCCAGATGTGAAGCAACCTTTAAGCACTAACAAGGAGAGGTTTGAATCCGCTGGGTACAGCTCTTCCTCATCCATCACTTTAACGTGATGTAGCAGCCCAGGATTTTGGAGGGATGTGCTGGGAGTCAGCAGACAGCAATGGCTGTGTCTGTCAAACTGCAGGACACTTGGGAGGCTGCATTTGCAGTCCCCGGGGGATGGCAGGGACTGGCATTGATCAGTCAGACACAGAAAGCCTCTCAAGGGTGGGGAGGGGAGCTGCTCTGTTGTGAGCAGCAGCTGGAGATTCTCCTTCTGCTTCCCTCCCCTTTACCTGGCTGGAAAAAGCTCACCCGGAGATGGCACGAGAGATTTTCTGGGTCGGAGTCAGAGCAGACTGAGGTTGTTAAGGCAGCCTTTTGATACTGAGGTGTGAACGCCTCTCCCGGCGCTGTCCGAGCACGCTGATAAGAGCCCGCTGTCCCATCCCCGCGGTGGCATCCTGCTACACATGCCACAGCGCCAGGCCACGGCTCTGGAAAAGGTGATGAGACACCCCATACCCCAAACACGTGGTGAATCACAAAGGAACGTGAAGAAACGCTCGATCAGACGCTGAGCCACAGGAACACGCCAACCCTCCCGGATGCAGGAGAGCATCCTTCCCCAAAGGAGACACCCGTGCCTGACGGCTGCTGCAGTGGGTCAGTCACTGCCCGCAATGCACCTCCAGCCGCACGTGGGTTGAGCAGGACTTGCTGTATTTGCTGGGGTGTTTTTTTGTTGATTTGTTGTTGTTTTTAAGGCTGTCTGCTGCCGCTCCGGTGCCTGTCTCCATCCCAGCTGCCCAGGATGGCAGGGAAGAGCCACCCGGAGCGGCTGCCTCGCTGCAATCCCCTGCCCGACAGGGGTGGCTGCATTTGTCAAAAGCTGCCATTAGTCGTGCATGCCAGCTATAATCTCCCAGCCCGAGCACAGCAGCATCTGCTCCAGAGCCAGTATTATATAACCACAATTGGCCTGCCCAGGGCACGTTAAAGCCATGGGCAGGAGAGAGCCACTGGCTCCACCACGGAGCTTGTCTTTAGTAGGAGCCTTTGTGTGACTCTACAAACTTACACTGGTGGCTTTTTATCCTGGTGGAATTTGGGGGTTGTGTTTCTTGCAAGTGTTATAAATGTGAAATTCCCAGTCCTGGGCTACAAGAAATGAAGAAGAGTTTTAAAAAAAAAACACTTGGAAATGGTGACAAGTGAGAATGCACACAAGGGAAACTCCACTGTGTCAGATTTGTTGAGAGGCTAAAAATATGTCCCTTTTTTAGAGAAATGGGAAAGTGACTGGCAAATAGAATTAATCTGAGACAGTCTGAGGCAGATAGAAGGATTATACAGCAGCTCATTTAGGACTGCAGCATTCATTTTCAGGCACTCCTTCACAAAATGCTCGGTGACTCCTGTGCACCCGACAAAAGGTCTCTGAAAGCAGCGTGAAGAGCACAGGGAGGGACTCCAGCCCCATTATGCACAACTGCAAATCTCTGAGTAGAACATCATTAACTGTACTCAAGTGACAGCCAGGATTAGCTTGGCTGAAAGCAAACAGCATAGAAACATGTAAGACTAAATTCAAGGATGCCTCAGAAACCGTGGGGATAATCCATCACAACAACAGCTTTAGGCACGAGAAGCCAAAAGGTCCAGACGGACTTTTCTGCTGCTCCATGGAACTGGTGCCCTGGTTTTAAGAGGTTCTGTGTGTGCTTGTGCACAGCACACAAGCAAATATGCACACAACCTCTCCTTTCCTCTGTGGGGTGGTGGAAAACCTGCTTAATGTGTAACCGTGGTCAACCACTCAGCCTTAGAGACCCTCCTGCTCCTCCACCCAGGGCTGCCAGGTGACTTTGGGAAGGAGAGTGAACAAAACCTCAGGATTTCCCACAGCATCTCTCTCCAGGATGCTTCAAGCCTGAGACTGCAAAGAAAGGTGGTTTTACACAGCCTACCTTCGCAGGAAAGGGGAGTGCACAGGAGAAAAGGCCAATCTGCCTGAAAATACACGGGTCACTGCTTGGGAAAAAGAACCCAGGGGAGAAGAGCACCTTTGCTTTCCAACTGCCACGTTGGCTCTTGGAGGGCACCAGCAGCACCCTCTGGTGACCTGAGCTGTCCCAGACAGCAGCAGCTACTGAGGAGAAGAGGTTGGACTCTGCAGGGCTTTTGCCGTTACTGGAATAAATCGTTCAAAACTCTGACGGTCTCCTGGGGGAGTTTAAAGTCGTGGAAAAGTGATAGGGTAGGAGAAGAAAGAACTGCATGGCCAGGCTCGTAGGAGGTGGGTGAAGGTTACCTTTGTGCAGTCATCCTGTACCAGGGCTGCCCTGGAATGCAGAGGCTGTTCCTTAAGCAGGTCACAGTGATGTGGGCAGGAGAGCTGTTAGTAGCTGCTGCCTGCCCCAATTTCTGCCTGCAAAGAGCTGGTAAGAGGTTTTCAGTGTTACAGCCCCTTGGAGGGACAATTAATTTCCTGCCTTGGAGGTTCCTCAGGCATGAGGCAGTGTCCTACCATGAGCAACACCTGCCAAATGCATGAGCATCACCCAGAAATCTAATCTTTCTATTCTCTCCTGCCCAAATTTCCCTTTCTACTGACCAGACAAGCAGTTTGTCTGTTAATGCTTCTTGTTACCTTTCAGATAGCACAAAGCAACATGCCTGGTGTGGGAAACCCAGATAGCAGCAAGCTGAGGGTTTCCCTGGTGATATCAGCTCCTGCACACGCTTTAGGACTCCTGTGCTTCCCACACTGCCCAGGGACTATCAGATCAAATTCACAGCCCTTAGTGCCTACCTTGCAAGCATGTAAAGCATGGACTGAAGGTACCTGAATGATTGCCAAGAGTAGAATTAAAATTTGTGGTTTATAACTTTGGTTGTTGCAGGGTAAGTCAGTAATGTGCCATGAAATCATAAAACCATTCAGGACCTTGGGAGGTCC
Organism: Daphoenositta chrysoptera; assembly: GCA_013397915.1. NCBI lineage: Eukaryota > Metazoa > Chordata > Aves > Passeriformes > Daphoenositta > Daphoenositta chrysoptera. Next base: position 749,007 of record VZRO01002985.1, read on the forward strand.
AATGCCCTGCTCAAGAAGGGTTCACTTCAAGCATTTGATGTCAAATTAGGTGGGTCAGAGCCCTGTCTACTCAGTTTCAAATCTCAGCAAGGACAGGGATGGCACAGGCTCCCTGGGACCCCATTCCAGGCTGCATCACTCTTCTGGGGATTTTTCTCCTTTTATATGTAATTTTGCCACAAACTGTGCCATTGCCTCTTAATGCTTTGCTGTGATCCTTGGGAAAAAAATCTGGCTCTGTATTCTCACTAATCCCGCATCAGGGAGGTGAAAACAGCAGTGTGGTGTTACCAGATGCTAAGTCAGGACTGTTAGTTTTCCTGACAGGTCTGAGGGTGGGTTTAGCAGTCACCATGGGCAATGGCACAGTGCAGTTTGCTGAAAAAGATCTGGAGCAAGATTGAGCTTAAGGAGATGGTGATGTTGGTTCTGCACTCTTAAAGATTCCCTTTCTTTAGTCTTGCTCCCCTTGTTTACTTCAGGAAAAGGGCAAGAAGAGGAGTGAGTTTTACTCTTCCCTGCCTGCATTCAAAGCAGAATGTCTACTCTTTGGGCTTTTATATCACTGGCTCTTACATATTTTTAATGCAATGAATCTTAGGCATAAAAGCACTATCTGTTATGTTCTCTAATCAATTCATTTTATTGTGCCTCAATTATTTTGCCTAATCTCTTCCTCAAAGGACAACCAAACTCCATTAGTTTTCCACCATCTTGTAGGCCTGGGATAAGCAGAAAATGCTGAAAATAGCTTGTACATGGATGTCTGCACATACGGGTAGGAAAAAACTGCTCTTCCTTGTGTTCATCTCTGAAAACAGACCCAGAGTGTGATGCAGGGAGGCTTAAACGGCCCCACTGGGTTGGCCAATATTTTGTGGAGCTCATTGTTTTCCTGATGTCCATTAAAAGGCCTCCTGTGGGAGCCCTCTACCCTTGGGTATGTGAAGTCAGTCTGAGGACCAGGCCACTCTAGAAAATGCACCAGCTGCTCACCCTAACTGAGATGAGACAAGTGACTTTGCAGTTCAAATAACACTTCACCCATTTTTATATCATCGTTACCTAACCATAGAATCATTTCTGTTGGATCTCGAAGAACACCAGCTCAATCATTAACCCAACACTGCCAGGTCCATCACTGATCCATACCCCTAAGTACCACCTATACAGAGTTTTGAAATATCTCCAGAGATGGTGACTCCACCACTCCACTGGGAAGCCTGCTCCAGTGTTTGGCAACCTTTTCGATGAAGAAATTTTTCCTAGAATCCAATCTAAATCTCCCCTGGTACAACATGATGCCTTTTCTTCTTGCCCTATCCCTTTTTACCTGGAAGAAGAGACCAACCCCCACCTGGCTACAACCTTTTCAGGGAATTGTAGGGAGCAAGAAAGTTTCCCATAATCACATCAGCAGTTCTCCACATTCTTGTGAGCAAGGCTGAGCTCTGAGGGATCATTCAGGGGTTATGGCCAGGGTGGTGATAATTTCAGGATGTTCAGAGAGTGGGACTGACACAATGTGGGTGCTTTGCTCTCCAAGTTTGGTTGTCTGTGGAGGAGAGGCTTTCACACACTTGAAGAAAAGTCTTTGTTCCAATTATTACAGAGCTGACCACTGTGTGAGGAACAGAAATCATCCTTCCAAGGCTCAATTACCTTGCAGAGGGGTGTGATCTGCTGCCAGGTCACCAAGCTCTGGTGGGTGAGCTGTGGGGGAGGTCTGCGTGAGCCACTGCTGGACCTGCATCCCACTGATTGAAGCACTGCAACAGAAAAGCTCCCTAGAAAAACGTAGCTTCTCTGGATGGGTATCCTGCTCTCTCCTGATGGGGAGCCTCTAAAATGGTGTTTTGAAGGGAGAAACTTTCAAAAATAAAATAGGAAGATTCCCCAGCATTAGATAAATTAGAAGACAAAGACTGTGATGTGGACATTGCTCTCCTGATTCACAAAGGGTAAAGTTAAAACCTGCTTCTGGGTTCTAACATTGGAAGTACGACTAATTGGAGCTGGAAATTTTAATTAATTTTAACCCTAACACTTTAATTCAGAGGCTGAAAAATCCTGTTGGAAGTCCCCAGAATAGCAAATCTTCTCTTCCAGAGTCTGCATTTGGGATTTCCTGGGAGTGAACATGACTTTTGTTTTCTTGCAGGTGGAACACCCCATGTATAGATGAGAGTCACAGAGCTACACAATTTCTGCCCCAGAATAAATGCAGAGACCTGAACTCACAGTGCTTATGTCAGCAGCCTACTTCTGCAGCTGGGGATGGAGAATATTATTATTTTGAGTGTGCCATTATTATTTTTAGTTCACTTTGCCCCACCACCTTCCTCACCTGCTTAACCTGATTTCCAACTGCTTGTACAGATGGGGTGACACACACAGTCCCAGAACCCAACCAAGAGCAAGCTTTGCACTGTTTTATTAACCAGCCTCTCCTGACTGCTGAGCTGGCTGTTTGGGTGTCTGCTTTGCTTGGCCTGCAAGGCAGAACTACCCAAATCCCTGCTGGTACAAACCTGCTCCCTTCTGGGTTTGAAACAAGAAGAAAGGAAAGGAAAATATTTCCCAGTGGTTTTCAAGGAAGAGAGTAAAATAAAGCCCTGCTAGAGTGCAGGGCCTGAGGTTGGCTTCCTGTCCAGAGACGAGTGATTTCCTATTTAAAAGCTGATTAATCCAAATGCTTTTCAATTTAGAAGGCAGAGATCAATCAATAATTATCCCATTTAATCCCAACATAAATCCTTTAATTTTTTTTTTAATTAAAAGCAGCCAAGCACCACTGGCTGGGATACACCAAATTGCATTAAAACCCTGGAGTCCCAGGGGAGAGGCACAGGCAGCAAATTGTGCATGTGATTTTCTTCTTTCACTGCTGGGTTTAATGGCCGTTCTCTCTGCCTCCTGGTAGAAAATTATGAGCTTGGGATGTGTCTGGCAATGAGGAGGCAAATTAGACATTTCTTCCAAGCATTCAATGACTCACAAATCAGAGAAGTGTCCCCTTTCTGGAAGGAAAACCAGGAAAGAGGGAAATTCATCAACACCTCCTTTTCAGCAACAGTGCCCTCCAACAGAGATAAAGGACTTTGGCCCTCCAGGATCCATGAGATTCAAATTTCCCAGCTCCATTTGAGCAAGATTTGGGTATCTCCTAACCCTGTCTCTTGGTCTGAGAATTTCAAGGGAACCTAATACTAAAGTACACCCTATTACCTGCCTGCCTAGAGCAGAGGCCTCTCTTCTTGACAATTATCACAGTGTAATTATAAGTTTAATCAATTCTTTCACCTAGACAAGAGCTGGATCTCAGGTGTCATGAAACTACACAGCCAACATGCCAGGGAAGGCTGCAGGACAGCCACAGGGTGAACAGCAAATGCTCTTGTTTGCAGCCCTAATTTGGTGCCAATTCTCAGATAAAACCAAGTTCTACCTCTGCTGGTCTAAGTAATTAAGCTGAAGTCACACCTTTCTTCTCTGATGCCAAGGAAATCTTCATTATATTTTTATCTAAGCATGCTCCTACTACAGCTTCAGTGATAAAATTTAATTAAAAGCTTCTCTAATTAAATCAAGCAGGGCTGTGTGACTGTGCGTGTATTCCACGCTCCTTACCTGCACTAATGAGTCGTGTGGGGGACACAACTGCTGAGAGGCTCACAAGGGTGGAGGATCCTTTCCACAAACAAAAGCCCGTGCATAATCCTCCTCCTGTTCCTCCAGCTCGATGTGAACACCATCAGAGTATTAAAATATGTAGGAACTGGCTGAAAATGGTGATGCTGCCTTTTAGGTAGCAGGATGGCAAGGCATCCCCAAGGCCCCGTGCTGGAGGGGAAGCCCTCCCTGTTTGTTTCTTTGCAGAAGAAGCCTGGAAGGAACAGCAAACCCTCCGTGACTGACTGCAAGCCAGAAATGAAGAGTGAGGATCATAAAAGCAAACACAGCCAAATCCATGAAACATTCCCCCTGGCTTGTAGAGTAACTTTCAATGGAATCTGGCTGCAATTTTTCTCAAACCCTAATCTGATGGCCTTTTAAAGACTTCTTTGGATTTTAAAAGGCTGTTTATATTGAGCTAAAAAAGGGCTTTGCAGCACTGTCCAGTAACAGCAACCACAGAACAAAGGACCCTTATTTAAATGCCTCCTTTGTGCTCTGCTTTTGAAGTGTAGGTAATTTAGATTACTCTGTAAAAGCAACCCTTCCTTCTTTTCTTGGAGTTTGAGGGTTTATTTTCTGCCAGCTGTTCTTTGAAAGCCTTTGAATAGAGCAAAGTTTAATTATCCATAGAAATGAAAAAAAGAAAAAAAAATTGCCTAGTTATTTTGAAATGATTGAGGCTTTTCAGAAAATAAATTGTCAAATAGATGTCACACCTGGGGAAGGTGAAAGCTGTGGTAGAGCCACACCATGCAGGCATCCCTTAAAGTGTTAGGCTTTACCTAAGGAGTACCCTGGGCATATTTTGGATTGCAGAAAAGGCTACAGCATCACAGAGCTTTGCTCCATGGGCTATTAGGGGTGTCCTGAAGATCAGCTGAAGATCAAATCCATTTATTTGAATGTTATGTGCTGGCCTGGCCCTCATCTGTCTCAGCTCTGGAACATGATACTATTTAACACGGCACCTGCTGGGGTGGCTCTGGGATGAGGCTGTTTCAGCAACGTTTCAGTAGCATGACTTGTGGGAAAAGAATGCCTGTTCTGACATCTCCATGTAGATCAGCTCCCTGAAAGGAAAATGTGTTGAAGGAGAATTCAAAACTTGGTGGTGGTGTCTAGTGCAGCCATTGACATGTAGAAACAGAGCTGTGCAGGTTGGGAATTTTGATGTTGGCCTTTAAGTTGCTTTTGGAACTGCAGGCAATGTCAGCAAGCAGCAGAAGGCATCCCCAAGACCTGTGGTCAAGATGCCAACCATGATCAACATCCAAATCCACCTTCCATAACCTTTGGGCATGTCTGGACATTCCCTAGACATCCCACCTCTCTGGACCAGTCCTTTGCTTCATGAAACCTTCTCTGGGATCTGCCTGAGCAGCAAGTACAGTGTTTGAAGTCGTTCCTCCCAAATTTGCTGCACATAGAGCTCCATCGCTCCTGTATTTGAGTTTTATGTTGAGGGTGGGAATGGGAGACACACCCAACAATTCTGTCCAAGCAGTAGCCTGTGTCTCCTCCAATTTCCTTCTCAGATCACTCATGCCTCAGGATTAACGATTCTGCCAACTCCCTGGGTAGCTGGGGAATGTCCCTGGGATGGGCTGCACGTGCTGCTGTCATGCTGGGGGTACTCTGCAAACTCATTATCCCTTATCAGCACGGCAGCACCACAACAACACCAGCACCAAATAAAGACAGCTGTGTTTTGAGGACACCAGATGTGGGCTTGGGCACCTGCTGCTGTGGAAAAGGCAAGGAGAAGGAAGCATGCCCTTCCCTGAGCAGAAGGCATTGAGATTTGAGGTGGCCATCACCTTCTGGGTTATATCCCTGCTGAACTTGGGCTTGGCCTCTGCTGCAGCTCCTCCTCGTGCTCTTGTGACCATCACCCTTATCACAGTCAGCTCTGCAGTGCCTCCAGAGCACAGCTGTCAACGTCCAACCCTCGGACTTCTGAGAGGAGGAGGGACCTGCTGGTGTCTTGGAGATCAGGACTGAGAGCTTGGTGTGATTTTGTGCTCCCTCGGGATGCCGTGCGAGAGGGATTTTCCCCTGTGTAGAACAATCCCTGCAGACAAGATGTGCTATAACCCACTACCCGCTAAAGTTTCCAGCTGAAATTCACCAAAGAGATAAATTTTAGTCCTTTTGCACAATGTCTGTGAACAGCAGCAGGAACAGGGTTTGGCACACAAACTTCCAGCGATAAATCCACAGTTATAGGGAAACTAATCCATGCTCTGGCTGGAGTCCACATCTTCAAACAAGGATCAGGTGAGTGGATGCTGGAGGAGAGGAGAACTTCCCTGAACAGTGGGAGACACCTGGAAGTTTGTCCTCCAGAGCGAGGTGGCAGCAGGGTGTTGCAAGAGGGGTTGGCAGCATCTGTGTACAGTGGAGGTGGTGCAAACTCCAGTGCCACAAACGCTCTGGGAAGTTTCTCTGGGGTCTGTCAGAGGAACACCCCGACTAAATGTCTATTATCCACATTGGCTGGCAGCCAGGGAGCTGGGTTATGCTGCTGCACTCCACCACTGACAGTTTCTCCCTACCCTTCCAGCCCAGAACATTAGGAATGACTGGGAAGAGCTACCACACAGCACAGGACATCATTAAATATCAGCTCTGCCAGGGAACCCACGGAACAGGAGATGCCCAAACCCATTATTTACCTTTTAACCTGAAGCCTATGGTTTAGGTTAGACATAATAAAGAATTTTTTTTGTTTGTTTGTTTTAAATTTTGAGGGTAGTGAGACATTGGAACGGGCTGCCCAGAGAAGCTGTGGCTGCCCCATCCCTGGAAAAGTCCAAGGCCAGGCTGGAGGGGGTGTTGAGCAGCCTGATCCAGGCAAAGGTGTCCCAGCACATGGCAGAGGGGTTGGAACAAGATGGTCTTTAAAGGTCCCTTCCAACCCAAGCCATTTGATGATTCTGTGTTTCTATGTCTTCCAAGTGAGTCCCTTCTCCATATGTTATTCATAAATGCTTTTTCCTGTCACTTAGCTGGTAAGACATATACCTGCTCTTACTAGGAGAGAAAGCAACCCTCTGTTTCACAAATATCAGTGACCCTGGGGTGTATCACAGTGTGAGGCAGCCCCAAGCTACCTTTGCCTTGGCAATTCCAGCATCTTTTCAGTTTGTAGCATGTTTCATTAACCAAAGAAATTCTTCTACTCTGTGTGTGACTAGCTCTGTAAGGATATCAGATAAGCTGTTAGTGAATAATGATGTTAATGAGTTACAGTTTCACTGCTTCTGGCTTTGGATCCCTTTACTGCACCCTCTCGATATTTAACTTGTGTTGAGCTGAAGGAATATCCCTGGATCTGAATAGTAAATTCACATTTTAATTTGTGTCTTGCCTCAGCATGGATTGTAAGCTTCAGAAATGGACTTTGAAAAAAAAGAACCATAATTTTTCTTGATGTTGGGACCATACCTGCCTTCAGATTATGCTCAGTGACTGACATCGTGACTGCATAGAAAATGAGGATGGGACCTGATTTATTCTGGAAAACTGCCTTATTCCCCTGTAAACCTTATATTTTTATATTAATCGGGAAAAATGTGAGGGAGTGAAGTTCAGAACAAAACAGTATTTCTAAATCTGTGTTGCAGTACAAGGATTATGTTCTTCTGGCATATTCTTGGTAGCTACCTAGTGAAATCCCTGTCATTTGTCTTCCATCATTAAAATTTGTCCAAGTCCTTCAGGTTGCTTATTCCAAGGCTCTGCCAGTTTTTTATGTAAAGTGCTCAGGTTCAAGAAACTCAGGAAAATGTCCTGCATTTGGATTTCTACAGGTGAAGCCCAGGGCAAAGCTTGTTCTTCCTCTGTGTCCAGGGGTCATCTCCATTCCAGTCAAAATTCAGCTGCAGTGGGAGGGCTGCAGGACTCAGACCCATCCCCACATGCCCCACTGGTCTTGTTAAATCAAATACCTCTTTGAGATGTGGATGTGGAGCAGCTCCTTGGGGTGATCTATGGCCAGGCCTCCCAAGCATGGGCTCAGCCCAGGGAAGACTTTTGGATGATAATGAGGCATGCACCTAACTCAAGAGCCATTAGCAACAGGACTGTGGAAAGATTTTGACAGTGATAAATTTCTCAGCTGACAGGACAGCGTCCCAAATCTCCTTCTTCATCCTTGACTCAAGATTTGCTCTCTGCAGCAGATTTGGGCAGCAATGGAGTTTCTTCTTTCTTCACAGTCTTTTCTCTGGTACAGACTTGAAAGGATGGGGCTGGAAGAGTCAACCTTGATATTTTTCTTCAGGCTGACCCAAACACAGAGAAGGAACCTGAGGGTGCCCCATTCCTGGAAGTGTTCGAGGCTGGTTTGGATGGGGCTTGTAGCAAGCTGGTCTAGTGGAAGGTGGGGGTGGGAAATAGATGATTTTTAAGGTCCCTTCCTAACCCAGACCATCCTATGAGTCTGTGATGATTCTATGAAATACAAATAAATTGGGTAAATGTCTTTCCACAAGAAAGCTGTTGATATTCAATGCACTAAAATCAGCTTGCACCCAAACCCAGTGTCCACTCCAAGGCAGGTTTGCCTTGGGGTGCAGCTCATGTGGCTGACACATATCTGACCATGTAACCCTCATGCCAGTGTCCTGGCACAAAAGGGAGAGTTTAGGGAAAAGGAAAGCTGAGCACTGTCTGTCCGTCAAAATCCCTTTTCACTGAGAAATTGACTCTGCAGTGAAGCCATCTGTTCTGAGAAGTGTTTGCTTGTGAATAACAAGTTTCAGTCTTGTAAGGAAACCAAAGCTTTATATTAAAACAAAACTAAACAAAACTAATCAAACACCAAAAACCAAACCAAATCAAACCAACTTTTGGAAAAGGAAAAAAAAGTAAATACATTTTTTGGGAAAAACAAAACTACTCTTAAATTCTGTGTAATCCATACGTTTAGGAATACCCTTCTGCCCAGCAGTGAGTGACTCCAGACCGAGGGAGCATCCATCTCCATGGGTTCACAATCCTCTTGGCTTCTGGAATCACAAATATAAATGCTCCTAAATCATGACTGGCTGCCCCTTTTTTCTCCCTTCCTGTCCCCAACAGCAGGGTGGGAGAAGGAACAGTAGTTAAAAAAGAAAAAAAACAGAAAAAGTTCAAACTCTCTGGGTTTTTTTTCTTTTGTTTCTGACTTTTCAGCATCTTCAGGTCACATTTTTAGGCTGCAACATGACAGGCTTTTTCTCCCCTGTAAGACAAAATACTTGCTTTTTCAAAATCTTTCCTAAAGAAATTGTTTTAAACCTCATCACTACAATCCCAAAGCCAGGGCTTTAAGGAAAACACAGGCTACAGCAAAATAAGTAAATTTAAGAGTAAGCATTAACAGAGTGTGCTCCTTCATCTGTCACACACACCGTAAGGTTTTTATCACCTCTCCCCAGATTAGCAGAGACCTCTTTGTGCTCACTGGAGTAGTTTTATCCCTTTATTTGGTGTCTGAAACCATTACTTTGTTCAGCGAGCAGCGCCGGTGCAGCATTACCACACCCGCGGGCACTCTCTGCCCTTGGGCTGCCAGCATTTTCGCAGGATGCAGAGGGAATTTTTCCCATTTTAACACTCGATACCCTGCTCCCGGTTTTGCAAACATGTGCCAGTGCCGACGCAAATATGATTTGCATCCAGTAACCTTTGTGCCTGAGCCTCCTGAGAATACATTTCTCGTCTCTGTATCGCCTTGTAAAATACTTACAGTGAATGGGCAGTAATACACAGCTATTACTCCATGGAGCAACCATCCGATATGTAAAGTCAGGAGTTCAAAGAGGATTAAGGATTGCTGGCAACGAGCAAGCCGCATTGCTTGTGGATGTGGAAGCAGCCACAGCTGCTCTCACTTTTCATGCACTGGAATTATTTCAGCGTCAGTAGAGGATTGCTCTGGAGTTTTTCCCTCCCCAGAAGCCATTGACCCATATTTGTTGTGTTTGGCAGAATGAAAGGCCGTGGGGTTAGGGAAGGTGTCCTGCCCAGCAGACAGGAGGAAGCTGTCAGCCACTCAGTGGGAGAAATCTCATGGTATGCCAGCAAGGTGCAAGGCAGGCTGTGTCCATCTAGAAACTTTCCTTGTACTCCAGCCAAAAAAGGTGAAGGGTTTCCCATCCCATTCATCTCATCCCTCTCACGATCACTGGCTGCTTATTTTAGTATTTGGGCTGTCACCTCAGAGAGGGTATTCTGGCTCCTTTCAAGTGTATGACTATTTTTCAGCTAAGAATAATTAGGAGAACAGACATTACAGCCCAGGAAAGAGGTACTATAGAATAATATTAGTTGGAAAGTAATGTCTACTCAAAGGAGCTGCTGTTTGGGGCTATTATAGCAACCTTTTCCATGTTGGTAATAGAAAAGTAGACACAGGCAAAAACTTCTTGGGTGCCCTCTCCATATCCTGTCTTCAGGGCACCATTTAAATTATTGTGGATAAAATAGGGTGTCCAGAATTTGGACCGCCTCACAAGACACAAGGATTCACTCCTGCAGAATCCACAATTGTGGGAAAAGTGATTTAGATCTCAATTATCATGAGCAAGTATTACAAACACCCACTGGCTGCTGAGGAGATGAGGGCATGGTATCTCTCAGAGCCATTTGGTCTGGAGGAGCCTCGCTAGATGAGAGCTGCCAAGGGAGGGTTCATTCCTGCCTGGGCTGCCAGCTCTTCCCATCCTCCCTTCTGCAGCCCAGGGATGTGCCCCCAGCTCCCAGCTGCACTGCACCTCTCACCCCTGAGCTGGGGAGAAGGAGCCTTTCCAACCCCGGAGATGCTCTTGCTGCCTGGACAATCTGCTCTCAGCAGGGTGTGGGTGGCACAGACGGACCCAGCAGCTCATCTGCAGCTGCCCCTGTGGCATCTCTCCTGCAGATGCAGCCAGCCAAGAGCTCTGTGCAGCAGCTGCACACAGCTGTCCACTCTCCAGCTGGGATTCCCTGAGGGAAGGGTCCACTCTGCAAGTAAAGCCACGCCGAGTGAGGCCACCTCTGCTTTGGCTGTGCTTGTGATACACAGGATGAGCAGGGTGAAGTAAGTTCTGCCAATGTAATGCTCGTTCCTGCATGCAGAACAGGGAGTGTAACTGTGCTCATAAAGTATGGGACATTTTTATTTTTTGTATTTAATCCTATGTCAAAAACAGAAGACAGCTTCTATTTTTATATAAAAATAAAGTATTTCTTAATTAAGAAATTAATAAAATTAATTAATTAAAATTCGGTAGCAAAAAAATTTAAAATCCGGGATCCGGATCAAAAGAAAGAAAAGAAAACCGGGAACGCAGGGATAGGAGACTCTTTTAGCCTAAGATAAGGCTCTATGTCCCCAGGGTGGGACTCCTGCGTTGCTGGATTTGGCTTTAGCTAGCCTAAAGCCAGTGAATTACACAGTTTCCAATGGAAATGAGGCCAGCGCCAGCAACGGGCTCTGCCCAGGCTAGTCCAGGGGCAAAAAGCAGCTCCTCAGGGCTGTGCAGCCGCTTTTATCAGGTCGTGGCTCCGCCCGTCACCGCCCACAAGTCCGCCCATCAGTCCGCCCATATCATCGGTTAATTGGTGGTGTTCTGGTGATGAGCAGATCCGAGCTCGCCAATGGGCTGCTGTTGCCTAGGGGAGGTGTCAGATGGCTCGAGTGGCGGGAAAAAACCTCATTAATATGCACGGTTGTCATGGATGCAAGTTACAGGGCAGGATTGTGCCAGTTAATATTCGCCTTTAGCTGGGGTGGCTCCCTCTCCAATGGACAACCAAAACCATAAAATATTCAACAAATAATCTCAGAAAACAATACATACCAACAAAACATCACTTAACAACATCACAGATGCTTGATAAAAATAATAAAACTCGGAAATAACAATGCTACAAAGTGAATAATCTAAAATCATAAAACATCTAACAAATAACGTTATAAACACTTAATGAACATACAACAACTTCAATAACATCATAAATACTTGGTAAAGTGACAGAACTGGGAACAACAACGTTTAACAGGGACACAACAGGGGTATTTTAAGAAAAATATAGCTTTTAACTTGGATTAACCTGTTTGAACTGGGGCATATACAAAAACTTTTAATTAGGTAACTTTCAACACTCAATCAACTGGGCAATAAAACAATTAATCATTAATGAGCTTAACTAAAACTACCCAATATGCAAGGACAAATAAATAATTGTGCATAACATCCTACAACTAAAGTTTGTGAAAGTATTTGTAATCTGGAAGTTTTTACTGTCTCGTTACATCTCCTGCTGGAAACTCCTTAACTGCCTTCATGGAATTAAGGTGTGGAGAATCTTACCTAAAGGAATTAGAGAATTCAGACATGGATCTTGTTACTCTTTACTGCTCTTTTAAGGCTGAGTAGCTGAGTGCTTGCCTTCAGAGACACTCATGGCCCATGGGTTTTGTCACTGAAATGTCGTCTCTTCTCCTTTGGTGGTTTATTTGTGATTGAGATTGATGAAAATGTAAACCCAGAATATTTTACCTGGGACAGTTTTCCCTCTAACTCTGCCAGCTTGCTTGGCAACAAGGTGTAATGGTAGGAGGAAACCCTCTGGAAGGCAGGTAAAAGTTTTGTAGATCTGCTCAGTGTCTCCCCTGTGGAATATAATTTGGTTTAGCCATAGAGTTGCTTTCTAGAACAAATTTTACCCACTGCTTTGAGGTATGGGGTGATGTGCCCTGGGTTTTGCAAAGCCATGGGAAAGGTTGCTCCAGGGGCTGGTTGTCACTGGCAGAATCCAGGTCAGTTCCTCCCTCTGAGTTTCTCACCTAAAACTGATGTTTCACTGGGAAACAGAATCTCTCATCTCCACTGGAAGTCGATAGAAACAGGCAATTTCAGAGAGCAATTCCCCACGGACAGCTGTGTTAGGAGAAGATGGATCACTCTCCTGAGACACCTATTTCTCTCCATTAACTTAAAGACAGCCTGGAGCAATAGTTCAGATGAGGTCCCTGGGCAGAAGAGTCTCACCCTGGCTCTGTCCACCCTGTTGTTCTCTTAGAGAAGCCACAGACACAGTCACAGACTCAACATCTGTTCTGTGTCCTTGGAGTGACAATCCACCACTGTCACCACAAGGACAGCTTGTCCACGTCTTCATGTCCAAAGACAGGAGGGTCTGTACCTGTGAACTTCGTGCTCAGAGTTTGTTATCTGCCCAGCCCAATTGCTCCATAGGGGCTTCAAAATTCAAGATTTATTCTTCCAGGTCTCAGTTCCTGATAGGTAAAGTAGGAATGATTTCATCTCCGCTCCCTTCAGGGTTTTTGCAAGGATAAGTACAGTCAGGCCTTGAGAAAACCAGCTCCTATAGGAGTTGTGGGGAGAGATGGCAGAAAAACACCTAACTGGCATTTTCAAGAGGGCCTGTGACAGAAGCCACTGGCATTCTGTTATTTGGGAAAAGGTCGGCTCATACCCCAGGAAGAAATTTTTTAAACAACTTCATTGGATGTTGAATTAAGTTTGTCATTCTGCTTTTTCAGATTATGTAAAGTTTAAACAAATTTTTAACAGAAGGAAAAGTTTTAAATCCCTGTATTCTTCTCTTGCTGTCTGTGAACATAATCTGAGCCCAGATAAGCCTCAGACAGATGTTTATCTTAAGTGCATCCTCATACAAGATAATACCAGAGACATGGAATGAAGATGTCCAGTGACCTTATAAAAAAGCCTCAGTGTGGGTGTTCAGCTCTCTGATCCTGGTGCAACATCTTTGGAAAGATAAAAATCAAAAATAAGCCATAGGAAATTATGTGAAAAGCCCACTGCAAGAGCATATCCATCTCTCTAGTGATGAAAGGAAACTGTGGCCTCTTAGAATCATAGAATGTTTGAATTAAGGTAGGAAATTACCTTTAAGACCATCAAGTCCAACCATCATGTTCACCATTAAACCATGTCCTCAATGAATATATATACTCATTTTTGAACATTTCCAGGGATGGTGACTCCAGCACTCCCCTGGGCATCCTGTTCCAATCGTGTACAACTCTTTCTGTGAAAAAAAATCCCTAATGTCCAATCTAAACCTCCCCTGGTGCAACTTGAGGACATTTCCTCTCATCCTGTCACTTGTTAACTGGGTGGGGGAAGAGACTCACAACCATCTCACTACAACTCCTTTCAGGCAGTTGTAGGGCATGATTAGGTCCCCTCTGAGCCTCCTTTTCTCCAGGCTGAAACAACCCCATCTCCCTCAGCAACATCCCACAGCCCTTCCACCCCCACTCGGAGGAGGCTGTGGACCACAAGACCCCCAGAAGTGTCCTTGGCCATGGCAAGAGAGAGCTCTTGTGACTTTGGAGACTTCTTGACATGTATGGATTTCTGCAAACATTCAATAGGCAGGAGAGAGGGTAGATGATGGACAGAGAAGTATAAAAAATAGGAGACAGAAGGGCTAAAAATACACTAGGATTAAACAGATTTGTGTAAGATGACAATATAGGTTTGTACAGGTGTGCTGTGAAGAGAATAGGCACGTGCTGGCAAAGGAAAAGTGAGTTATGTTACATCCTTTTCTAAACATATCTAACCTCATGCTAGGTTCTGAGGAGAAGGTTTTGGCAGAATCTGGTTCTTAGCTTGTAGTGGCTGGGAGGAATGGGGATTGCTTCAGTAAGGATAAAAGGACCTGGAAATTCTAAAATGCCTTAATATAAGTCATGAATGAAAAGAAAAAGAGAAAATCATGGCTAAACTAAGGGCTAATAATAAAATTAGTGGTGTTTTATGCTTGGTTTAGTGGTTACAGACACACATCCCCAGCAACACCTTTGATACCCAGAAACAGCACAGCACTGCTGGAGGGACTGTGCCATCCTGCCCAACTCCAAATCAAGCAGAATAACACAAAAATCAGCCTAAAGTGTAATGTTTTAGCTCTGATGACTCTTCAGACCATTCATTTTTCAGCTTTCATTCAGCCACTGGCCCCTTTACCACATCACAGATGCCCCAAGAAGAGCTTGGCAAACACTGGTTGCACACAGCAGCAAAGCAGGCTCAGAGAAAGTGTTTGCACCACCAAGGTTACAAACATGCACCAAAAATTACTCCTGCCTTTAGGGGGAACAATGCTGGGAAGAAAGTTTGAGGAGCAATGGGAAGATGAACCCTTTATCCCTTGCAATCTTGTCCCTTCTTGCAAACAAGTAGTTCTAGACTTTATTTTCCCCCTTTTAATGTCCAAGGTTGGTTGCTGGCAACCTGCCAAAGGCCAGGAATGTTCCTTGCTCAGTCTGGTCTTGGCCACAGCTCTGTCTTGAACCAGCAGAGGAGGTGGGGGCATAATTAAACAGACCTGTCGTGTCCAAAGTGCAGAAGAGAGGGTAGAAAGCAGGAATCTGGCGTCAGGCTGCGTCTCTCTCACCATATGTGGGAGTTCACCTGGAGTTCACATCTGACTTCAACGTGAAGTCGGAGCTGATGCGTGGGCTCACATCCATCACATCCCTTGGCTGCAAGGAATTCAGCGGGGGAGCTTGTTTTGGTGGAGGAAGATCACAGGGATCTGCCAGCAGGAACTGAGCAGCAGCAAAGACTCCAGGCAGAGACAGGAAGGAGGAGGAGGAGTTTTAGGTAACACCATGCACGTAGGTGTGAAACACATTGATTCTCCCAACCCCAAATTGTAATGCCTGTATTTCAGTTTTAACTCCCTGACTGTACTCAAACAAAAGCCATAAGGAGAGACTTGTTGAAATATTTCTTTTTTTAATAAGAGCTTATTTCTGTCTCTTGTGGATTTGAGCTCTCCGAGTCACAGCAGTGGGATGATTTTTTACAAACTACACAAGCACTCATGAATGTACAGCAAGGACTGAGGCTGAGTCTATAATACACAGTCCAGGCAGGTTTGAGCTTGCTTTGACAAAGCTGGGTCAATCCATAAGAGAAGCCCCTTGGCCACACTTGCCCTGCCAGCCTGGTTTACCCTCGTCTGACCAATGCAAAGTTAATTGGGGGCTGCACACCAGAGGTGCAACCAATTCCTTCCCTAAATGTAATACAATGCACCCTTTAAGCTGTGTGCAGGGAACACGGGACTCAAAACTGTCTCACATTCCCCACCCCTCACAATTTGAGTGGATGACCTGAGTTGCTTTTCTCTACCACCACCCCCACGAGACAACTGGGTGAGCCTTTTTGCTGTAAAAGCACTCAGCGATACGAGGTTTGGCATCAATCTCTACAAAGCTGGCTTTATTCAGCACTCTCTTGACAGCCCTGCAGAGCATTCCCTGTTAGAGCAGGATGGCAAAACAAAGAAAGAAGCAGCAAGACAAAACCTGCAGCCTCCAACGCGTTCTTCATAGCTGTTCGTGCGCTCTGACTGTCTGGCCCGAAATGTGTACACAGGCTGCGTCCTAAGTGCCCTGATAAGATTGGGGCTCCAGAATGTGTTGTCCTGAGAACGTTTGCTGCTGTTTATCTGCGAGCTGAAAAACTTTCCGAAGTCCCCCGGCCATCAGCCCCGACACCCCGGCTCAGAGCAGATGACAGGCAGAGGCGATACCCAACAGCTTTCGTGCCACGGGGTGATACCGAAGTGGCTGAGAACCCAAAAGCTCGGAGAGAGCTGTTGAGCAGGGTCTGCTGACACGGTGGTGGCTGCTGATACCCAGCACTGCTGCTCCTGTGGCATCCTGTGGGATCTGCCCCCTCCCCAGACCCGGGGCGCTCCTCATCCTCCTGGAGCCGGTAGTCAGGAGGTGACAGCCCCATCCTCCCTTCTCCTCTCATCCAGGCAGTCAGATCCAACCTAGGGGTGAATATCTGCATCAGCAGCTTATGAGTATGTATAAATATATATGTATTTCTCCAGCACAGATGTGTTTAATGTGATGGATGTGGGAAAGGTGCCAGAGGCCTTTGGTGTGGGTATCTGTGTTTTTCAAAGCGTAGGCACTTTGCAGTGCCGGTGGGTAGGGGATGTTTTAAAGTTGAGGGGATTGACATCGAGCTGTGCCTGCTTTCCTTCAATGTGCAGGATGGGGAAAATGTGGAGAAACCTCCCAGTGTGGTGCTCACTGATGTGGTCCCAGGACTACCCACCCACAACCTGCCTGTCTCTGATTTGCTGACATGATCCCAATATATTAGATGTTTAAGTCATTTCTATAGAAAAGTAGTTTCTGGATTTATTTTTCCATTTTTCAGCCAAAAAAAAAAAACTCCACTAGGAGTAAGACTTAATCTTCTTACTGTATACATCCCTATAAATCCTTCCATACCCAGTGGGGTGTTGTGTGGTTTAATGGCTTAATTAGTGAATGTTTATGAAGCATTTCTGTTATCTTTGCATAAAAGATGCTGTAGAAGCACAAACTTACAATATTTTCATCACCCAATTAAGTTCAAGCAACATATAGGGAAGAGATTTATTTACATAACTCAAGAATTTTATAATTCTTCCAGAGATTGCAAAAACTCAGAGAAGACTTCAGCTGCTCCAGCTACCAACTGCTGACAGTCCTGGAGTTTTCTGGTAACCTGTGTCCTGTGGGAAGGGAAAGCATTTTCTCTAAGAAGTCGGTGTTTTTCAATCCTGCACAGTCTGCAGGGTGGTGAAACATGTTTGGCACTGGGGCTTCCCCCAACAGTTTGAATTCCAGGCACCAGTTGTATTAGAGAAACCCTGCGAAGACTCTGGAGTTAGGCACTATTTCTGGAAGTCCTCCTCATCAAACAAGCTAAAAATAACAATAAATGCCCCAAGATTTTTTGGCAGGGGGGCAGCAGCCAGGGCCCATCATGCCTAGTTCCCACCTACACAGCTCTGGGGTAAAGTTCTACATGGAGTTATTTGCTTTCTTTTCATCCACGCCTCTGATGTCTGTTTGCAGCAGTGGTTTTAATCAGCGATTTACGTGCTTTTTGTATCCAGAGCAAACACAGAGACATTGATTTCCTCCCACGTCTATCGCTCTGTTCGTGCGTTTTGCAGTTTTGAAGTCTCTGATCCTCTTCCCAGCTGAGCTGGGAATCTGGTCTGTGCCACCACCACACTGCCAATTCCAACAGAGGTGGGCAAAAAGCCTCTATTTTGGAGGAATAGCTGCCATGCAGGAAAGGAATCCTGGAGGTGAAACAGGTATTCCAACAAAAACGAACTCCCAGGCATTACTGGGAGAGATATCAACATGCTGCTCCATAAATGTGGGGTGAGTCTTCACCAGGTTCCCATCTCCCAAAAGATGCTGCTGAGTTGGTGCAGAGAGGGGTGACAGGCAGGATCAAAGGTATGAAACAGCTCTCGTGTGGGGATGGATTTAATCGAGGAGACTCTTCTGCCTGCAGGGCAGATAAAGTGAAGGAGGATGTGATAGAGGGGTATAAAATCATGACTGGCCTGGGAAAAAATGAATAGAGAAGGAGACTGTGTCTCCTCTGATCCAAGGACCAGGGAGGTGTCAAATAAACCAGCAAATGGCATGTGGGATAGAAATAAAACAAGATATTCTGCACTGTCTGTTCAGTACAGCTTTGGAGCTTGGATGCTCTAGATATTTTGGGGTTTTTTGGTGGTTTCAAAATGTGACAGCGCAAAGCAATGGATGAAAGATCCTCCAGGGATTGCCAAGCACAGTTTGCTGGGGTGTCACATGGCACTGCTGCTGTGTGCTCACCCTGCTCTTGCTCACAGGTGACAGTGGCTTCTGGCTTGGCACAGCACAGGAATTTTTGTGTTTCTGTTATGCGACATCAATTTGCCAAAAATGAGCAGTTTCCTCTTAGCATCTCCAGACAACAGCTCTGTTTTAACCCCTGAGGAGTGAGCCCAAACACAGCATTTGGAGTGAAATCTGCCTGTTCTGGAAAACCTTCTCTGTGGTGGTTCTCACCCAGACATGTAATGGGCCTCCAGCACACGACCAAGCAACGTAATTTCTGTATTTTCTCCTCAAGCCTCTCTGCAAAGAGGTTTAGCCAAGAAACCTGAGCAAAGGCAGAAGCTCAACGCTGATTTTTTTTCCTTCCTATTTCTTCCCCTAAACACAAGAGCCTCTTCCTGCTTTTGATTTTGTGATTAAATCAAAGCTCATCCTTCATCATCGTTATGAGGACATTACAAAATCCTTATTGATGTGCTTCCTGACTCTGCATCTTCTAAAATAACTCCCAAAACCTGAGGACACCACTCCCCTTCATGATGGTCAGACAGCATTACCTTTTTTCTTCGTTCAACTACAGTTCCATTTTGATGGACTTCTGAAATGTAGAACCATGGAATGTCTCAAGCTGGAAGGGACCCATAAGGATCACTTATTCCATTTCCCTGCTCCTTGCAGGACTACCTAAAATTCACCCCAAGTCTAAGAGCACCATTCTGTCATTTCTGGCAGGCTTGGTGCTGTGACCATTTCTCCGGAGAGCTTTCCAGTGCCTGACCACCCTCTCAGTGAAGAACCGTGTCCTAATGTCCAAACTGAATTTACCCTGGCACAGCTTCATTCCATTTCCTGGTCTCCTATCTCTGGCCATGTCACGAGTTCGCTCTGATCTTCCTCCCACCTAAGCCCATGTAAATTTGAAACATTCCCTCTGCCTTTGATCCAGGTTGCCAGCGTGAAGAATCTGGCTCTGAAGTCTGGACAGAGGATGTAGCCAAAAGAGCTGATAGAATTCCAAATCCAGAGTTATCCACAGGACTGTCTTAGTCTTCTGGCTCACTAGAGACCTGATCATGTGCAGGTCCACGTGTTTCTTCAGCGTTACTGAAATTTGGAGAGATACAATGCACTGCTTTTAGCCTAGGCAAAATGCAACCACTAAACAAATTAATTCAGCCTCATTTACAATATATTATCACCATATACAATCTGTCCTCTCTCCTTCACTGGCTGTAGTTTCACTTTTCCACAGAACTTGCCTTTCAAACATTGCAGTATCATCATTGTTTCTAGTTCAGTATTGTTTCAGTCCCTGTGTACACTGGGAGAGCACAGAGCTAGGGTAGCAAAATAATTCTTTGAGTCTTGAAGCCGTTTTTTTAGTTTATCATTTTATTTGTAGATCATTTAGGGTTTCCCCTCAGCTGTGAAATTACAGCCTATACATTAGTAGTTATTTTGTCCCTCAAAACACCTTGTCACTGAATTATTTCATGCAGGAACTTTCTTATAACTTATCTCCTCCTCTGACTTTTTCACACTTAAAGGTCACAGTCCTCTGCCTCTGATATCACCAGCTCTCACTGCAGAAAGGGTAAGAGTCCCAACATGTGGCAGGAATTTGAGGAGGAGACAAAGCACTGCAGGAAAAAAAGCACCTTTTTTTTTTTTTTTTAACAGATAATTTATGTGCTGTTAGAGAGGACAGAAAAAGAGGTAAAGTGAAGGGGAAGAGAACTGGTTGGAGGCAGGCAGGACAGACATTGCCAACCAGAACTCATGGCTGCACACAGATGTGGTCCTCACCTCTCCCTTGCTCCCTGCATGGATTTTGCTGACCATCTCTGCACTTCTGAGCAATATTATTCAAAAACAAAAACATCACCTAGTGGCAACCACTCTCCTGCCTACCCAACAGCAAGATGCCCTCACAACAGGCCTTATAAATACAACCTGCAAAATGTTCAGTGGAGTAACTGTGCTTGCAACAGGAGCCCAAGGCGGGGTGAAATCACCACGAATTGAAGTCATCTTGAACTGAATTCACCCCAAAACAGCCCTGACGGGGTTTCAAATCTCTGATTTTGATTTTATTAGGATACAAACCAGAGCAGAAAGATCTCTTGGACAAAAGAAACGAGGGCTTGCTGAGTGAGACAAATGGAAGTAAAATAGGCTGGGGGTGGCTGTGGTTGACACTTGGGCTCCTGAAGGCCTTTCAGCTGCTCGGACCCGACAGCCAGGTGTGCTCAGATACTCCCACACGTCCTATTTCAAGGTCAACATCAACTGCAGAACTCCCGGTGTCCAGATTTAGACTGGAATCCAAAACACATGAGGGAGAAGTTAATTTTGCCTCTGATAAAAGGGGAGGGCTGGCCAGCAGATTTTGCTGTCATTTCAGTAGCAAGTGGAAAGGAGAGGCAAGGACTATTCCCACAAGAGGCCTACACAGATTACACAACCCGGGTTTCCATTTGGCTGGAAATAGGTTAAAGCTAAATTAATTTCCTTTGGAAAAGCAGAGCTTAACTGAGGCAATGCACTGTTCTAACACACTTTTAAAGTAATGAAAACTGTTGTAGAGGCTCTGCAAAAAGCCAAAGCAGCAGGTTCTCCCAAACCAAACCATATTCCACCATGACATGTTATGCAAGGAGCAGACAAGCAGGAAATGATGGAAAAATGGAGAAAGAGATGGAAGGACTTTATAGATAAATAGGGATTTGTAAATACTAAATTGAGTCTTAATGGACTTGCATTCTCTGCCAATATATTTACAAGGAAAAGGGATTAACAAGGAGTTTGGCACAAAGACCTCCATCTGCAGAGCTGATTTTCAGGAGGACCTGTTCTTTGAGAAAAACATTTATGTGGGTAGTCTAAAAACTACTGTGGAAAATCCATCTCTCACACAGATGCTGACTTGTAAAATGTTTGCTTTTTTGCTTTCCATGATGAGCAGAGACTGAGATCTGCACCACTGCTGTGAGGTAGATTCTGCCTCTGGAAGGACTGTTTAAGTGCTGTTATTATTAAATGATACAGATGCGCTTGGCTTTGCTGTTGATTTCCAATAGGTCTGTGTGAATATTTGATTTTGCTCTGTATTGCCAAAGTAGAAAATTTAGAGGGGGAAGCAGAATATTAAATAAAAACTAATTGTCCTGTTTCTTCTAACTCGAAGCCACACTGTGCTTTGTTTTGGTTTTATTTTCCCCACTAGTGTTGGTCCACTGCAAATTCACTGGAAAAGTGAACAGTGCTGTTAATAATTGTGCATTTCTTGAGGGGGAGTCACTTTGAGGCACTATATCCAGTTTGTATCCAAACACTGAATGTAGGTTTTGGCTGGGGTAAAGTTACTTCTCTTCACAGTAGCTCATACAGTGCCATGCTTCGGATTTGTGACCAAAACAGTGTTGATAACACTGGGATTATTTTTAATTACTGCTGAGCAGTGATCACACAGCACCATGGCCTTTCCTACTTCTCCTGCTGCCCCACCAGCAAGGCTGGGAGTGAATGAGAAGTTGGAAAGGGGCACAGCTGGGACAACTGACCCCAGCTGGCCATAAAGGGATTTCCCACACCTTATGATGTCTTGCTCAGCAGTAAAAGTTGGGGAAGAAGGAGGAAGGGAGGAAGTTCAGGGTGATGGTGTTTGTTTTCCCAAGTCACAATCACACATTGTGGAGCCCTGCTTTCCTGGGGATGGCTGAATACCTGTCTTCCAGTGGAAACTAGTGGATGGGTTTATTTCATTTGCTTTGGCTTTACCTGTTGAACTGCTTTTAATTCAAGCCATGGGTTTTTTCACTTTTGCCTGTCCAAGTCTCTCCCCCATCCCAGCGTGAGTGAGGAACTGTGTGGGGCTGAGCTGCCCACTGGGGATGAACCATGACACCAGGAACTCTCATTTCTCCCACAGCACTCCTTGTTCCCCACACCTCTGAAATAACTTGCCCATTTCAAGCCACCTGAACACAGCCACCATCTCAGGTTGCTGTAGCAACTTCATTAATTTCAAGCTGAATTGAGCTGATTATGTCCCAGGATAGCATCCACCTTAGCCTGCATTCCCACTGCCTGGCACAAGTGTGACCTTCAAGCAAATTGTTGCTCTTCTCAGTGGGAGCAGAAGCATCCGCCCACGAGCCTCACAAGATGAGAGTTTTCTATCTTCACCACAATACATTACAGAAAATTTCAGTCTTGACTCCTTCCCTGCACCATCTGAGCCATCAGTATTACTGAACTATCCAGGAGCATGAAATGCTCGTGCATCACAGTGGATTTTAGTCTTTCTATACCATTTTCATTCATTCCTGTCCCTCATCTCTACCTGACAGATTCTGTCCATCCCAGGCAGGACCCTGCACCACAAATACCTTCTGTGCAGGGACAATGTTGGGTATTTTCTTTATTTTTTTTCCCCCAAAGACAATTTTTATTCTGCTTGCAAAGTAAAATTAACAATCTCAAATTTTAACAAGTTGAAGCTAAATATCTTGCACTAAGAATTGCTGGTTTAAGTGCAGAAACCTGGGGGACAAGGAGTGAATGCATTGCCATGTCTCAAACTCTGAAAGCTGGAGAAGGGGCCTGTGTGGAGATAGCATTTCTCTTGGGATCAACTTCCCTTTGCTGGTCTATGTGGTGCCTTGAGAGGCTACCTAGAAACAGAGACTAGACAGGAATAAGGGAAGAAATGTAGGTATTAATTTGAAATGCCTTCAAAGGTACACCCTGGGAAGCCAAGGGCTCCAAGCTGGACCTCAAGATGGACCCCAAGATGGACAACAAGTCACGAGTTCCCTAAACCTTTATAGGTTTGGTCCATTTGCATATCAGCATAAATTCACCAATTAAAACTTTAGCTAATGATGTATTTTCCCTGCGCTCACCCCCCCTCCTTTAGAGGCTTTGGGCCTGGACAGCCTGGGTGTCCTTGGAGAGCAGCCCCAGAGAGGTTTGTTATGTCCAGAGAACAGAAGTCAGCAGGCTACAAGAAACTTCAGAGTTACACGCTGGGCAATACAGGATTTGAAAAATATAAGAGTTAAAACCTGAGGCATCACATGGAGACTGCACAGCACAGGCACAGGAATGGGATCAAGGAGTGGAAAGAGAAGTAGAGGGGCATTAAGGCCATCAAAGACCCTCAAAGCCCTCTGATCCATTTCCAGAAGGATATAGGGGAATGGATTGCATTTGCAGTTGCATTTGCATTTGGATGAGAAGTGAGAAACCTAATCCCAGAGCAGGGAAAACTTCCGTGTGAAAAGGTACCCCCACAAAACCTGGGCAGTGCCCCCACTACCCCAGAGACCCCTCTGGGTGGATCAGCGCTGGAACCAGGACTTGTGATCTCCTTTCCTCTCCAATCTGATCTCCCTTTCACTCTCTCTTTCTTCCCTCTTTTCTTTTATACTTTTCTTATTACTTATCCTCTTATTATTAGAGAGTAGGGGCAAAACTTACAATTTCCATGCTGAGTGTGTAGTTTGCCAGTAAAACTCTCTGAGCTTTGTTTTGGGACCATTTTGGCTTTTCCCATTCTTTTTTGACCACCACCATCTACCAGTCTTGGGTCTTCTCTTCCACAATGGAATGGCACACAAGAGTAAGGAGAAACTTATTAAATATTGCAGATATTTAGGTAGTTCATGAAGCCCTAGATGAGCACACCTGGAACGTGTTCAGTGAACAGATCACTACTTTAGCCATCCACTTTTACCAAGGCAAGGTTCATAAAATAATTCCCTCATTTTTGAAGATATGAGCTTTTTAAGAAACCTCTCAAACCGCAGTTTCAAAAACACCAGATACCAGTTTGTTCCATTATATTAGGACATCATCACCATTACGCCGGTGCTGTGCTTGGCTGCTGCTGTTATTAAGTCCTCTGATGTTTGTGCAAGGAAAAAAATCACTGCACTTCAGATTATTTAACACCTAAATGAAATGGAGCTTCTTCATCCCACGGAGTTGCTAGGCAGCCATGGCAGAGCAGCGAGCAAGGGCAAATAAACAGCTCAAGGAACAGGAGCTGCAGCAGGGTAGACCCTACACCTACAAGCGTGTGGAAACCACACGTTTTGTGAGCAGAAAATTATGCAATTAGGTGAGGAATAAGGCAAACTGCTTTTGAAGCGTTCTGAAACTTTTCAGCATTTTTTTCCTTTTCAAAAATTTCAGATGGGAAAAAGTCAGTACCCAAGTTCCCTCCCACTCTCCCCTATGGAGCAAAGACGCAAGGGATTGGCTCCTTTTCTATGATAGGACACTCTCCAGAAGAAAAATTCAGCCTGGGAATTTCAGAAACTTCAGAGCAGTTCAGGTTTTTCATTTTACAAAGAGCACCATACTGGTAATTATGAATTAAACGGGGAAAAAAAAAGTTAAATATTTCACACTGCCATAAGCTTTCCAGAGGCTCAAGAAGAGACTGTCTCCACTGCCAGAAGAAATCTGGGTTTATCAATATGCCAGCCTGATATTCTGACACCTGTTTTTTTGCAGAACTGACCATACAAGTCCTGATTCCCCTCCAAAAATTTCCAGTTACTAAGACAGACTTCCATAGCACCCTCTGACAAGCTTCTTGTTGATGCAAGAGCAAGAAGGTAGAGGTTATAGTGATGAAAAAAATGGGGATCATGGAGAAAGGTGCATCCCTCTCCTGGGAAGAGGAGAATTTCCCTGCTGGGTAATTGACACCGGGCCCTCTGGGTCTGGTTTGTGAACATCCTTTGGTGCAGCACCGTGGGCTTTATGAAGCTGGATATACCCAGAGCTGTTCTTCAGCTTCACAGTGACTATAATAAAATTCAAAAAGAGATAGCAACCAGTCGCTTCATATTTTTTGCTTTCAAATGCAAAATAGCTGCTTTGAGTTGAGTCTGACAAGACTGGAATTTTGTCACAAATGTACAAGTTCTTGACTTGGAAACAATAGTGCATATTTATAAAAAAATCTTTCAAGAAACTTAGTTTTCTGGATATAAACAACATTCACGAACTGCATTAACAAAGTGTCATTTTGTTCCGGAGTACCTACACGAGGTGCTTTTCATCTATTTGAAGATGAAAGAACGCATTTATTAAAATAAACCAAAAAATGGCTGAGTAATTATTTTTGAAGTGGGGGTGGGAGAAAGGTGTGTAAAGATGTGCCAGGTTTCACGTGCAGCTGATGGGTTGGTTTGTCTAAGTGAGGATGCCTGGGTCTGGTGGGGGCACCAACTGGTACAGCCAGCGAGGAGAAAAACACTTCATGGTCTCCACGGCCTGGCTCCAACCAGGACAGAAAAACAGTGCTAGAAGTGCCCCTGTCTCTATAGTGACCTCAGTTTAGGATGAGCAGCATTTCTGCAGGTGCCTGCATGGTAGGCTCCCTAACTGAAACGAGATGAATCCCCTCCGAAAGGTGTTTGCAGGTGGCAGAGAGGCTGCACTGCTCTGGGATCAGATTTAAAGGGAGTGGTTGGAAGATGAGCTCTGTCACTGCACCAGGGCTTTCTGCCTGCTGTATGACCCCTCACAGAGCTGCCTTTTGCAGCAGATATTTGGGAGATCCGAGCCTATCCAGCTCTGCCATATAAGGGATTTCACCGAGCGTGTCTCCATCGTGCCTGTTGGGTATTATCTGTATAACCCCTTCGGGTTGGATTATCTCCTTTACTGAAATCTGTTCCATATAAGGGGCTGGGAAAGGGCTGTGCTTCTCCATCTGCTCGTGCCTTGGAGTGGCGAAAGGACTGTGTGCCTGCAAGGACTTGGCTCCAGCCCCAAACCTCCCCATGCTGAGAGGGCTGGAGCAGTTGGCATGGGAGCTTGTTCTCTCTGCGATTTGCCACCCTCAGACCTTCCCCATGAAAGTTCCTCTGAAACTGGGTAGCTTGGTTAGATAATGGTCTCTAGTGATGGGTAGGTGATGCCCAAATGCTGGTGTAGGGTATGAAATCAGCTCTCCAACACGGCATCCCTGGGAGAAGTCAACACCCAAACCTTGTGACAGCATCCAGGAAAGTGTGGTCAGTTTCGTTGTCATGGAACTGCTACGATTCATTTTATTTGTGGCACTAATCTCCTTTGTAAGTACTAAGATCCAGTAGCTGTAGGTAAGATTGGTGTAGCACAGCAAAGGAGAGACTTTGAGAAGAAAAAAGATTTTCCACCCATTCCCGGGATGCATAATAATAATTTCATGGCACAAAACAACCCATGGTCAAATCAACTTTCGCATGCCTGTTTTACATATGAGTGATTCTTTATAGAATTTTACTCCCATAAAAGCTTTTTTTTTTTTTTCCTCATTTTGTACATGTGCCAAATGGCGAGGAAAGCCAGAGGCAATTAAAACAAATATGGCTTGAATTACAGGCCTGTTCCCACAGGACCATGTGATAAGTAAACGGGTTAAGATGTGCAACAAGGAAAAGTCGATGCTGTAGAGAGGCCACTTTCTCAGAATTGGCATTGGCCTTGGCTTTCTCATGCTCAGCCCCTTCCCTGTGAGCCAGGGTCTCTCCAGCACCACTCCATGCAAAGTGGATGAACAGGGCTGCACCTTCATTCAGTGCCTGGTCCCCACCATCCTGCAGTGTGGAGCCACGTCTGCTAAAAGGCCAGGTTTTACCTCCCCAGCCCAAATTCCAGCACCTAATTCCAACGTGTTTTTTCTGTGGGTGAAAGCAAATAAAGAGCTTCACGCTCCCAAAGCAAAGAGAGTAAGAACATCAAAATACTGAAGGATGGGGCAAACTGAAAAAAGTTGTCTGTCTTAGACCTCTGCTGTCACATCAGATCAGGGAAGGCAGAAAAGGTCATAATATTTATTATTTCAATAGTTCCACTAGTGAACTCTTGCTAGTGCCACCTTCTTCACTGTGATAAGAGAAAAGGATTGGGATTTGGGGAATGCTGCATCCTACACTAGCACTGAGGAAGGCATGGTTCAAGTGCAACCTCAGTCACACTCAAAGGGACACCTTTTGAGGTGTAAGAAACCCTCCAATCATTCTGACACAGATTTGAGAAGGAAATTGAAGAAATGCTGTGTGCAGAGTGACCCCAATGCAAGTGTTGATCAGGAAAGTATTAATGTGTGTGGTCTGATTCCCTAGAGCAGGAATGAGGCTCCCTCAAAAGGTCAAGGAGAGACAAATCATCTGGACATCACTGTGGTGCCTCTATCTTATGACAAATTTCTGTTCCACACAATCTCAATTCTTTACGTTGTGGTGACTAATACATTAAACCTTGTATTCAGCCCTTTTCCATGAAATCTGGGCTAATCTCTGCTTTTGCATTACATTTCTGGTAACTGGGATGGACATGGGCAGATCTTGACATCACCAAGGGTTTGAGTCACAAGAACACCATTAATCACCAGGGAAAATGATACCCCAGCAGAAAGCTTTAAACAAAGTCACACTTCAATATCTTTAGATTGCTTAATGTCCTCAAAAGCCAGGCCTTGGTCCACAACCCTTATGCTGATTGCTCTGGCATAGAAACATTTGAATGGATAACTGGTAATTCCCTTCTGGCTTTTCATTAAAACTCTCCACAGGAAAATTTTTATTTAGCTGACATTTCTTTTTTTTTTTTTTTTTTTTTTTTTTTTTTTTGATGCTGGCAACATGATTTTGAAAACTTGGAAAAAATGGTGCCTTTGCAATGGTGTCTGCCCTTCCCTGAGCTGGGGGAAATTAGGTGAAAGAAAAATCTTTCTTGTTTCACTGTCAAGGAAAATTAACCAGACAGCTTAATTTGAAAATTCCATCTAACATGATGCTATTTTAACAACTTTGGCCATTTTCTCCTTAAGAAAATGTTTATTAGAATTTTTCCTTCACTGTCATATCCCCGTGTTCCACAGAGGAATGAGTCTCTGGGTAGGACATGTTGAGAAACCTGCTGCAAGGTAGAGGGGAGAGGTAGCAGGAACAAGGAGGAACAAGGTGACTTTTTTTTTGCTCTGCATTTTACACTGCAGAAAAGAACATCCCAGACTTTAACCACAGCCTCCACATTGGGTCAAAGTGAAAAAGTGACCTTATAAACTTTATAAAAAAAAAAGGTCACAGAAAAGTGACCTCCAGTGCAACTTGAGATTGCAAGGCTTCGATTCAGGGCTTTTTACCTTTTATGTTTCCATTGCACTCCCACTTAACACTCTTCCTTCTGCAGGTGAACTTTCTGTGAAGGGTTTTGACCCAGTACTTGCTGGTGTCAAATACCTACAAAGAAAGATCTGCCAAAGCTGGTGAAGGTGACACACTGCAAAGATCCAGCTGAATTCTTCAGTCTTTTGACCAGTGGCAGAACTCAAGGAAATGCCACAAAGCTGAGTCAGGGTGGTTCAGGTTAAATATCACGAAAAGGTTTTTCACCCAGAGGGTGATTGGGAACTGGAACCTGGGCAGTGGTCACAGCACCAAGCCTGACAGAGTTCAAGAAGCATTTGGACAATACTCTCAGGGACATGGTGGGATTTTTGGGGTGTCCTGTGCAGGGCCAGGAGCTGGACTCCATGATCCTGATGGATCCCTTCCAACTCAGCATATTCTGTGAACAGAGGAGGAAGGAGGGAACATGTGAGCATCTGAGTTAGAGCTGTTTCAAATCTTGGCACAGACCACAAATTTGGACAGCTAGGAAGGGGTGAATGGGGTCAAAAACCAGTGAGAGCTCTAGCTTAAGTGTACAAATAAATATAACAGCGCTGCTGACCTGGTTTTTCTTGACAGATCTCATTGCTCACTGAAAACAGTCAGTAATGTTAAGTGTTTACGATACCTACATCAATTTACGAGCCTTCCTCCACCCAGGATGCTGTGCCAGAGATGTTTTCAAAACTTTTGCTTACAGGGGAAATTTGTCCTAAAAGGGAATTTGTGAGCTGGTCAACAGATGCTCTAGGTCTGGCCCCCCATAAATTAGTTGCAGTATTGTTGTGGGTATAAACAGCAATAATGCCATTTCTCTTAACCCTGTGCAAAAAATAGTGCAGTATTTTGCTGGCCTAAGAGGTCAGACCATCCTTACCTGGCTCCCTGCTTTGGCAAAATGGTCTGGCTTAGCCCTGTACCAAACATGGGTGATGGATCAAGTTGTTCCACTCTGCTCTTTAGGGACCCACCTCATCTTGACACTGTCTCTGCACACTCTTCTTCCAGTCCAGCAAGAGGAAAGGAATAATCCCCCAAGAACACAGGTCTTCAGCAAGAGGAAAGGAATAATCCCCAATCTTCCAGGGTATAAACAGTGTGAATTTGTTGTTGATACAGCCCTGTATGATCTGGGGAAAAAAAAAAAACTTTTGCAAGTGGCAAATCCTGCTCCTGTGATTAATACTCTTATTTTACCATATTTTCCCTTTTTAATGATTATGTTACACTGAGCCCACAATTCTGCTGTAATCAGTCTCTAGGTCAGTTGTGGGTCATGTGTAGGTCAACACAGATTGCCCAAGCCTCAGCTATGCCTCCTACAACAGGGGCAAAACTGGGGAGGATGGGCACCAACTCGAATTATCATTATCATGACTGAATGAGCAGGCACAGCCCTCTGAAGAGGGTGGAAAACATTGATTTTTACCTGATTTATTGCTATTTATGCACATGCTTATCCTGTCTCCCGGAAATGGATACAAAGGCTTCAGCTGATCTACTCATCTGAGCTAAGTTAAGTATTTCAGAATTTGCAGGCTTTGGGCCTAAATCCATGAGAACAAAGCATCTTGCTGCATGCCTTGAATTTATCTAGACCAGAAACCTTTATTTCAGCTTGAAACTTTCCAGACCCTCTGCCTGTGCTTTCATAAGAGGATGACCTTAAGCCCCCGACATATTCTGTTGAAATGTGATTTAAAGTTCTGGCAGAAAAGCAAAACTACTTCTTCTTTTTTTTTTTTTCCCCAAAGAAAATCACAATAAACAAACATAAGCTGCTGCCTTTCTCTAGCTCTTTACTTCTTCTAGTAGATGGATTCCTCGGTCAGACAGGTAAGACACAATTGAATTTGTGAGCCTAATGCATATCAGTTCATGCACCCTAGACTAGCTCCCAAAACTGCACATCACACCATCTGTCGTGAATAGGTGGAGGGCAAATGGCAAAAGAAAACCTGCCTTGCGACACACAAGAAAATCATTAGCACTGGAAAGGGTGCTGTTACCTGAAAAAAAGGCAACACATGCCTCAGGGAATGAGAGCTCATTAGAGTGCTTGTCTCTGTTTCCTCTATTGTTAACCTTCGTGGGTAAACATAAGCCCAAATGTTCATTTAAAGGATTTTAATGCTCAGTCACACGTAATTTTCAAGCACTTCCTAGATGTCTGTTCTTGCCACAAGCTGTTTTCTCTCTCCTTCACAGCATTTGGGCTTTCCCTCCGTACTGCTCCGTCTCAGCCTGTGGAATTCTGTAAGAGCCTCTCTACGAAAATGCTTCATTTTCTCAGTCCAGCCCCTCACAAAGCATCACCAGAAGCCATCAGCTTCCTCCCAGAGCTGCTCTTCACCCTCGTGCAGTGCAAGGAACAGGCCAGGCTTTACCAAAGAGGTTTCAAAACAATCTGTACAACCGAGGCTCCAAATTACATCAGTCAGGCATTTGTTACACATCACCACATTCCCCAGTATTCCCCCTAATTCCAGGCTGGCTAAAACATTTGTGTGCATGGGTTGTGTTTTCAGTGAGGTTTGGACTGCGGTCCTTCCATGCGATACAGGGGTGCTGCCATGCCAAAATCCCCGTTTTATTTCCACTCCTCAGCCTAGAGGGGCACAGCATCCCCTTTTCATTTCAATGATTCAATTACGAACTTCTCCAGTGCTCGGCCTGTAATGAATTCCTTGATCAGAAACACTCGAGACGCTGCTAGTCCTGGGTGTAATTGAATCTTTGTTCTATGGCTTGAACCTGCTATCAATACTTATTGAAGATCTGAACACACACTTGTCCACTGAGTGCTTAAAAGTGACTCGGGTTATTATGTTGTGGTTGATTTACAACAAAACCATCTGAATTATGAACTGCGTGAGGAAGAGCTAATTGAATCTGAAACGTTAAGGCTGATGGTGCTTCAGACTGTGATTAATACCAAGTCAAAAGTCTTCCCCAGGGATGTTGGCATCAAGAGATGTTCAACAGCTCCACAGGCAAGTTTTATAGTGGGACAAGTCTTTTATTGGCAAAATGGGATTTATATTTTTAGAGGTGGATAATCCACAAGTTAAACCAGCATGAGCTACAAAAAATCACAATGGGAAGATTGTTGAATGGCTAGAGAATTAAGAAAAACAATAAAATCCTGCATCAGACTCATTTTCTCCCATTACATTTTAGCTCTTAAATTTATGGAGGCAGTTTTAACCAAGTGCCTACCAGCAGCCTAACTTAAAGACTTGAATGCAAAGAGCAAGTTCACTATTATTGCTTCTGCTATTCTGTATTGCTATATTATTATATTATTATATTATTATATATATTATTACATTATTATATTAATATATATTGTTATATATATAGTATTGCTATACTGCAAGTTTGCTATTACTACTACAGCAAATGCTAAACTCTCAAAGTACATTATTAATTGAACCTAATAAATAGTTAGTGGAGAGGGATAAATTCATTCAGAGACTGATTCATCCCACTTCTCTGAGATATCTAATTTAAGAGGGGATGAATTGTCCTTTGTGAGGCACCCATGTCTCATCAGACACTGCAAACGGACCTTTTTGCACCTAACCTTGCAAGAAGTTATATTAAAGGAAATACTGCCTGGAATGACCAACAGAGACAGGAGATAACCTCTTGTTCAGTTTTTGTGACCAGTCTTTTCTCCTGTTTTCCCTGCTGCACACATATATCTTCCTCCCAGTGATAAGACCTGGGTGTATATTGTCTGGTCCTCCAATACAGAGAACAGAAAAAATACAGAGGCACATGACATGCAAGATTAATACCCTTCCATTTCAGGTATTTGCCATTCAGGCTCCTGCACCTCGTCAGGCTTAGCTCTTGTTGCAGTCAGTGCAGAGAAACCCTCACTTTGGGGACATGATTCATCTGTCCAGCTTTAGAGGACAGGATGGATTGTACTTCCAAACCCACGCACCCTTCCTACTCCCGAACTCCATGGTCTACAAGAAAAGCAAATAAATAACTCACAAATGGGCGTTTTCTGCAGTTTAAGATGTTTAATCACATGAGAACCACTTTTATAGTCATTGCAACTGGTGACTGGGATAGACCCAAATCACAGACCAAGCAGAAAAGCTTTGGGTGGCTGCTCCTTGAGCAAGAGAGCTGTTGATATATCCAGGATGAGGAACCAGAGGTGTTTGAGTTGGACTAATGCACTTGATGTCACATATGTATTTTTAAGGTCCAGTACATACCTTCTGAAAACGTCTTCATAGGGTTGCTTCCCTCAGTTCACTTTAGTCCCTCCTCTAACAGGTGATGGATGAGATACTTTCTTTCACTCCTTTATTCTGTGTCTGTTACTCTAAAAACACACAGCTTTCAGGGGATGGGAGGCTTTTGCTCTGATTCTGGCTCCCAGAAGTCCTACACTCGGGAAAGATAAATTTTCAAGGTTTCTTTCAGCTCTGTTTTTTTATGAATAGCTTATTTTTACTTCCTATGAAAAGGCACATTTGTCATAGCCTTATCGCACTCAGTTGTCAAGATTACAAGATCTGCTCCTACTGCTTTTGGTGTTAGCAAAAATAATTCCTAACTCCAGAAGAGTCATTGTTATTTGTGGGCAGCTTTAAAGGATATGTTTGTATTTCTTGCTGAATTAAAAGCTGCAGGCATGGAAGCACAGCAAAATTTGAGTCCTTAACCAATCCTACTTCTGCAAATACATAAACCAGATGTTCTTGTGATTTCTAAGCTGACATATATTCACTTCAGTGGAGTTAAAGGGATTTCCTGGGTGGATAAGGATTTAAGCCATTAACCCCGGTCATTCCCTCCTCCCAGCTTCCCAAAGTATCAGTTGTCCTCAGTGCCTGTCTCCTTGAACCCCTCTGTGTGGCAACCTCCTCACCTCTGATCAGCTTTTCCAGCTAGACATTTTGATGACTCTTACTGCAATACTTGTGCAGATGGCAAAATATATAATATTTATTATTAAATAGATATTTATTATTTATTCATTTTATTATAATATTTCTTTTTAATATTATATTAAATTTATTAATTTTTATTATACATTTATTATTTGTTATCTATTTATTATATTGTCCAAGAACTCCATCATAAGAGCATCATCCTGTGCCTGGGGAGGGGTTTGTCCTGCAGTGTTTCTGCCGTGCCTGGCTGTTAAAAACAAATTCTGAGCTTGCTGTACATGGGATGACAGATGTCTTTTCTTTTTAAATACCGATATTACATTCCTGACTCAGGGTCCCCTTCAGCTGTGAACTGGTGCAGAGGAATGTGCCCATGTCTGCAGCCTCCACCACCATCAAAAGTGGGATTTCCCTCACTCTCTTATTAATCAGATTGTGATATTGGCACTAAAATTTGGTGATGGCACAACATTAACCATGTCATGTGTGATCCCACCAGCAAATAGAAAAAGGATCAGAATGAGAAACAAGTTCAGGACATAGAAATTTCATGTCTGCTGCAAGAAAACAAACATAGAAGAAAAAGCAGATCCAGGTGAGGGGGGAAAGTGAGGATAAAAACAAGGGAGAATAAAAAAGGCAAGAAAATGCAGTATTGTCAAATGGATCAACACTAAAACATTGAGCTCATGCCTCATCACACATTTTCTGGTCAAGGTCACACTCTACCACTGCTAGAAACCACTGGCCAAAGTGGTGATGATTCTGCCTGCACTGTGGGATGAAGAAACCTTCCCTTAGCCTTGGCCTACAGGATGTTAAATACAAAATCTGCTCTTTCTCCACAGTCTCATTTGATGCTCCTTGACCAGACAATGATAGAAATAGTTTTCATTAATTTCCTAGACTAAACCACATCTACTATTCCTGCAAATTTAACCTCCCCCTCTCCCTCCAGGTTTCAAGTTCCTGTCTAAATCAACTGCACAAATGGAGTTTTCTCTCTGCCCATGAGCAGCTGAGCCAGGCTTTGCAACGAGGCTGACAGGAGAGTAGACCTCTATTAAGAGAGGTGGCAGCAAAGAACAACAGAGTGATTAAATGCAAAATTGAAATCATAATGGAAATTGGGGCACTGAAAAGAAATTTTAATTAAGTAAGCAACTGCAAATCAAACAAATGTATTCATTATTTAATCAACTAGTGAGTGCAAAAATCTCAACTAATCAGGAAAGTCTCGGGGAGCAGATAAAGAAACAAATCAAGAAACCAATTTAAAAGCCATAAGAAAATAGCACACTATTTTCTTTTCTCACTACAAAATACTGTTTGTCTGAGAAACAGAAGGGAAGCTTCCTTTTCTTCCCCAAACATCATATTTCTTATCTTTGTACGGTTCTTTTTTTTTTTTTTTTTTTTTTTTTTTTTTTTTGGTTTTTGGGTTGTTTTTTTTTTTTTTTTTTTTTTCTGGGATTTGGGATGCTCTTTACTTGCATTGTTGCTTTTAATCTGTTCAGTCACACAAAGATTGACCGTAAAGTGATGTATTTCTTCGCCTACTTCCACCCATATTTCACCTGCTGCACAGAGCCCTCGAGGGATGAGGATAAATGGGTTTTTACAAAGGTAGATAAAGCACTGGGTGCCCCGAGCTATTGCTCAGCTCCATGTATGAAGAGGGACATGGCAGTGCAGAGCACACAGCAGAGGTGCCTGGGCTGTTTCACAGACAGGAGCAGGGACAGCAGAGAAACAGGATTTATTATTAACCAGAGCTTTGCCAAAAACCTGCCAACCTGCTCAAGGGACAGAAGGGATGCTGAGCACCTCATCTGTATGGTCCAGAGGAGGGAGATGAAGGTGGTCAGAGGACTGGAGCACTCCACCATGAGGAAAGGCTTGAGAGAGCTGGGATTGTTCAGCCTGGAGAAGAGAAGCCTCTGGAGAGACCTTAAAGCCCTTTTCAGTGCCTAAACAGGCTCCAAGAGAGCTGGAGAGGGACTTTGGTCAAGGGCATGGAGGGATAGGACAAGGGGGAATGGCTTCACACTGAAAGAGGGGAGATTTAGATGAGATATTAGGAAGAAATTCTTTACAATGAGGGTGGGGAGGCCCTGGCACAGGTTGCCCAGGGAAGCTGTGGCTGCCCCATCCCTGGAAGTGTCCAAGGCCAGGTTGGAAGGGGCTTGGAGCACCCTGGGGTAGTGGAAGGAAGGAAGTGGAAGAAGGAAGCCCATGGCAGGGGGTGGAATGAGATGATCTGCAAGGTCCCCTCCATCACAAACCACTCTGTGATTCAGACCTGTGCCCTGGGTACGTTTCCACCCTAGTATTTTTCTGCCTGAGCCGTGTGAGTACCAGAGCAGGGATCCATCCTTCATTTCAGTGAATTCCTTGCAAAATCAGCAAACAGCCCAGCAGGAGCACGGAGAGCCCTTTCAAGCCTCAGAGCTACTTCAGGGTAACCAAATGAGTCACAAGCAGCCATGTAATTACTTTTCCAGGCTTCCTTATTTAAGAGTGTGGATCTGTGTACAAAAGCATGAATCCAGAGAGAATTTGCCATCATACCTTGTGAGTGTAGACATGTTTGCACTCAAAGCAGCTGGATAGGGGCAGGAGATAAGTTAAAGAATAGTACAAACAAGTCATTTACTGCACTGTCTGGTAAGTATAGCCTGTCTACAGTCTAATAAAAATCACATATTTAATTAGTGGCTTCATTCAGCATTGTGTGAGCAGTGATTCACTGTGCCAAGCCAGAGGAAACGGGTAAAAAATAGACGTTGCATGAGGTATTGGGGAAAAAAAAAAAAAAAGCTGTTTTATTCAAAGAGTAAAAATCAGCTGCTTAACAAAGATCTGTGAGAAAACATGGAGGGGCTTTTGAAATACAAGTGTAGCAACCCCTTATATAGAATAAGTGGAAATTGAGTCCATCTTTGCACCAAAGGGAAAGGAGTCTGATTTTATATCCAGACTCAGGGACTGGGACACCAGATATCTGATTTCTTATCCTTTCTCTGTGGCTGGAGCAATATTTTTTTTGTATTTCTGCTTGTCTGCATTATTTTGTTGCTCCTACTGTCAAAAGGGCCAAGCACTTCACACTCTAAGCATTTTCCACCTCATCACACCTCTTTTGCAGATGAAAGTGCACATCCCTTCTTCTGCACTGAAGTCCCAATGGCCTAAAAGCTGCTTGGGGCTCCAAGGTGAAAACTCCTTGTTCTGCAGAGGCAGGGCTCAGGAGGCTCTCAAGCTCAGAGCTGCTAATGTCTTTTAAATTAACATTTCCAGGTACTTAAAAGTCTGACAATAACACATCCCAACGTGCCCGTCTTGGGAGAACCAAAAATCCCAGAACCTTGCTCATTCCTCAAGCTGATCATATGGCAAAATTAGGAGGTACCAGGTGCAGATTGGGCTGCAGATGTGCTTGGAAGATGCTTGCAAGATCATACTTTGCCCTCTCCAAAATTCAACAGTTCCCCACTCTCCTCCTGAAAGTCCACAGCTGAGGAAGCCTAATTTTTCATGGAAAACTAAATTATGGTTGTGCCTCCAACAATAGGAGTCGAACTTCCTGTGGTAAAGGGGTCAGAACGAAAAGATCTTTAAGGTCCCTTCTAACCCAAACCATTAATGATTCTATGATAACCAATTTCCTGGGCTCCGTGGCAACGGAATCATAGGGGATGCTGAAGGGGTGATGAGTGCTTCCTTCCCTGATGTTGATGCAACGTTGGTCTTTGAAATAAATAAATTATAATTGGGCTGGGCTGGGAGGAAAGAAGTGTGATTCTGTAGCTTCATGATTAGGGTGCTCCCCTAGGAGGAAGGGTAGCTGACTTCCAGACCACTTAATATTTTACTGCTTAATAAAGAAAAAGCTTTGCTTTGTCCAGCTTTGCTGTCAGTTTGGTGCCCCAGCATGGGAGAGCAGAAGCCCTGCAAGCCCAAATGGATGCTACCACTGCTGTCTCTGGAGGGTCCATGGAAGCCTCTGCTCATGGACAGTCCTAGGGAAGCCCAGCTCAACTTTCACACAGGTTTATTTTTTGCTGAATCAGAGTTGATTTTTCTTAAACTGCAGAAATCCCAACAGAAAAGTAATTTTATATGGATGTCACACTGCTGCCTAACGCTGCTCAGAGCAGTCTCAGCACACAGGACATATTCCAGTGTCCCAGCTCGAGCATTATTCCAATTTTATGGTCAGGATCGAGCATCCCTGTGCCCTGCAAGCTGCCCCCACAGCCCAAGGTCTGCACACGTGCTCTGGTGCTGCTTCACCACCACCAGCCAGCATCCCAGAGCATCTCCTGCTCCCTCTTAACCACATTATCGGGAGGTAATGACGTTGTTGGGATCGAAAGGAAGCGGCAAATTGGATTGTGACCCCTGGCAGGAGGGTGTGATGGGTGTGCTGTCAGCCAGCACACGCACACGGCCCCACGCTCATGCCCACGGAGCGCCCTGCCCACGCACACACACCGGGGCTGGGCTCTGCAAACACACTCCCTGTTAATGAGGCAGAGATCAGAAACCAGCCTCTTAGTCTGCTACGGGAGGTAATGCCACTGGGGGCTAGAAATAAATCTATCAGCTGGAAACTGGATGAATAAGACTGGTTTGAAGAAGGGTGAGGTAATTTTTGGGTTACATCACGCAGCCATGTTGCATCCCATTTGATGTACTACGAGAGCATATTGCAATTTCAGCTCTGCTCCAAGACCATATTTGTGTGAGCAATCTCAGGAAAGAAGTTACAAATCTTTCTATGCCCAGAAAGCTGCTTTATGAACTTCTCCGTCCCACAGTGAAGGAAGCATTATTATCCCCAGAAAATCCATCTCGCCGACATCCCTGCTTATATGTGGAGTTGGAGGTCAGAATTGGGCTTGCTGGAGGGAAATCCCAGCCAGCACACATCTAATTATGCTCCTGCCTTCCAGATCCCACACAGCAGTTCCTGGTAAAAGAATAGACAGGAAAAGTGGAATCGGTTGGTTTATGATTTTACATTATTAAGCCATTGGGGGCTGCCAGACAAGCTGAGAGCTTAGTGAACCGAACTCTCTAAGACCTGCTAAGTACTCAGGAGGCACTATGCAAACCCACAAAACAGGAGCATTAATCATCAGGCAGACTTGTCAGGATACTCAATACATGAGTGACAGATGAGAATGGAGTGGAAAAGAGAAGAGGGAAGGGCAAAAAATAAGAATTAGGAGCTTTCCACAAACCCTTCCTCAAAATGTCACAGTTCTTCAGAACTTTTCTCCATTTTCTTTTTTTCTTTTTTTTTTTTCTTTTTTTTTTTTGAGCAAACCTCTGTTTTTCATTTCATAAGAGCATGTCCATGCTTTAGCGCTGATTTCACTGGAATTACTCCAGATTTACTGCGGTCTAGCTGCACGGCATTGGCTCTTTATAATAATGTGCCTCATTAGTAGCTACTTACAGTGTAACTGAATTATAGCACATCTAGTTCTGGGCAGTTGCTGGAAAATGGGGCACTGACGTGACACCTAATAAAGTACTTGTTAGTGCCTTCTGGGAGTTACAACGTTGCATTATTTACGAAGTGCCATTGTGTTTTAAAGACAGAAGACCAGATGTTAAAATCTGTTTTATTTACACACTGTCACCAAGGATTAAATCTATTGTCTTGGCTGAGAATATCCCAATCTATGCAATGCATATGTTGGCGTGGAGCATCCCTGGAGGCGCAGGGGTCAGGCACGCCAGGGTGACTCCACCACCATCTTTGGAGACAGAGCAGTTCAAAGGGGATGTGGCCTGGTTTGAGCACTGAGCCAGATGTTGAAAACTTGTGCAAAAATAAGTAGGGGATTACGTTCTTCCCAGATCTGACTTCCCATAAAGCTGTTTTTTGTGATAACTTGTGCAGCACTCCTGCTAGCTGAAGAGTGCTCTGGGACAGCAGGACACCTCCCAAACAAATAGTTCCCCTTTGGGACTTTTGGGAACAAACGGATTCCACCAGGTTGTTTTTTTTTTTTCCCCCTAAGAAGCAAACCGTTGTATACAAGCCCTGAATGTGCACTAAAAGAGGATTCTGCAGTGAGAAAATAAATGCAGGGCAAACTGCAATCTCCACAGCAGCAGCAACATGCCACAACCACACTTGCAGCTCAAGCTGCTCGGTGCCGGAGGGCAGCACGCTGCCTGCAGTCCCGGAGCCCTAGTCAGAGGTGTCTCCTGCCACCCAGGAAGTGTAGCCTGGTCCTACCCCGAGGCTCTGCCACCAGGCTGCTGCATCTCCCACCCAGCTGTCACATCACAGTGCTCACTGTTGTCACCGTGCTGCTGAGCCCTCCCTGCCCAGTGTCCCATGAAGGAGAGCCACGCCGAGCTGGCGTCGGAGCGCTGGCAGCAGAGCAGGAGCCTCTCTTGGAGGGGGGAAATGAAAATACAAATAAATTTTAAAGAAGTGGATTTGGGAGTCCTGAGGATGTTCTCCTCCTTGAGCTAAAGGGGATCCAGCTTTCCTGAAACCCACGCATTGGTGAAGCAGATCTCTTGCCAGGCTGGTGCCCAAAGCGTGGCTCTTGTGAGCTCCCACACATCCTCAGCCACGGGACCCATCACTCCCCTGGGCTTATCTCCAGCTCTGAATATCAGATTGGGGGAAGTCACTCCAGCAGAGATATTTTCCTTTTTTTTTTCCACCAACACACACAAGCAAGAAACATCTTGCCCTCGAAAAATTTTCAAAGTACTTTCCTGAGGTGATTTGAGCATTCCTGGTGCTCTCCCAGCGTGCCCAACAGTGTGAGCTGCTGTAAGCAACCATGGCAGCCCCAGCACCACAGAGGTTGTGCTACAAATCTTGGAATTACCCTGTCTGAAGCTTTGCTGAATTTTTGAAGAACACTTGAAGTGGAAGCTAGACTGACCACAAATGTTGACCTAATTAAAATAAGCACTTCCCTAGGAAGTGGGCTTGTTCTTGGGCTTTTCAGAGTTGTCTAGGACTTGTTGTTTGCTTGAGTCCTGCCTGTACAGTCCTCCAAAATCCTCACTTCCCACTGGCCTCCATCTTCCCACTGCCCCAGTGTTTTCTCCATGAAAGGGAAAACAATTTGCCCTATGAAAGTATCACTGACCCCCCTCACCACCCTGCAGCAAAGCCCCCCAAAGCCCTCCAAGCCATCATCACTCTCTGAATTCATGCTGAGGAGTCCAGGGATTTTAAAAGATGGAAGTTTTGCTGAAATAATTCCACAGGCAGAAGGGTTTAGTTCATTTTCTAGAGGGAACGACCTTAAATTGTGAAACACTTAAAACCCAAGACTGCTCTTGCTTCCACAACACTGAAGGAAGGCAAACTAGAAATCCTGAGATGGATTTAATTAAAAAGTTAATTTCTGTACAGGAGGCCACTGGGCTCAGATCTGCCTTTGAAGTATTTCCTACAGAAAACCCAAAGAGGTGTGAAGGGGGCAAGGTTTTGGACAGGATTTCATGGTGGAAACCTCCAAAGCTATGAAGGTAATTAGGATGGTGAAGGCAAGGGTGGGTGTGAGGGTGAGAGGAAAGATGTGTGCTAATGTCTTTACAAACAATTCCATGGGTGAGGGGATGGGTGTTGACATCTTTGAAATGGGGTTTAATGTCTGTACCAACTTTGGGCAGCAGGTTTGTCACAGAACCCAGACAGCCTGACTCCTGAAACAGCCAAATGGGGCTGCACAAGCCTGAGTTTCCGAACTCTGGGAGAAAAGGACAGGTTTAAGAAGGGGAATATGTGGTGGGCAGTTCGGGAAGGCTGCACCTTCCTGGTACCTCAGCAGTGGGAAAGGAAGAGGGCACCGTGCAGCCGGGAATTTGGGATAGAAGGAGGCTGCACCCTCCGAAACCTCGAGAGAGAAAACCCCCCAGGGGTGTGCCCCAGGGGCCTCTCTGCCTTTATCTGAATAAAGCTGCAGGACTCCTCTGTCTCCTTTGTGGACACCGGCTTTTCCCAGCGGGATTTTCCATACCAGGACAATGTTCCTCTTGAACAACAAGTCTGGAGCTCCAGGCAGCACTCGGGCAGCAGAGGGCTTGTGCAGGGACATGGAGTGGCACAGGACTTCTGATGAGCTTTGGACAGGACCAAAATCAGCCTGCGTTGCAAAGAGAAGCGCTCTACAAAAATAATTGTTTTCCTATAACTCATTAAATGTTTAACAAAACGCATCCCATGTGGGGTGAACCTAAGAGTGCGTTGTTCTCCCACTGTGAAGAGCCTCGGGTATTTAAGAGGTTTGGGACCTGGTCCCAGCTATGTTCCATGAAGGTGGGATGGTCATTTTTTATTCAGGAGGGATGGAGGTGGTAAATAAGCTTTTCACAATGAAAAGAACTGAGTTGCAAGACTAATCAGAGGAACATGTGAGGCTGAGCAGAATTATGCCATGCAAGAAGAGCCTGGCTTTAGGACTGGATCCAGAGCAGAAACCTGTGCACTGGTGCTGGAAGAGTGCTGTGTGTTTAGGAAAAATCAGGGGGGAAAAAAGTATAATTAAATGTATTTTTAATTGTATAATATATATTATATATATTATAGAATTATTTATATATTAATTATATTATTTATTATTAGAAATATCTAGAAAAAATTAGGGAAAATCACAGAGAAAGTTTGAGGCACTGACTGGAGGAGAGAGCCTGGAAGAGGAGACGTGATCTTGTTTGGTTCCTGAAGCACTGAGGCACCAAACATGTGCATGATCACAGACAGCTCCCAGCCCTCCTGGATCCCTTAGCGTTCAGTAGCTGACCCAGCCTGGGGGACAGTAATTCCCACCCTTCAATGAGAGCAATGCCGTGACTCTGGCGGGTAGGAAAGGCTTTCTCAGAGATAACTCTGCATTTCTCAGTGGTTAAACAGCGTGGCTGTGTCCCACATCCCTTTCCACACCACCTGCTGCAGTGTTCTCCTCCCGGATCCTGCTCGGCTCAGAGCTGGGATGTTCAATCAGCTCTTGGAGTGCACCACGGGCAGGGAGTGCCTTTCTCCTCTGCTGAAAGCTCATGAGGAACTCGTAAACTATGTGGGATAAATTAAACCTTGACTCAGCTCCAGTGGCACAACGAAGCTGAAGCAAGGATGGATTTAATCACAGGATGGTTAGTATCGAGTGGCAGAATGTCCCTTTGCTGTCTTTACCGTAATGTGAAATGCAGCTGGTGCTGAGAGGGGAAGCTGCCTCTTGGAGGTAACACCAAAGAGATGTCTCGGAAAGGTTTCTGTACTCCCTGTTCAAACCGCAGCGATCTCTCCACACACACACAAACTCCTTCTGTAGGAACAGCGCTCCAGAGCTGTGATATTTTCCCCCTGAGGGTACCAGCAGGAAAGTGTGGAGTTTGTTGGCTTCCTAAAGCAGCCCTGTTTGTAAACACAAACTGAATTTCAGCTTGGGGAAAGTTTTCTTTCAATTTTCCGATAGGTTTAGAGTGCTTTGTCCCGGGGAGCATCCGGACGAGGCGGATCCGAGCTGTGACCCTGGGAGAGCGCGGCTCTGGAGGGGACGAGCAGGGCAGGGGGGCACGGGAAGCGCAGGGGTGTTGGTTCCAGCCCTGCGGGCTCCTGCCAAGGCTCGGCTCCGGGGCTGGGAGTGCCCTGCCACGCCGGGAGCCGCTGTCACTTCCCAGAAGCGAGGCTGTGCCTGCTCTCCCCTTGCTAATCCGCGAGGCACATTGCCACGCTGTAGGTTTGTTTTGAGGTGGCGGGCAGGGAGGAGATCAAATTAACCTCCTGGGCATGTACACAGGCACACTGCCCCTCTCCTGCCTCTCCAGGATCGGCTGCCTGCACACAGCTAACACTGAGAGAATTTTATTAAATGCAACCGGCGGGATGACGTGGTGCGCACTTTTTTCCCTCTCCGGATCCGTGAAATCCCCAGGGACAGGACCAAAGAGCTGAACCTGGGAGCAGCTGCCTCCTGTGAAGCCTTTAACATTTGTGACTCAGCTTCTGACTGCTCAGTGCAGGGCAACTCCCCCAGCCGGGGAAAAAACCCTCTGGGGCTCCCTGAGGCAGGAGAAGCTGTGACCCCCAGCCTCAAGGGGCTCCATGGGGACTTGAGGCAGTTTTTCAGAAGAGGTGAGCACTACAACCACCCCCAAAACATTCCCCGAACACATCCAAGCTGACCTTTATCTCACTGAATCCACAGCGGACCACCACCATCACCCCAAAAGAAGCCCACCACCATTACCCCAAAAGAACCCCACCATCCTCACCCCAAAGAAGCACGGGGAGAACACCAGGGATGAACTTGACCCGCTGGTGTTCCTAATGACTATGTGTGTGCAAACACTGCCCTCTGCCTCCTGCAGAAAGGCTTTGTTGTTGGGTCGGGGATCTGATGGCTTTTTAATTTTTATCTCCTGTGATTACAGAGAATTCTCCAGCCTGGCTGCATGCCAGCACACAAAATGTTGAGAGCAAAACGCTGGCGTGCCCAGCTTGGCACTGGTAGTGCCAGCCCAAATATTCAGAGCCATGTGGTGAGTGGGCTGTAAAACTCTTCAGCCCTACAATAAGGAAAACCTGGAGATTTTCTTATATGTCTTGTGAAAGGGAGAAATTGCTTCACCCTTTAGGCTCATCTTTTCCAGCATTTTTCTCCTAGGGGAAAGGTGAGGAACATTTTTGTTTGTTTTAACTACTCAAGGGAATGGGAAAATAAAACGCCATCAGACCTAACACCCAGCCAGAGACACCTGGCCAGGGCTGATTCCCAGAGCATTCCTGGAGGACCAGCAGTGTAGATAAGCACAGCAAAGCCCAAGTTGAGCAAGGAGATGTGGGAGCAGAGCAATGAAATGATGTTTCCCAAAGTGACAGCTGGCCCGGGGCATGGCCAGAAGTCAAATCTGTGCCTCTGCCTAGCCAGGACAGCAGGATGAAGTCCCCAAGCTGTTCCCAGCTGGCCCCA
Organism: Daphoenositta chrysoptera; assembly: GCA_013397915.1. Classification (NCBI taxonomy): domain Eukaryota; kingdom Metazoa; phylum Chordata; class Aves; order Passeriformes; genus Daphoenositta; species Daphoenositta chrysoptera. Next base: position 793,423 of record VZRO01002985.1, read on the forward strand.
GGAGGGTACATGAGCTGTGTCCCACTGTTGATGCCCCTGGATCTCTTGTGGGGTGTCCGTCACCCAAAAGTCATCGCTTCCCTTCACCCCGCGAAGGGCAGCACAGACAGCACCTCCCAGGGGCTTCCAACAGAGGGGAGGTGCCTGGCTCCTGTCAGACTTTGGAAAACCCCCTTGGCCTTTTATCTGCACCCCTGAGAGCTGCAGTGTCGGGCTGGAAGAAGGAGGCAGCCAACCAAATCCTGTGAAGAGAAGAAAATGCATGGATGCTGCACAAAAACTGCTCACAAACGAGCCCATAGGAGGAGCTGGGTCTCCCAGGAGTGGCCTGTCCTTCCCCAAACTTTGGTTCCTCCACTGTGGTTGCAGCTCTGCTCCTGTTTCAGGCTGTTTTGTCATGGAGGATATCACAGGGAACACTCCTCTAAAGAATGCATCCCTTTTTTTTTTTTTTTTGTCTGGTCAATAAAACTGCATTTTGACTTTAGGGTGAAGATTTGGATCAATTCTCATTTTCTACAAAATGATTCTCTCTTATACACCAAGGAATAGAATTGAAAATGTAATCTATCTTGTTGAGAGGTAGAGTCAGGGTCATGAAAATTAACCCCCAAGTGCCATTTAGTGCGTCTTTTCACATGCCAGCAAATAGCAAAAAACATCTTTGGATTGCTAAACAGTAATTTAGTAAAAAATACAATCAGTTTTGTCCAGGCCCCTGAAGGAATCCTGCCACCAAGTCACTTTTTCTCCACAGTGTAAAAATAACTTAGAACAACCACTTTCAGCCATGATTTGCTAGCAAATACTATTGCCAGATGAAAATTGGGATCTGGGTGACTTTGTCTCACAGAATTATATTCTAATATTTGGCTATCTAAACTGAAGCAGAGTTGGACTCCTTTAATTAAACAATTTCAATTTCAGAATCCATAGGATTAAAAATTGAAAAATAGAGAATAAAATGTTATGAGTGTTCTCGTTTAAGGCCAGGAAAATGTGACATTTTAAAATGACTCAGACTGATGAAGAGAAAATGAGGTGTAGCCAGGCCAACAGAGAAAGCTTTGTGGAGACACTACCCAGATATTGCCTTTAGATTTATAATTTGGACTTTATTCTGCAGGCAGGGGTACTGGAGGCAGACATTTAATCCATCAGGTTACTTGGACAGTTGTTACTGCTGATCACCAGAGATGAGGCTTTTACAGGAGGCCTGGGCTGGATAAAAGGGCAATGTGATCCACCAGGGTGTGCAAGAAATGCTGGGATTTGTGGGCGAGGAAGGAGGATGTTGAAATCTTTCTTTACTGAAAGAGGGTCAGGCATTGTACCAGGCTGCCAGGGAAATGGGGGAATCAGCATCCCTGGAAATGTGCAGAAAATGTGCAGGTGAGATGCTTGGGGACGTGGTTTAGTGGTGGACCTGGCAGTGCTGGTTTCATGTTTGAACTTGATGACCTCAGAAGTCTTTTCCAACCTTAATTATTGTGTGAAATAGGACAAGACCTGTTGGCTCCTCCTGGTACAAAAGTTTGTGTCAGCACCAAGACTCACGGATGGATGAGCTCTGTGAAGAGCAGCTGGAATCTCGTCTGGGAGTCAGGCTGATGGGGTCCCTTCTGGGAAATTCATTCAGCAATTGTCTGTAAGGGTTTTGACCAAGTACTTTATTCTCTTTAAACCAAGGAGTGGCTGCTTTCCATTGCCCTGTGCTTTCCATTCGGAATGATTACTTAGAGCAAGGAAAAAAATGTTACTCAGGAGGTTTCTGGAGACGGAGGGCAGCAGTGATACTTTGTGAATCGGGCTTGGTCATGTCTCAATATGCTGTTTCCAGGATCTGCATGGTAACACAGGGACTGTCATGCACCACAGCAGTGATATGGGAGGCAGGCAGGTAAATTATTTTTGTTAAAACCTCAAGGCTTCAATTTTCTACCAAAAAAACCCCAAAAAATGAAAACAAAAAAACCCAAACAAACAAATAAAACCATAAAAACTAATCAAGCAAACAAACAACAACAACAAAAACAAGCCAAAGAAACAAACAAAAACTCAAACAACAAAAAAATCCACAGAATAAACCACCAGAAGGAAGGAAATTTCACAGTGGCACTGCAAACAAACTAGCCAAGCTGACAAAGAAAAGAGTCTTTGGATTCCATTCAACTGATGCATAAAGGAGAAAACTTTGAAAACAACTCAACTGATTTTTATCCTCAGCTCTGAACTACATAGTAGTGGTCAGCTCTAAATTACTACTCTTTTATTTGGCACTTAAGTTCCTATAGCACTTGAGAGAGTCCAGGATATCTTTGTTCCAGGGCCTAAAAACGCCAAATAAAACACCCTCACAAGCATTCCCAGGCTGAAGGAAAGAAAACATTTAATAACAGGTGCAATGGATTACTGGGAAATGATGAAGTGGTATCTGTCAGCATCGTGGCCATGCTACTCGTCCATCAGCGACTTAATTACTACCCAGGGCTCTCCTGCAGCAAAGACAAGTTCAGAGGAGGGCAATGAGGGCATTTTACAGATATGTCCAGGTGTCTACGGGAAAACACGAAGTTGCTTGTTCAAAAATTGTATGAGTGAGAAGGAGAAGGTGTGGGGCAGGCAGGTTAGAGCTGGGAATTAGAGGCAGAAAGAAAGACAGGAGAAGTTTTGAAAACACAATCTGACCTCTCTGCTTGATACAAAAGGAAGGCAAAGCAGGGGAAAGTTAAAAGCAGAGAGGTGTGCCAGCCAACACAAAGGGATGGGAAATGCAGAGTAGGACTCTGCCTGCCAAAGGCCAGGGAAAATGCTGCTGCAAATTTGGATAACGTAAATTTGGAGCAAACCTTTGTCTTTTCGGTGTGTGGGAGCATAAGGGCGGTTGTGTCTGCTGGATGGCCGGAAGAACAAACCAGAAAGAACAAGAAACAACCAGTGTGGGGAGAGACTGGAGGGGTAGAAGAAGGTTCTTATTCAGGGCGTTGATAGGAACCCAGTTCATGCCGTCCGCGGAGATTTGCCAGGGATGGAGTCAGCAGCTGAGTTTGGATACCCAAATGCCACTGAGACAGCTCAGCCCCGAGAATCAGAGGAACATGTCTGAGCACCTCGCTGCCTTTTTCTGCCATCCCCACTCTCAGCAAGTCCATCTCCGTGGAACAAAAGCCGGCAGAGCTGCGAGCGCGCCCGGGGCAGAGGCGCCCGTGGGTGGGAGATGCGGATCAGAGATTTGGATAGAGACAAAGCCACCCAGCGCCAGCCCCTGCCGTGACACCCGTGGGTGACAAGGAGAGGTGCCACCCAGCACAAAGGCATCGCCCTCCGCACGTCCCCGGTGGCCGTGTCCCAAAGAGCCGGTGTCAGCTTTTCCGCTCGCAGCAGCCGCTCGAGTGCTGCTCTAGTGCTCCGAAGGGTCTGTGAGAGCGGCACTGCGGCAGCCACCGAGCGAGCCACTGCTATCTCTCTTCGGGGAGAAGATAAGACATCAAAGTGATTGATTCCCACCAGCTCTCCACGTCAAAGCAGAGTGTGGGGGCCGGTGACAGCCCACGCACCCCCCCATCCCGCAGGAGCATGTGGGGAGGGCTGTCAGATTCCCAATGGGTTTTCTAATTTTTTTTTTCAACTTTATCTCCTTCCTGTTGGCGACGAAGCTTAATTCGTGCTTTTGAAATAATTTCCTTACTTTTAAATAACAATAAGGAACGCCCACGGAAAAATGTCTTGGTGCCCTGACAAGCAGATTTTCAATGGGAAGTGGTGACCACCCAGCAGCAAAAAATGATCATTATAGGCACATAATCCATTCTATCAGTCCACCAATCACCACAGCATGAAATGGCCCCATTAACACCCCCCAAGACCTAACCATTCACCTTCCTCTAATACCCTGTCAAATAAACAGCTCATGGAAATACCTGTTATTTTGCTGGATGCAAAAGCCTGCCTGCTAGCCAGTGGAAAAATGAAAGAAAGTTGTAAAAAAGAACTTTTCCCTGATTTATTTTAAATTTGCTAGCAGATAGCTGTTGATGGTTTACTTGAGAAGCAGCTGTCAGGCTGTTTTGCCCCCCCCTCCACTCTCCTTGTTGCCTAATACACATGGTATCATCCCTCCTCAGCAGCACACTGCGAACACAAAGAAAATAAGGACATCTCTTATCAGAGCTGAGCCACCCTGAGAAGGTGCTGGCTGATGGGAGATAGCAAGAGGCTTGGTTGAGGGACCTCTGAAAGCTCCTTATGCCCTGTTGTGAGGTATCCAGATATGGGCTGCCACAGGGTGATCCGAGGGTGTGTTTAAAATGTGACTTTCAGAGATTTTAACAGCAGAAGGGAAAATACATTGCCCCTATTTCCTCCCAGAGTGGCTTCTGGGCTGCCACATGGTCCCAGGTTGCTGGTTCTCCTGGTTGATGGATATTCTCAGCAAGGAGAACCCTGCTGGCTGTGTTGGTATGGCATTTTTAGGGACTCTTGCAGGCTGGTTTGTTCAGCCTAGAGAAGGGGAGACTGAGGGGAGATCTCATCATGGTCTGCAGCTTCCTCAGGAGGGGAAGCAGAGGGGCAGGCCCTGATCTCTGCTGTCTGTGACCAGTGAAGGGACCCGAGGGAATGGCCTGAAGCTGTGTCAGGGGAGGTTTAGGCTGGATATCAGGAACAGGTTCCACACCCAGAGGGTGGCTGGGCACTGAACAGGCTCCCCAGGGCAGTGGGCACAACACAAAACCTGACAGAGCTCAAGAAGCATTTGAGCCGTGCTCTCAGGCACACGGTGTGAATCCTGGGGCCTCCTGGCAGGGCCAGGAGCTGGACTCGATGATCCTTGCAGGTCCCTTCCAACTCAGCTTATTCTGTGATTGTGCTGCCTGAGTGAAGGTCCCCAGCCAATGTTTCTTTCACATCCTTCACATGGCGAAGCCCCCATTCCTGGGCCCCACCCATAGACACATAGGAAGCCACAAAATTAGGAAGCAACTTGGGAAAATGCAAGTCTTTGTGCAAAGCAGAGTGTAAAGGTGAATAGAGTTGTCCTGGAAAGCCAGAACTGCATAAACCCCACTTGTTTTTCATTGAAGGAAAACACTGTGCTGGGACAACATCAAGCTCCCTACCACACGGCGTGGAGAAACAAGGATGTGCTGCCTACTGTCCTAAAATCACCTCCTTCTGCACAGCAGTGACCAAATAAATGTGAGAAATTGAGTCCTGAGGCTGCTGGACTGGCAGAGAAAAAAAAAAAAAAAANGAAAAAAAAAAAAAAAAAAAAAAAAAAAAAGTGTTACAATCAGTTAAGATTTGTTTCCCAAGGAGGCAGCCCATGAGGCAGGACCACGGGGACACAAACAGCCTGGAGGAACACGCTGGTGGCTTTAGCACTTCTCCATCAGCAGGAGGGACAGCTCAGCCAGACACGTGGGGTCACTTTCTGCCGGGGTTCCTCCCAACCAACAGCTCAACCAACAGGTGCGACCTGGTGTTTAAATCTGAGCTGGGACGGTGGAGAGCTGCCAGAGCAGCGAGGAGAGGAGCGGCGTGGGTGGAGATGAAAGCGGGGAGAGCGGCGGGCGGGCTCCAGGGAGGGACAGCCAGGAGCAGAGAGGTTCAGCCCATCCCCAGCAGCAGGCTGCTGGATATCCTGTGTAACATGAGCGGGGGGATCGGGACACAATTACAAGGGGTCAAGTACAGCATCAGAAAGCGATGGGGATCGCGGGAAGTGATTATTAATAGCCACAGCAGCGAGGCTGAGGACTTGGCAGGTGGTCCTTTCCCAAGAGGGACGTACTTGTTTTGCAGGGACAGCCCCTTGGTGCTGTCAGACAGCCCTTTCTCTCTGACGGGAAAGGTCTCTGCTGCAGGAAAAATCCAACGGGAGATAAGAGCAGTAGGTTGGGTGGGTGCCCTGCTCTGCCCCACCCTCTGTGTGGCACCATGGGCGAAGCCTCCCCATGCCATCCCCCTTCCCATCCCTCGTAAGCAAAGGATTATTGTCTCTCTTTGTCTCGTGGCCAAGCTTTGGACTGATGAGGCACGTGGGAATCCTCAGGGAGATGGTTTTCCAAGAAGCCCAGGAGCCTTGGGTCATGCTTAACGCCCTGCCTCATGACTTCTCAGCTGTAGGGGTAAAATCTGATTTTCTTGCCCCTAAAAATGCGGGTATGGAACGTGCCTTGGGGTAGAGAAGATCTGCCCTGAAGAACTGGACTTCCACAGCTTCCAGCAGGCAGGAGATCCAGCAGCAACTCCTGCTTTGGGCTGGGGGTCACACGTCACAGGAGCTACCAGGTCATAAGCATTTTGGTTTGGTATCAGCAGCCTCAGAGCTTTCAGCCAGACAAAGGCAGGAGCAAGGCCATTTTCTCTCTCTGGATGGGTGACTTGCCATGCAACAGCCTTGTTTCTGCCAATCCTGTCCTTGGTTTGCCTCCCTAACTTGGGCTTCCATATTTAATCTAGAATCCAGTTACCTGAAATACCCAATTTTATAATAATTTACTATCCTGGGCAACACTAGAATGTAACAGAGATTCGTGCACAGTTCTCCTCAGGAAAACACAATTACTTTTCAAAATGGTTTAGGTTTTGGGGGAGAGAGGGCATGGGACCAAACTCCATCCAGGAGCACCCCTGAGGATGATGCCAGATTTGGGGCAAGTTAATTCTGGTGAGAAGAATTCTTTCTCTCTGGGTGTAAGGATAAGAAAGATGTGGTATGAGGGGGTTGGATGGCAGATGCATCCCTGATGTTTTCTTTGAAACAACTCTTTCTCCTCCATTCTTGTGGAAAAACAGCTCACAATACCTGCATTTCCAGGGCTCCTTATTTCTCTTATAGTCTGAAGTCCATAGTCCTGATGCAAAATAAAATATGTAGACATAGAATGGTCAGAAAATCCCTCATTTGTTAAGCAATAAATATGATCAGTGCTGCTTTGTTCACTCTGAGAGTCTGAAAAAAAAAGGCCTAAACATTTGAAAATGTAGATTACCAGCAAACCTTAAAGGTCATCTTGACACATAAGGTATTTAATGAATTCTGGATTGATCTTTTTCTTAGTTCTTCTGGAATTGGATTATAATGATTGTATTTGCAGAGTCTTTTTTTTTTTTTTGGAAACAAAGTGTTTGGTTTCATTAAATAAACTGGGGGGTTTGCTTCGGAAAGTTTAATTGCAACTAAAATATGGATGTAGATGTTGCAATAATCATCCAGCCCCATTATTGTTTCAGTAATTCAAGTAGGCTGACACACAAGGAAATTCAGCTTTGAATTGAAGGCTGTGTATAGTTGGCATTTTTTACTTCAGGGGGTATTTATCAGCAGATTATTCTTGGGGAATTTATGCAGGTATGACTAGGACTGCATTTTTAAAGAGATTGTGTACAGACACCAAAATTAATGGTCAGTGCTTGTGACAGTCCAGCCTGAAGATCCCCTAATAATGCAGGTCCAAACACTTGAAAAAACTCAGATCCAGGGCTTCCTTATGCAGAGAGCATGACATTTTTATAAATGCTTAGATCTACTCAGGAATTACCGCTAATTCCATCTTCCAAGAGCTACATTGAAAATGTGCTTATTTAAAATTGCTATTCAGCAGTTCCTTAATTATAGTTTACAAAGCCTGAGTGTGGGGGAACTCCCACTGGAAGACCTGTAATTTTTGGCAAAGGGCAGGATTGAAGACGTGGTGCTTTTTTTCACGTTCCTGCAAGACAGCCTAGGGAGCTTTCTGCCATTCAGCCTTCCTGGTGCTACATTAAGGCACCAAATCTCTCCAGATTCTGTGTGCAGCTCCCTCATGTCCAGCTCAAGGATGCAGGGTCCATGAGCTGTCAGGGAAATAAAAAGTCAGGATGAATATTGTAGCATTTAACTCAAGTAAGCCACGTTTCCAGGAGGTTTTATGTCCCAGCACAAACTTCAGCAGTTAGTCCTGTAACATGTGAGATGCTTCTGAAGCCTTATCTTCTCTTTATTAGCTGAATAACACAGGCCTCTGCTTACACAGACTAAATGGGATTGTAATTGAGTGTCTCCTTTAAAAAATCAATGGCATGGAAACCACAGGGTCGGTGTTGCCTGAGCATGTGCTCCACCCTCCCAAATGATGGCACACCACCCCCAAACACATCCCTGTGAGCAGTGCAGCTCTACTGTGATTATCCTGATTATAATATTCTTCTGAAATCTGCATTCAGCTCTCGTTTCCTTGGGCTATGGGTAGGCACACATTGGGGAGCAGGCAGGGAATTATAAATGTTGCAGCTGGTGCCTGTCATCTCACCCAAAAAGCCTGGGATGGCTGCAGGAATCGCTGGGCACAGCCTCATGACCTTCCCTCACTGTGCAGAAAGGCAAATCAGAAGAACACTATGGTCTCTTCTTGTTCCTGTCCTTGCTAAAATAAAAGTCACCCTGTTCCTCACCCCGTGGTTGGTTCCCGAAGGCAAAGGCCGCCTCTCACGAGGCTTCTCCAAAAACCCACGCACCGCAGTTTGGATGGGCTTTTGCCTGTCCTGATCTGATTGCAGGAGACAGCCAGCCATGGATCTGCATGGGATGGGGCTGTCTTTAAGGGCTGGCCTGGTCTTTGGTCTAAACAGAGAAAAAAATCCCTTAAAAGGAGTCTGAAGGGCCGGGACTCGATGTGAGCCCTTGGTGGGTTCAGTGGGAGCTTCACCCATCCACAAACAGAGCTGTGCCTCAGGCTTGGCCTCAGGCACATTTTGTCTCCCAGTTTCAGCCCTCCCTAACTGGAGGGGTGGCCTGAGAAGTAGTTTCGTGGTGCTGGGCTCCCAGCACAACTCGGATGACCCACCAAAAATGCTTCTTCTCCATCTCCTCTTCATGGATGGGACAAGTATTCCCAGCTCAGCTTCTGCAGGTGCTTCCCAGGGGCATCAGCAGCTCTGATCCTGCATTTTGCTGCCTCTTCCCATGCCCACAACCCTTGTCCCTCCATCTGAGCCTTCTCAGTAATTCCCTGTGCACTGCCACGGGGCTGATTCTGAGCCCATTGGTGCTTGTTCAGCTCAGAAAAACATGCTGTGTGCTGTAATTCCTGCTGGTTTTCCTTCCTGTGCCCCAAAAAAGGACACATCACATTGTTGCCCCAACCAAACTGAATTTGCTTTGCCATGCATGCTCCTGGCCCTTTGCTGAGTTTCCTGGCCCCTCTGATGCACCTCTGCAAATTTGTCCCCTTTATCTTCACATCCCCTCTGCTTTCACTGTGTCCAGACTTACCAAATTTCAAAGCTCTTGCTCAAACAGGGACATTTTTAAGCTGTGTGAGCACTCTAGAGTTAAATCCCTCTCCAGACTCCTCCTTTTTTTTCTTTTTTTTTTTT
>VZRO01002985.1:810667-842390 GCA_013397915.1 Daphoenositta chrysoptera
TTTTTTTTTTTTGGTTGGTTGGCTAGGTTTCTTTACAGGCTATGGGAATATATCTTATTTAATATAAACTCAAAAAGAGGGAATAAATATAGACCAAAAGCAACTTAAACCCTTGGGGCACCTACAAATAAGAGAGCAGCTGAACTATGGCTTTTAGAGCTTGGCTTCTGCTGGAATTTCTGTCTTTAATGTTTTTCTTTTGGTTTTTCAGTTGAAGTTTCAAGAGATTGAAATTCCCAATTAATTTTACTTCTCCAGAAGGTTTTAATGGGTCATTAATATGTGCAGTTTATTAAGCAGGCGATAATAGCATTACCACAGGAAAAGAAGGGAAAAACTCAGTGCAGTAACTCAATCAAGTGGCTACGCCTGCAAAACGGGGCGAGGGCTTCTGGGTTTCACTGCCTGCACGTTTGACCTTGAGACAGCCCTGCCCATCTGCTCGTTCAGCTTCCAAACCAAAACCTGCATTTTGGGTGTGCTGCAAGCTTCCAGCCCTGCCTAGGGAGTCCTCAGGGAGCAGGTGATGAGTGGTACCTCCCCACAAACCGAGTCTGCAGCACAGCTGGCAGGGAAATCCAGCGGGGCAGTGATGTTAAACCACACGAGCACCCGGTTAGACCCCGCTGTTCTCCCGTTTACATTTCTTTCAGTAAACTTTTATCATCACCGTTGATTGTTCTGCTGATTCGGGGCAGCAGCTCCGATCAATTACCTGGCCAGGCATCACGCCCCATCGCCTGCCTAATTGCATCCCTGAAAGAAATGGTGCTCAGCCCTGTAATTCTCTACTTAAAGGTAATCCAGTTGTTATGGGAAGCTGCTAATGGTGCTGCGCAGCACGGAAACAACACAGCTGTTAAAAACTCATTTGAGAGGAAGACACTGACGGTAGGTATTGAGAGGAGAAGTGATGTAAAGCCTCTGTGTTTGCTGTTCTAATTGTTTCATGCAGGAAAACTGGCTGAGCTTGCCAACTCTGTCTTTGTTTTGAAGACAGAGCCCGTAATGTGAGGGCAGGCACGGGGAGGATGGGGCACAGGGCCACTGGCCAGGTGGGGTCACCACAATTTGGGCAGGTTTTCCATCAGCAGCAAATCTGGCTCTGCAATGAGACCTCTCCAAGGAGATAATTGCACGTTTGATGGCAGGCCCTGACTGGCCAGAGCAGTCCTCGGTGCTGATTCCTAAATACAAGTGCATCTCAGGAGGGTTTGACACCAGAGGCTGCAAGCACCATTTGGGTGATCTGCTGAGGGGATCAATATGTGCACAAGGACAGCAAAAATACCGGGTGTCTTGCTACGTTGGGATGATCCAGAGTGCCCAAATAATGTCTTGATACTCTGGGATGATCCAGGCTGCCTGAATCCCTTGTTTCTTCAGTGGGAGGAGACCTCTGAAGGTTGAAGCCAGAAAGCTGCAGCTGAACCAGCAAGAGCTGGTAGGAGGCACCAGGCAGAGACAGGTACCTGAACTTCTGCCTTTCTTAGAGCTTGGGTCTCCCATCAAATATCTTCAGCCACTTTGAACTGTCTTGTGAACTCAAAGGAGAGCTCCTGCTCTCCAAAACACCACCAGTGGAGAGCCCCACCCAGCCTGTGCAGGAAATATTGGTACTGGTGTGCCCTGGGGGGTTGACAGAGAGGAGGTTGAGTTTCTAAGCAGCAAGAACAGGGTCCAACCTACAGCTCCTCAGTTCCAGCCTCCCACAGGCTGCAGGTGTGCCAAGACTCAGCTTTTCTCCATATCCAGCCCTGGAGTTGGAATGGCCAAGATGGACCACTGCCAGGCTAGAGAGATGGAAAATTAGACCATCACCCTGGAGTGCAGGCCACACACAGGAGGACAGAGCTGCTTCTGGTCTCTCCTCACAGGACCATTCCTGAGATTTTCAGTCAATGACTGTCTCCTCCAAAGGGAATAAGCCATGATTAAAGCAGGGATCAGCACCCAGGAAGACCCTCAGAGAAGACTCAGCACCACTCAAGGATTACCTGGGCCAGAGTGTCACACATCACTTCACAGTCAGGATGGCTTTCCCTGAAGCCTAACTTTGATTTTCTTTGATGACAAAATATAGCAATTTGTTCCTGCTCTTCCCACAGAGCCATTCCCCACCATCCCAGATTAAAAATTCCTAGCACACACAATAGAACTGTCTGCTCATTTCCACATTCTGCTCACCCTTTTCTTTAGTTGCACCTCTATAATATTTAATAAGTCCTCACTGGATGTGACAGCAGTCATATGCCAGAAGCACAGACATGGCATTAGTCATATTTCCTCTGGGCTGGAGTAATGCAACCATGGCTAGGTAATTAAAACTGCCCCTTACTAACGTTTGGCTTCCTGCTTTTCCTTTTATACATTCAAAATCTGCTCATTTTTCCCTGCTGATCAGCCCTGTCTGAAATGGGCAAAACCTTGTGAACTTCACGGTGAAGGCAGTGCCAGAACACCAAGGAATGAGGGAAGAACAAGTGAAATGGGAACAAAAAATGGAAAAAGTACACGAAAAACAGTAAGGTGGATGGAACAGTGAGGGGGGACTCTGAAAGCCACAAACATCCTGGGCCATTTTCCAGTACCTGTGCAAAGTCACCCCAAAAGTGAAGTGGCAGCACCCCCCACCTCTAAGGAGCCAAATTTCCTTTTTATGAAGAGCCCCCTTGGAAATAATTAAGGCTACTTGTGTGAATAAGGGTTTGTAGGATCACACCTGGATACTTTTAAGTCATTTGGGTGGGAACCTCATCTTCTCACACATACACAGACACAGGAAATGAACATGTACATTCCTGTTAAGTTATACATCATAGTCAAGACAGCGTTGGATCTGTTCTGTGCTCCATTAAAAAGAGTGAATCTACTGAACAGCTAATGAACTGAAAATCTCATCCTGTGTTTGCAGATACAATGTCAGAATCAGAGGGACCCCATGTTCAGGATGAACTTCTCAAGCAGGCCTGTCCTTTTTCAGGGCATGATCAGGTGTGCCTGTACTAGTAATTTAAATAGTGTGAATACAGAATGGCTTGCATCAATTACTGTGTCTCTTCCTCCCCCCAAACTGGCTGCTTTTATCCAGATTTCTCAGGAAGAAAAGCCCCCAGCCCATGTCCTCACCCCACCGATGCCCAGGTGTCCCACAGAAGAGTGCCAGGTGGCGTGGGCCAAGCTCGTGGTGGATACTGTGCTGCCCCTTTGCATTGTCCTAGCCTGCTCCCTGCTGCCTTGGAGTTCCCAAAAGCAGGTTCTGCAGCCCCCTGCCCAGCTCAGGCAGCCCCACTGCCTGGGCACAGCCCCCTCCAGCAAAGGGATCTTGGGTACCCTTGGAGCAGGGCACAGAACTGCTGTGCCACCGTGGGGGATTTCACCTGCAGCAAGTGTCCTCTGGCATTTTTGTGTCTTGTCTCCACCAAAACGTGGTGGACCTTTGCTGCCAGGTGCCTGGAGGTGGCCTTGGGAGGGACTGGGCAGCTGCTTCTGCTGAGTCCCAGCAGACTGGTGTTGGCAAGCCCTGCCAGGGTGAAAGCAGATCCTTTTGGGATCTGAGCATGCTGTAACCACATCTCTCCTGTCCCTCAGCTTAAAAACTAGAATACACTTCCTTTTATAAGCCCACTGCTTCTTGCCAGTTCCCAGGGATCTCTGAAAGGTCATGAAAGCTGCAAAAACAATCTTTAGCAGTATGTTTCTTTTCTACTTGTGTTATGTGTTGGACACTGCTTAATAAAACATTTACCTGAAGGGCAAGAGAACACCCCCTCAGATGCACACACATATATCCTGTGGGTAAAAATCCTTCTAATTGCAGCAGGAAATGTGACATTTCAAACTGGATGGATGAAGGCACAAATCATCCCTGGTGAGGAACGATCCTGCAGGGATCGGGAGAGGGGGTGGGCAACAGAGCTGCTCCTTTCCAGCTCAGTGCCCATGTGCTATGGAACCCATTTTCTTAATTTAATGAACAGCCCTTCCCTCCCTCACACTACCCACTGCTCAGGAAGCAGATCTGGGTGGGCAGAGTCTGTGTTTTAGCATAGGTGGGAAGTTGGTTCTGGTTGTGAGAAAGTTCCTCCACTTGTTTGTACCATGTGCGAATTTTCTCCTGCTTCCAGGTTGTTAAAGAGGCAGGTGGTTCGTTGCCATTGACAGACTTGTAGTTACCATTTAATTCTTTTTTATCTCAAAAGGGAGGAAATCAGTTTCACATTTATTCCAATACAAACATATATCTTAAATATGCCACACATAAAGCTGCTTTACTGCCTGTCATTGTCCACTCCCCCAGGCTGTCACAGTTCCTGCAGGAAAGCCAAAAAATTACAGTAAATTCAGACCTTCACCTCAGTGTAAACCCACATAAATACAGTGGAATACCCCTGGTTGAAAGGCACTTGAAATGACACATTGACACATGAGCACACAGACAATAAATTATCCGTCTCTAATTAAAAAAATCCCATCTCCCCTTTCCTCACCACCAGCCACTCCTTCTCAGGCACACATTTGCTGGATGAATTATTTTTTCTTTCTTCCTTTTCCCACCCCCAGCCTCTGCCATGGGGTGGGAGATGATGGGAGCAAGGCTCAGTCCAGGGTGCCCAGTGCCTGGAGACCCAGCACAGGCTCAGCACTCATTAGGGGGGCACAAGGCCCACGGGAGGCCCACCAGGAAGGGCTGATGCTGCGTGATTAATTCTCACTCCTCAGGGCTTGAACATGTCAAAACTGGGACAGTGTTGCCATCACCAAAGACACCTTCCTGCAGACATGCTCAAGATGCTTTTTAGAAAGTCTGGCAGGTGGTGCACCCCCTGACCCTCCTCTGGGCAAACCAAGAAAGGTGACATTCATCTTGGACTCATCTTGAGAGATGCACCCTTCCCTGCCAAGGCCTTGCCATGGCACGTAAGGGAGAGGGAAACTTTCCCCAAGCAGGAGGCTCTCCCCATGCAGAAGAGCATCAGCAGTGTTTTCAGTGAGCAAGATGTCCAGGATCAGGCATCGGGGACAGATGGATCTCCAGGCATTATTGGGATGCTCACATGGAAAACAGGAGACACCATTCCACAGACTGAGGAAAAATGGAGCATTTCCTTCAGTTACAGTTCAGCATGGAGTAGGTGGTTTAACCACCTAGAGCTGGGAAATGTTTCATGGTTGGCACTGGTGGGCCCCTTGTCCTGGGGCCTTCCTTCCCCAGAGGTGGCCTGGGCCACTCTCCATCTTTGCCTTGCTGGCATCTTGCTTTTCTTGAGCTTCTCATTTCAGTGTTACAGTACAGCTGTATTTGAGGTAAAAATTTGTTGTCTTGGTGGAAAAAAAAAAAAAAAGTAATTTACTGTGAAGCACTGGCTGAAAATCATTTTCTGAACCACTGCACAATTTTAATCAGACGACCATACTGTATCCAATCAAGGGAGGATTTGCGAGGGGGGCAGAGGGGTGTTTCACTGTGGCCTTCCCCAGAGGACAGTAAATCCAAGCTCTGCTCAGGAAGACGAGACGTCTCGGGCTTCACAGCCTGCCCAAACCTAATTTGCACTAGAATTACATGGCCATTACTAATGTATACAGTGACTCAAATTGATTACCTTGCTATTAGTAAGAGCAACACGCTGGCTTTGGTCATGGCAGCTTCCGACAGAGGAGGAGGACAAAGGGGTGAGAGCAAAGGGAAGTTGCTCTCTGTGGGGATGAGGGGAACGAGGGGGATGAGCAGGTGAGGAGGACCATGGGGGTGAGGAAGATCATGCTCCAGGGAGAGTTCAGCAAGAAAAAGAGCTTGCAAATACCTGGACTTCATATTTTCTGTGCTTATCACACGTTGCATTAAAAAAAATATCACCTGGCGTTATCTTCAAGTCCCTGAGATCTCAGCACATGTAACAGGAGTGTCTCTAATTCAGGACTCCTAAGGCCGAGGGAAATCCCAGATCTCCCAGGGTTCTCCTGTTTGTGTGTGCAGCACTGGGGGTGCTGCTGTGTGGGAGACCCCAAAGATGCTCCTGCACAGCCTCACCCACCTCCTCCCAGCACTTAGAGCCTCCGTGGGGCACAAACTCACACCTTGCAGCACCCACGAGCTCTGCAGGGAACACTGCATCTTCCCTCCTTGGCCCAGAGGCAGCCAAACCTTCTGAGCAGTTTTGGGACAGAAGATGCAGTTTAGCAGGAGAGTTCACATCCCACTTCTTCTTACACCCCCACTGAGGTCATGTTCGCCCTGAAACTGCGAACCTGAGTTCAAATCCCTGGTGCAAATCAGGTGCAGGGGTGGTTGAGTGTTGGCCTCCAGCGTTTCCAAAGTGTGTGTCTGATTTTGTATGACTTTGGAGAAGAACACGGCCTCCCCTGGACCCCTGGGAAGGGCTCAGGACAGGCAAGCCCAGGAGTGGTGAAAGTGTTGCTCTGCTACCAGTGGGACTTACCCTGATGGCAGCAACAGCAACTTCCTTGGAATCTCCCCCGCGCCACAGCACAGATCTCACGTAATGACAACACAACCCTGGAGCCAAAACTCCTCTCCCACACAGCCACACGCCGATCCCAGCTCCACACCAACACACATTTTACATTCCCGCCCATGGGAATCTCCCCACACTTTAAAACACCTGAGGACTGGAGCAGAGACGAGAGAGGATGGGGAAATTGCCATGCAGATTTTTGCTGCTCCTGCACAGCTCCCAGCGCAGCTTTTCCCTGTTACACTCACTAGACATTCCAGGATGCCTGTGACACAGGACAAGGAAAGGAATAAGGTGTTGTCTCCCAGGATTACACACACCAGGCAATCTCTGCATTTGCTCTTTAACCCTGGCAGTGTTTGCAGGGCTCCAAAGACCCTGCAAAGGGGGTGGCAGTGGGGAAAAGCAGCCCTGTCACCAGCACACCTCTCACCAGTGAGGTCCTGAACTCTCAGAGAGCACTACTGGATTCTCTGATTAGATTTCCCTCGGCTGGAAAGTCAGTCTGATGTACTAATAATACAGAAATACAGTTAGCAACAGGGTAGCAATAGGAGTAGCAGTACAGATGTCTTCACGATGCAGCTAAATCAAGTTCAGTGAAACCCAGCACCTTTTCCCAGAGCTCCAGCACATGAGAGCTGGAGGTGAGCTGATGCCTCAAGTCGGGGTGATGCTCTGCAGTCCTTCAGTTCCCACTGAAGCAGCTCAGGTTCAGTCCCAGGGACCTGCTGAGGGGCATAGTTTGGCATCCTCCCCTCTAGCAATGCCACTGGTTGGGTCAGCTCTCTCACCCGCTTTCAAACCTTCCAGTTTCAGCTTACCTTGCACCTTACAACACTCTGTAACCAAATTCAAGTTTAAGCCCAGTTTTACAGCCAGGCTGCCTAATCCTTTGTGTCCCACTGTGGCTCCCCAGGAACTTGGGCATGGCCACCTCGCTTTTGGAGGCACTGCAGCAACATAGTCACAAAGCAGCCATGTGGGCAGGAATAATACTTTTCTTAATATAAGGGAGCTAAAGGAGGTTGGCAGGGAGACGGGATGGTCTTCCTCCAGATGGATGCATCCAAGAAAAGATGGGACAGGACTTAGGGCTGTTGAACACCAGCAGCTCAGCATGTGCTCCCATTCCCTCCCTGGCTGCTCGATGCCAAGCCCTGTCCCATCAGCTGCTAAGAGCTGATAGGGTAAACTTGCACGGGTTTTTATTTGTTGTCTTGGGAAATATTTATTCTTGACACAATCCAAATTTACTCCGATGATCTGCTAAATATCTCTGCTCTGTTTCTCAAGCAGAGTTGGAAGCATTTCCTTCCAGAGCTGTTTCCTGCCTTTCTCCCCACCCACTGAAGGCACAGGCAGAGACACCAGGATGGCAGCCATAGTATTTCTCAAACCAACATTATCAGCCTTGTCTTCAGCTCTTGGGAGTGAGTATTTTGGGAATACTACATTGCCACAGCTGTTCATTTTTCACACAGCAGGTGGGGAACCTGCCCTGTTTGAATGGCACGATGGGAAACGCCAGTTGCTCCGTAGTAATTTACAACATGGGAAAGTGGGGGTTGTTTGTAGCCGAGTTCCATCCCAGAGCATCCATACACACACTTCAGATATTTTAAACAAATACTCAAAGTTCTGGTTCAGTCTTTTCCCCCACACTATGGCAAAAAAGCAGACGAGCCATGAATTGCACGGGCAGATGGTTATTAGGAAGCGTGTGAGAACTGGCTACACCACCACTGTGTGGGTGGAGCTGATTAGATGGACCCGAACCAAAAAATAACAAAACCAAAAAGAAACATTGAAACTACATTTCCTTTGCTGCATGGTGAGAAAAGCTTTTCCCGTGTGACTGCAGAAGACAATTAAAAAATAGCAGCAAAATTGCTCCTCACCTCCCCACTGAGCCACATTCTCAGCAACAGCACGGTGGGGTTTGTATGCAATTCCTCCACAGCTTCACTGCTGGGAAACAAACACGGGCACCAGGATGGGCACAGAAGGGTTTGGGGTTTCCTCCACCAGGCTGGCAAAGGTTAAACATGTAAAGAGACCCAGGTGCTACAGTACCAGAGGTGCCACTGCTCAGTAATTCCCTCCAAAAAGCCCCTTCCCTCTCCTCTGCTGTCCCAGTTCTGCTTTACCCACCTGGCTCGCCTTTCTAGAGAAATACCTTTGGAACCACTGCATCATGGAGACCTCCCACCAAAACCAGCCAAAGCAAGGGTGCTGTACTTCTACAGTCATTCCATCCCCCAGCACAGATGACAAGGGCACCTGGCAGGCAGGAGACTTTCAGATTCCCTGGGGCTGACCTGGCTGTGTCCCCAGCCCCAGGGACAGCACGGCTCCAGCTGCCCAGGTTGGTAGGAGTTGCACAAACCGTGGGTTTCCACTAGAAAGGGCAGGGGCTTCAAGTCCATGAACCAAATAAAAAAGCTGTAAAAGCATGTCTGCTTAGACATCTCACTAAATCAGGTGGTGTACTGGAAGAACCATGGAAGCATAGAATTGTTTAGGTTGGAAAACACCTTTAAGGCCATGGAGTCCAACGGGTGCTAAGTGCATCACAAAACCACATCCCCAAGTGCCACATCTACACGTCTTTTAGATACTGCCATGGATGTGGCTCCACCACTTCCCTGAGAAGGCTGTTCCAATGCTTAACAACCCTTCTGGTGAATAAATTTTTCATAAAATCCAATCTAAACCTCCTCCAGCATAATTTAAGGCCATCTCCAGCAATCACTGATTGCCAGATCAGCAGCTTATGCAAACCCTGGATGTTGTTACCTATTTGTCCAGGGAAGTTGTGGAATCACCATCCCTAGAAGTGTTCAAAAAAAACATGTAGATGTGGTGTTTAGGGACATGGTTTAGGGGTGGACTTGGCAGCATTAGGTTAATGTCTGGACTCGATCTTACAGGTCTTTTCCATACTTAATGATTGTATGATTTATATTACAGGAGACACTTGACTGTCTTTGTCAGGGAGATGATTCCAGTGATGGAAAGGACACTCAAAGGTGGGTGTTGCAGCCCCACTGAAACCCTCTGATGAAAGAATTCCTCCAATTTCTGGTTGTGTGTCTTCTGGCCTTCCAGTTGCTGCCTGGTGTATCCAATATGTCACATTTTAGGAGAGAAACTTTCTCTATAGCTGAGTGCAGCAGTCAACACAACTAGCAAATAAGATCCATCTTTAAAACTACATGACAAATTGAAAATTGCTCTGAAGTAAACCAACCACACAAAAATAAAAAGCAGAACTTTAAATTCCATTGCCTTCCCCCACCAAATTGTGTTTATAGGTGCAAATCAACAGTACTGCAAGATATCAGTGCAGGGTTAAATCCTCAGTTAAATCCTCACCTAGAAAGAAATTCATGAAGAATCTGGAGACAAAACTATCTTTATAGCAAATACACAACTTGGGTGGTCAATGTGAAAGCACTTCCAGACATTATTGTCAAAACCCTTATCTAGGAAGAATCATGAGCTTCATACTGCACTTGATAAAATGCTTCAATATAATGCTGGAAACAGCTCATTTTACACGAGTATTTCAGTATCACAGAGAGAAATACGGTTATTATGGGCCAGAGACACTCGATCCATGTCCCCCATCATTTTTGGCTGCCGGGGCTGACACTGTGGAAGGAGTCTGCCCTCAAAAGGCCAAATACCAAAGTGCACCGAGCGCAGCCCGAAGCCCACGAGCACAGCCAACAGCTCTCCCCTGCATTCCCTTCCCATCTGCCTGTCTCCCATCACTTTCACCCTGATTCCAGACCAGCAGAAACAATCAAGAGCAGACAGTCAGGGGAATATCAGAAAATCACTGTATCAACCTAGCTGCCAACTTTCCCCCGTGATTTGGTTGTTTATCTTCTAAAACAAACAGAGAAGAACAGTGGAAGAACAAAGAGCAATGTTCTGCATTTCCAGGACTCCTGCTGCTTAGCTGCAGCACAGAGGTTCCCACTGCCACTCCGGATGCACGAGATTAATTGTGCCACAGGAATGACAGATGGACACGGACACCAGCACGGTTCTCAGGGATGTTGAATCAATTACTCACAGAGTGGCTCAAACAAGTGTGTAAAGCCTCACCCCTTTGCTATTACTAATCTTATATTTCCTACAGTAAAGAAAGCACATTTTTTTTCTCCATGCCAGACTCCACAGTTAATTGACATCAGGGAAGCAGCAGGAGGGGAGCAGGTGAATGTTCTCCTTGGCACGGAGCAGCTCTGGAAGTGGTTTCAGGGTTCGCCACCTGCTGCCACCCTCCGAGGGGAGCTGAGGGACACCAACCACGCTCAGACGGGGCTGAAAACGATGCAGGGAGCCCAGTAAGGCACGAGGCACGGGAATTATGGTAACTGGGGCTCGCAGGAATCCAAAGGGACACGGAAGGCCTGAAGAGGTGCAGCCAGGGAGCAGCTGTCTCCATAGCAGGGCTCCACAGGAATGCACTCCAGTGACGAGGTGTCAGCAGCGAGGGATGGCACCTGGAGCTCCTCACACACCCCTGGCACCGTCCCAAGGCAGGTTTTTGACGTGGATGGACACGAATCTGTAGCCCTGAGATCTGCTTCAGCTGTCTGTGGGTGTGTGAGCACCATGGGAGAGATCTGTACCCTCTCGGCAGAAAGGATGACAAGGCGGAAGGCTGAATTAAAAAACATAAATAATTCAAATAATGGGGAAAAGAGAATGCAATGGGTGATGAACTGGTACCTTTTCCAAAGGGTGACACCATGGCAGTGCCCAAAGGCTGCTCGGACTCCAGTGAAGCACGCTGGACCACCAAGAGGCAAGTGAAGCATCTGGCAACTTGTTATTCCAGGCAACACATTTCCCACATTTTGCAAAGGGAAATGCAGCTTCTTGTATTGCAATTTACTGTTTTTGTTACATCTGACAGCATTTACAACCAGAATTCTGGGCTAAAATCAAAATGAGCAAGCGTTTTGTCAGGATTTCACCCAATTTCTCTCTAATTCATGTGGGCAGTAGGCTTTTATGATGGCCTTAGCTGGTGACATTTCTCTGGATTTAAATGTCTGGATTTTGTGTACATGTTCTTGGCAAACACAAAAGTGTCATGGGAACCATGGTTTGTTTTATGAAGTGATCTGCTTTGGGATCCTGCAACTGAGCAGAGATGAAGGAAACTACAGAGTTCTTAGAACCCCCAGCTGATGATTCACAGCATCCAAATGATGCTCCTGATTCATCCTTAATGAAAACAACCCACTCAGCCAGGCACTACATGACCCTTCTTTCATGTGAAAACTACTGCAGGTGTGTTTTTATGGCACAAACTCGAAATGTCTATCAATTCTCACCATCAAAAAAATTCTACATATTTCCAAATTTTACTCTTTCTTTCCAGATACAGGATGTCAGAGGATACAAATCACAATAAACTGCACAAATAAAGTACAAAGCTAATGAAAAACAATTTCATTTAATCTTCCAGGAAGATGGAAATCTGAGAAATATCAGTTATCACTGAAAAAGAACTGGAAATGCATTTTTAGTCAATATACAAGTTTTGTTGCACAGTTTATAGTCCAAAGGCAGATGTTGGGGAAAAAAGCCAGTGAGTGACTACCACAACCAAAAAGAAAGTAGTGCTCACCTCTCAAATCAAACAATATACAAGAAAATATGTTTATCCAAACTTAGTGGTGAAAATTAAATATTAAGCTTACATTAATAAATGAAAACACAACCTACACTGGTAGTCACTTGTGTAAACTTCAGTTCTGTTAGGGTTTTTTTACAAAAAATATTGCAGAATTATACATGAATGGAGTAAGTTTGCTGCAAATGACAACAGTTGATGGCTCCTGACATGCCAAAATATCCAAAGCACACAAGATCAAGAGAGGTTTTAGTTAGTATTACTAAGAGAAGACCATAAAGGATTCATATTATGTCTTCTAGGTCTCTGATAAAAGACTGTTAAATGAAATATTTATTAATTTTCAAAATATTCCAGAAAGTACAATTGCTTCTACAGCACTGCAATGAAAGACATCTGTGGGCAGAATTCCATTTAAACATGGTCCAGTTGTGGTCCCAAGGTGTCTACTGTCTGTTTTTGTGATATTCCTAGAAGGGATTCCATACAAACCTAAAGTCTGACATCCCAGGTGGAAAATAGCACAAAGCCTTTCCTGGAGGTCCAGTGATCTACTCAGGCCAGAAGGGGGTCATTTACACCTCCCATATCTAAGGAGTGCAGCAAACCACGTGTTTGCATCACGTTACACAAGAATGAGCATTATTCCAACCCATCAGCTTCCAAATGTTTATTGTTCCCACAACTCAAAAAAAGGATGATTCAAGGAGCCCTCGTCTTTGTGTTTGCTTTCAGTTCCCCTTTCCAAAAACCCAAACAACTTCCTGAATACTCAGCCAGCTCTCCCCTCTCTAGCTGCCACCGGTTTTTCCTGCAGGAGTTCTTCCTCCTTCTTCTTGTAAAGCTGGAGGAGATACTCATCAGGCTCAATCCCTGCCTCCTGTACCTCTGCCATGGCTTTCTGCAGCCGGCGCAGGGTCCGGGCGCTCTGCACCTTGCGGGCAGCGATGTACAACGTGAACTCCTTGAAGCCCATCAGTTTGCAGGTATCCACCTCACAGATATTTTGAACATCTTTGGTCTTGTCCACCTGGGGGAAGAAAACTAAACCTGCCATTTTTTCCAGATCTTCAAGACTGACCTGGAAGTCAGTGAGCTGGTGGCTGAAGCCGATGGGGTGGTTTGGCACCACGAAAGCCCCGAGGACCAGGGGCTCTGAGGACGCTCTGCTCCGTCTGGCGAGGATCACCTTGTACAGGTGGGATGGCACAGCCACATCATCCTTTCCAATCACCTGCCAACAGGAAAGGGCTGTTACAGCTACAGAGTCACAGAATCACGGAATTGTGTTGGTTGGAAAAGACCTTTGAAGTTATAAAGTGCAGGCATTACCCAGCACTGCCAAGCCCACCACTAAACCATGTCACCGCACCTTCATGTTGCCTCCCTCTGGAGCCCCTCTACTTTTTGTAACTATAGTAACTTATATTATAACACATAATAAAAGTTCCTGACCTGACAGTTCCAAATCATGGAGGTTTTAATACACATTTCAAATCAAGTCTAAGTTACCATCTGTCACTTATTTTTTTCTATCTGCATTACCCACACACAGGTAGCATTTAAAAGCTACATTACCTAACCAAGCATTTTTTTGAGGGGACCTGGATACAAAGTACATTTAGTGATTGACTATCCTCTTGGAAAAGAGGCCTATCCAAAGAAAATACACTTATTTCTTCCATAAATTCCCTACGATCCAACTTAACTGCTCATCCATATTGGGTTTCCTCCTGTGTCCCTCAGAGCAGCATCCAGGGATTTAATGGAGCCCCAAGGGTGGAGGATCAGGACTGTTAAAATCTCACACTCACATGTACAGTTTTCACCCCACCCTGTGGGTAACTCCAAGGGAATACACCTACTGATGGCAAATGTCATCTCCAGGACACAAAGAGTTATGCATGCACTGAATTAGGCTTTTTTTTCTTCACTATTCCTGAACTGAATCTGTCATCTTAAGAAAGAGTATAACAGGCTCACATGTGGAAAACCTGAGTTTTGCATAACACTTTTCTAAGTACCATTCTCATATCTGTGCTTTTATTCTAATTGCAACAGAAGAAACAGACAGATATCCCTTACAAAAACCACAAAGGCACTTTATTCTATATATAAAATCCAGTAATTTGGTGCTGTTTCCAGGAATTGCCAATACCTGCAAAAGCAAAGACTGCTTGTTTTGATTTTTTTGACAGCTTTTTTTAGATACAGTTAAAGTACCATTTCAGGTAAAGCAGGTATTTATCACATCAATTGAAAGTATTTTACAAACTAATCCAGTGTTATCAGTTCAGATAAGCCTTGTCCACTCACATATTCAGTAAAACTCTATCATATAATAAACACTTCCTATGTACACCTTTTTCTGAGTATTCAGCCCTTCCTCAAATGAAAATGTGATTTTAAAATTAAATTTTGCCTGTGGCTACTGAACCAAGGTTCAAGTTAGTCATTGCAACAGTTAATTAAATTTCAGTTACAAATTCTTTCAGTGCTTAAAGTGTGTCCTCTACCTCTGTTGCCAGTTTTTTAAGTGACTGGTCTTTAAGTCTGGTTAGAACAAAACCAGAGAAAGTACCTTCAGGAGAAAGGGAAAACTCTGATGTATTTTTTTCATGTTTTGTGCAATAACACAGTAGAAACATTACTCCTGTTTCTGGAAAACACCTGCTCTTAGATTTCTTTACTGTGTTCTAAAATAATTCCCTCCCTTGCCCTAAAATAGGCTATTTAACAGTTTTGTTGCAGTTTAAAGTTGTTTTTTTTGTTTATGGGGCTATTTTTTTGAGGGGTGGGGTTTTATGTGTTTTTTCATGGGTTGGTTTGTTTGTTTTTGTTGAGGGTTTTTTTTTTTTGGTTGGTTGGGTTGGGTTTTGGGTTGGTTTTTTTTTTTGTTTGTTTTTGGTTCTTGGTTTTTTGATTATTTGGGTTTTTTCCTTACAAAAACTATCATGGTTATACCACCAACCTTCTCCCAAGTAATACTGTGCCTAGACATCAGTCATAGAAACTGGTTAAGAAATAAATGCCTTGTGCCAAATCTCTGCTCCCTTTCAACAATGACAGATGTGTTGATAGGGAAATTAGAGCTCCTGAGTGTTAAAGCACTTTGCATTTAGCATTCTGTGTAGGTAAAACCAGAGCTACATCTCCCCAGGACCAACACCATAAATAATCAAAACTGACTGATGCACAGGTAATGCCACAATGTACTAAAACCTACACAGCAACACACTGTTGGATCTGGTGAGTTAACACAGAATTACAAAATGAGCAGTGCTGGGAGTTCTAACCTATTTGAGATCAGTGGCAGTCGAGCTGGGGGGTACCTGCAAAATACTGGGGGTGAGAGGGAGGGAGCCAAGCAAATCCCTGAAGGGGAGAGTAAGGAGTTTAAATTTCCATATTCACCCAAGGGCACGCAGCGATGACACTGCCAAAGGCAGCACGCTGGGGCTCCTTTTTTCCCCTGGAGCAGGGAGCTTGCAGAGCCTCTGGTGCAATCCCACCTCCTGCACATTCCCAGGGCACGGAGGAACGGGAAGAAGAGGCTGAGAGAAGGCAGGAGTGAGGCTAAACCCCAATCCTCAGCTTCTCCCTGGGCCAACAATCTCCTGACCTGCAGCATTCCTGTGCAGTGTGGCCTTTTCCAGGCCTCTTTGCACACCTTTCCCACTACAAATCCATGGATATGTACTAGGTCCTCCTTAGCTTGGCTCCCTCCTTCTCCACACCTCCCACACACATCCCCATCCCAGCATCCTCGCTCTGGTGCATGAAAGACCAGAGGAAGGGCGAGCACACAGATGGAGCTGTACAAGGATCTCCAATTAGGGGGTACATGGAATATGTGAAACAAACAGGTGAATGCGTGTGGAGAGAGCTGAGGGAACTGGGGATTGAGGCTGAGGGCTGAGTGGGTGGATAGAGAGGCTGGGGAATGAATAGAGCTGCACACAGAACAGTTAGGTATGAGATGGAAATGCTGAATGCCTGAAGTGGGTGTTAAGGGAAAACAGACCCCGTGCTTATGTAATGTTATGCAAATATATATATTCTATGCAAAATAATGCACATTTATGCATAGTATGGGCACCTAGGAAGAGAGAGAAGAAAGAGAGAATACTAGTTCAAAATGAAGGAAGGGCTGGCCTTTTGAGAAATGTAGATCTAAATTCAACTCCATACATGCAATGGCCAGCTATGTAATTTATGTACAGTTTCAGTTCCATGTAAACTGTCTTTTGAGAATTTAAATAGAATTTAAGCAGTGCACAGGCTTCATACTAATCCTCTGAACAGCAGCAAACTACTACTGCAATGACTTCATTGAGTGCTAATGTTGTTAAAGTGGTTAAAACCACCCTCAGCCTGCCAAACTGCCAGAGTCCTCAGGTGTCCTTTCCTTACTCAAAACAGAGCATCAAAGTTCTATCCCCAACTAAGTCTGCTGGAGGAGAACACCATCAAAGGGCAGTGCCTGAATTCTCTGACAGACTAAATATGCATGACTAAGAATAAATGTCTTTTTGTGCAGTTTAACACTTCTGTGAACCATGCACAGGATGCATCACCAGTAATTTCTGCAGCGTGACCCAATGATTTCTGTTAAAAAAAGGAAATGCAGTTCTGGAGCATGGCAAAGTATTTCCATCATTACTCCCTGTAACACCCCACACTTTGCTTTTTTATGGGAGTAAATAGAGAAGCTACAAATAGAGAAGATAAATGTTTCCATAGAGTTGCCTCCCCACCAGCTCAACTGCCAGGGAAAGAAGTGTGACCCTGCAAAAGTGAAGTTTGGAATAGAAGCAAGAGGTGGGGAAAACAAACTCCACAATTCCATTTTCTATTGCCACCTAGAGGATTTTCCTCCTGAGCTTCAGCAGCCTCAATCACTGTCCAGAATTGCACCATCCCATTTATCTCAGTGCTCTGCCTGACAGAGGCAGAGAGCATATGCTCCCACTGTAACAGGATGGAAAATGGTTCAAGATTATCCATGCACAGATGTTGACTTTGATTTGTGCCTGTCTATCCACAGGCAGCAGATGATCTTTCAGAAATCAAGGCCTGAAACAGCTCTCTGTCCCAGCTGGAGAAGAGCAGCAGTTTTTAAGAGTATCTGTGATTCTAAGAGGAATTTTGTGCTCCAATACAAGCAAGGAAATACAGCAATGGCCTGTTGAAATCACTGCTGTCCCATATGTTTTCACACTATGTTGGTAACAGCCCACAAGGCAAATTTTTGTGCAGTCCTTTGAAAATTCCCATTTTGCTATTGCTATAAAATTTTGCTTAATCTTTCACATTTTCAACAGCCTCACATGAAAAAAAAAAAAAGGCACTCAAGCTAAAAGCCTTCTTTTTATAGCATTAAATATATTTCTTTCCCATCATCATTTGGGAAACAAATGTGAAATTTCAGACACTTTGCTGTCTGTATCAGTTCAATGTAAATATGTGCATTGCCCTAACTTTTTGCAGCTACTTATTCCTTTCATTTTTGTTTTGTTTCTTTGACTGACCTGGTATCTCCTAATAATGTAACATTATCATAATGTCATTTTCAGAGTAGTGTTTATTATTTTTCTATCATTACTGACATTGTTACTGACATTCCACAAGTGTGTGTGAATTTGTTATTCTTCTCAAAGCCCAATTAAACGTGGACAGCTGTCACAAGGACAGGCCATTAAAATGTGTGTAATTCCTGACATTTAGAGATGTTTACGTATCACTAAAACAACAAACGTGTTGGTAAGCAGTCATGATACAAACCTAAAGAGCTCACAGGGACAGAAAAGGGCACAAGTAACATTTCTTAAAACAGGGAGAATTCAGAGAGCTTTGATAAATTCAGAGCCAAGTCACTGGATGAGGATTTGTCTTAAGCTTGGCTTTCCTCACAATTTTGGCCAAATCCTGTTCTTGAATGTAGTTTTTAAAATCAGAGGAAGAAAATTTGATCGTATCTGTGGAGTCCTTCAGTATCACAATAAATAATGAAGATATTTGCTAATGGCATCTAGAGTAAGTTTAAGCATTTGACATTAACTAATGCCACCTTCATGGTGGTAATCACATAAATACAAGGCAGTCCTAAAAATGTCAGTTTGGGGTTTATGAGATAGAAAACTCCATTCCTACATGAACAAGAGAAAATAAATATATAAAGTATAATGGCAGAACAGTTGAGATCATATGAGAAGAAAACAGAATGTTACTATTACTGGAAATTTTAAATACAAACCAATGTTATCAAATTTTCATTTTACACTGGACATGTTACAGCTTCCCAGACTGCAAAAAAAGATTTCTTCCTCTGCAAGGGTACAGATCATTTTTAAAAGAAAGGGCTCGTGAATCCAAAAGTGGTATTTTGCCACCTAGTGACTAGAAACTGAAAATCAACCGTGCACAGAATTAGCAGAAGGGACTAACGAGCCCTTCATCAGCGAGAGCCAGTTCTGGACTGCCAATTATCCGTGATTCTCCCAGAACGTGGCAAACAGAAATCACACTCAGTCGTGCTTTAAGCACAAGCACACACTGACACACACTGAATGTCCTTGCAGCAGACAGTACCCCTATCAAATACTTTAAAATGCCAGCTCCAGAAACTCCCCTGACACTCCAGGAGCTGTTTCTTCACTCTGTGAAGTTCTAACCTGAGTACAAAGTGAGCCAGAACTGCAAACAGAACTGTCTGAAAAGAAGCTTACACAGTTCCCCGTGACAGAGTCCTTCCCCCTGCATCTGGCAGTAGCAAAATTAACATTTCCAGCATATTTCTTGGTGGACAGAATTCAAGGAATCATTCCTGTGCCCAAGCATGATCCTGATCAGGTCCATCAGATCTTTCACTATAGATTTAACATCATTCCTACTGATGTGATCCCACGTTTGACAACCCAGAGCTTGATTATAATTTGATACTGAATTCTGTATAGAAACAGACTTTCTGGCAGTACAAAACATTCCATTACTATCAGTGTAACTTTATTTACTCAATCATTGTGACAGCATTAACTGCCTTGACTCAAGTTCCTTCTGGGTTTGTTAGGCAGCACTGATTCTGCTTAGAATGTTTTCCCCCAATATTTGAGAGAGCTCTGTCAGATGGCACTGAGAAGAACTGAGGGGTGTGAAGGCAGACCTAGCAACACACAAACCAGAAAACAGTACAGATAAAAATCATAGTAACAATCTGCACAGCCAAGCACTCCAAAATGCAAATGTATGTACTTCAGGAAAATTTAATTTGTTATGGCTGGTCTGATTGCTATTGCCAAATCATTTGGCAATCCTAAAAAGGAAAGGAAAAAAAATAAATAAGAGATGTAAAAAAAAAAAGCTGCTTCTGAATGCAGAGTTATGGTATTAAAGGCTGACACCCCAACCTCTTTTTATTTTTATTTAATAAAGAGGGTGTGTATACATGTTATGTATGTAATAAACTCTATTTACATGACAACAGACTACTGCTTCCACAGAATCCACTTAGGTTACTTAAAAACGAATCCACTACAGTCCTTAATACCCATTTTCCTATAACAACATAACGTTCAGGATGGGTACAGTGCTAAATAAAAGCAATCCCAGTTAATCTACCCTGCACCTTCAGTGTCTCTTCTCCTCCCATCTAAATCCAGTGTCTATTCCATTCATTTGTACCTCACATCTGAATTCAGGGCTGGCAGAGCTCTGGTGGTTTTCACCAGCTGATCTGAGATTGAGCCCTTTGCACAAATTTTATGGGGGATCTATAACAGACCTACATCCAGTAGTTACCTCTGCAGCCTTGGGACCACTTGGAGCAACCAACAAGCAAGCAACAGTTCCCAGGTTTATTTCCTCCTTTAACAAGGACTCCTTCTCCTATAGTATCTTACTACAAGACAACCTCTACAAGTTCTGAAAGTTAACTGGGCAAAACCATAAAGTACCTTCTTATATTTGAGAACTGCAATTTGTTTCCCAGTTATTTGCCACAGACATAGATGATAACTGTATCTTCTGGAATAGTTATTGTGCCTCTCTGGCCCAGCCTGGTCATGCAATTTAGAAAATTAAACAGCAAACACGATTATGAACCTCGTGTATCAGTAAAAAGTACATCAAAATGTCTTTTTCACACAATGAACACAGTGTTATCTAAACTGTATTTTCATTTGCCAGCCACAGCTGATTCTGCTTAAATTAGCATTCACTACGATGCATTGGGAATGGGGAGGGTGGAACACTGAGCATCATGTAGTTAATTGCTGCAAAATTTGTATTTCAAATTCCAAATCTGCTGACAGAGGAAAATCACTAAAGTGACAGTCACTGGAGAGCAGTAATGTATAAAACAAGACAATGTCATTTTGATTTGATCTGGACAAAGATGAAAAACCTGCATCTGCCTCTCCAATGACACAGAACAGATTTTTCCTGTTGGCATTCTATTCTACATATATTTCCTCAAAATACGTTTTTCAGATACCAAGCACGGTCATCAATCTCCTCTTTGCAATAAAAATCTCCACTGGAGACAGATGAAATGACAGAACATATCTGAGGATATCACAAGTTCAGCCAATAGATAGAACAATGCTGGCATCTAAGGAGTTCAAGGTTAATTCCCTTTCTGGAATTAAAGAGCAAATGGTACCAGAGTCCAAGCAGGAACTGGGAACAAAGCCATGACCGATGCTCTGTTTCTCCTCTATGGTGATCTAAAAATAACCTTTTTGGATGTCTGATGAGAAAAACACCAGCATGTAAAACCATGGATACATATTTCACCACTCCTCTAGCCAAAAACAAGGAAACTAAGATGGAAGAAAGGATCTGAAACAAATCAATGCAAACACATTCACTGCAGCACTTCTGTGTTTTCTTTTTTTCCTTCTCACAGTTCTAGTCTGAGAATAAAAACATCAGAGAGGAGATGAGCCTTAGCAGTGGCACTGGCAGATTACAGGTTGTGGGTTTCAGCACTCTGGTGTGTACTGCAGCACTTCTTGAACAGCACAGACAAAGGAAAGGACATCTTCTCACAGCTTCTCATGCCCAAACAATGAGGACTAAAACCCCTTTCAATTTCAAGTCGTTTGTGTGAACTTAGCAGAGTTCACTCTGAAAGACAGCTAAGAGATACCTTCCCTTCACAACCTTTAGTGTTCTTCCTTTAGGGACAGAATCCCAGGCTACCAAAATCAATGGCAATGCTGCCAACTTTATCCAAGGTGTCTGTTTGAAAAGAAATTCTCTCCAGTGCTTTGACAGGTTGTGTTCTCTCCTCTAAGTGTTATGTGTTGATAAAAGGAAGAAAAAAACAAACAAACCAACCCAACACATCACTCTACTCTGAAGTCTCACTCCTCAAAATACAACTGCAATGTAAAGCACAAAAACTTAAGCCATGAAGAGACTTCAAAACTTAAAAGAAGCCAACATTCTCAGCCTGTATTATTTAGAGGACCTAAATCAAACAATTTAATATTTTAAACAAATAAACAAAAAACCCACAAAATCATTATTTTCCTTTTCCCACCTGGAGACAGTATTATCTGTACCTAAATAAGAATCAATTTACATAATGAATGTCACTGTAGGAAGCTGAGTAAAGAGATTTATGAATGTGAATAAGTGGTGACACACAAATATGAACACCATCATTCCACCAGTTTCCATCTCACACTGAACTGAACTTCAGTTCACAGTAAGACCAAAACTGGTAAAACATTCCTAAAAGACCTGCGTTGTCATCGAACCCAAAGACAATGAAGACAAAAGACAAGAGCTGAATGAGATGACAATCACAGCACCATGGGCATTTTGTGCCACTATTATCCCACCACTGTATTCAGGTATCAAGTTATTTTGAATAAAGCCAGTAACATGCAGTGTCTGCTCTGATTTTTACCTGGGGAATACCAAAATTTACATTTCAAAACCAAGACTGAGAATGACAATCATTTTTCAGAAAATGCAATCTTCCTCTTCTAAGTAAACGAGAAAAACAAGAAAAAGATGAGCAAGGTTAAAGTGAAGCTGTTGGTAGATGCAGTTGAGAGATGATTCAACTTCTTCCTGGAAATGATTTCCACTTATAAAATGTTCAAGTCAGCTCAGAATTTTTAATTCTTTGCTATGTAAGACGAAGATATATTTTTAAGGATGAAAAATAAATGCAATATCCTGACAGCTACAAGGAAGCAAATCCCAGCAAGCTGTGTGCAAGCCTGGAGATCTCTGTACCATTCAGAGTGACAGTGAGCCAAATGCTGAGTTGAAGACTGTTGAGAGGGAACATCTCCCTCCTGCTCCCAGCTATGTGCTTTTGGACATCTCATGCTGTCACCAGGAAGCACTGGACTACTCTGTGTGCTGCCTCAATCTTTCTACAGCAGCACAAAACAAGCCCAGTAAAGCCAGCATGGATGGTTTTCTGTTGCACTGGGTAATTAAGCTTTTTGTGGAAGGATCTGACAGTCATCAGTGCTGGCAGATAAGAGCAAGGCAGAGAAAGAAAGGCCTGGAAAGTAGAAGGGGCAATGGAGAAGTGAGCACCTTTGGGTGGCACAGGATGATTGCCAATCTAAAGCTGGCTTTTTATCATCTGGCATTGGTCATCTCCCTTAACCATGGCTTTTTTATCCACTTGAAAGTGAGCACAGTCTGCACTTCCCTCACAAAGATGTGGTGAGAGCTGAAGGTTGGAACTGCCACTAAACATGAAGAAGATAACTTATTACTACTGCACTTTCACATGCATAACCTCCCCCAAAAATAACAAACCAAAATGCAAAGCTGTGAGTTTGTGACAGTCAAGGTTTGATATGTGTGGCTGGGGACATAAGGGGCAGTTTTTGAAGAAGTAAAAAGGTAAAAGCAAACAGGAAAGATCATATTCTATCATGACTGAGTTCCAAGTTCAATCAAATAGAAATCAGCTGTGTATTTATAAAGGAGAAATAGTGCCTAACTCTTACTGCTAAACAAGCCAGTGTTGAAAGCTGAACATCTCTCTCTTTTGTGTCTCTCATCCCTCTGAAATACAGGGTTGTGTTGGCAAGCTCATTCATTGCTCCTCAGAGAACTAGTTGGAAGCTGAATCACTCACGAGCTGAAGCTGCAGTTGATCCAACCACTTATTTTCAAGGAAAAGTGTTTTTTCAAGAGGAGAAAAATGTAGCATTTATTATTTTCATTATGCCAGCTTTCATCTGCAACTGAAAACAGCAATAATATCTCACTGCAGTGGGGGCACAAGGTAACACTCCCTTGAGTAACTTACCATGCTCAAACGTTACAGATGTCTAAACACAAGCCTACAAGGAGTAAGTCTGGGTAAGCAATAATAAATTCACCTCTCAACTTGATAGCCTGTCCCATCTGTCTGTCAGTGCTGGTTTCTACAGACTGTGCACGATCAATCCTAAATCTTCAGAGTATTTTAAGGAGGTAATAAAAATAGGGAGCTAAAAGAAGGGGAGTATCAGTACCATTGACCTGTGATTACACTGCACTTAAGTGAAGCCTTCCAAGTGACTCTGGCATGCTCAGAATCTCAGTGGCAAAGCCTCATCCAAGTGATGCCTGTGGTGTAGCAGCAAGCAGCTGTTGGTGAAATTAATGGAGCACAGGCACCTCAATACCCTGTAGAGTTTTGAGAGACCCCTGCTACCTTTGTATCATACTGTTTCTAAAGCACATGAAGAAATTGATTGAACAGGTGCCTGTGCATTAGCAAACCCCACTGACTCTCTGCTTAGATAAACAGTTCTACTGCAGAGTGTGGACATGAAATAGATCTCTGTAAATAAACAAATTATCTCAAAATTATCCTTTTTCATGTATAGGCAAGAGGTAACATTTCTGCTCACAATGCCCCAACAAACATGGCAAATTTTATACATTTTGCCTGTACTAAGATACCCAACTTTTGTTTTATCAAGTTATGACATCAATTTTAAATAAATAATTACTACTGCACTATTAGCCCAGCAACAAATATACATACCTGGTAAGTAACACTCTTCTTTCCATCACCATTTGTTTGAGGCAAGGTAAGAGGTCCAGAAACTACCCAAACATCTTCAAATCTCTCAGTCAATTCCCGACAATACATTTCCATTCTGGAAGATATTTGTCAGATAGGGAAAAGTCAGCTGGGAAGATTTAATCTTTGAGACTGTGAAGGGAAGGGTGAACCACTGACAGGGAGCATTTTTCCAGACTCATCTGAGTGATTCACAAGCCAAAGAAGGTAAAATGCAGGCCCAAGTCCTGCTTCCCATTTGTCCTCTGTAAATAAGGTTCATTTATTTACAGATAGACACGTTATTGCACACATCTGAAAATGGTTTTCTGCAGTCTTACCACATGTCTGAACAGCTGAGTTCTCTCCTTACTCCCACACTTGACACTAGAAATATACTGTTGATGGTCACTTGGGATTAGTAAAATAGAATTGTTCTAAACAGCAAGTTGAGGCACTTTTACTTTGAAAGGTTTTATCATATTATTGGATTTGTATGCTTCTCCCCAAGGAATCAAAGTCCTCCAACAGAGTTCTTTCTGTAGCTCAAAGTACTGAGCAAAGTTTGTGTGTGCCATTCCCACTAATTCCACCTTTTTTTTAATATAGATACAAAACTGTTCAAAAATAAAGCAGTAACTCCAGAAATACAACCATATTTTTGCTTTTTAAACTGATTCAGTTTACAGCATATAGTATTTCTCAAATAAGAAGGTTTCTGGACCACACCTGTTTTACATAAAACAAAAGATTAACAAGGCCAGATTGGATGGGGCTTGGAGCAATCTGATTTAGGGGAAGGTGTCCCTGGCCATGGCAGGAAGGTTGGAACTGGGTGATCTTTATCCAATCAAACCATGATATAATTCTATGATTATAGCCCACCTGATCCAACACTCAGCTGTTACAGAAATCACATAACAGTGAGGACCCACTGCTCCTCTACAAAGGAAAGAGCTGCATTTCTCACAAATGGACAGAGGTACAGATTATCCCAGCTAACCTGGTTGCCACTGAAACAGGGGACGTTTCACCCCCTTCTCTGTTTCATTCCTGTTCCTCACACCTCTCCCTTGGGCCACTTGAGCATTTCTTCATCTGTCAACAACCCTGAACAAAACCAGGTTGTTTCTTTTTTTTTTTGTGCTGGGTTAGTGAGTTAAATCAGAAAGAATGAGCCACACAAATGAGAACGAGCAAGACTGAGCCCTTTCTTCATGTGATACACCAAAGCACTGACTACAAGTGAATTCCTTTCCTGCTGTCACCAGCTTTGCTTCCAAGCAGCAACACATGTGAAATATGGTATCCTTAAAAATATTTATTATTAAAGAAATAATTGATAAAAATAGTGGCATCGCTGCCTTGTTCATGTATTTAAACTTTGGGAACAGGGTGCTGGGATTGGGAAAAAGTGGCAGTAAATGCTTAAATTGCAGGGCTCACAGTACCAGAGGAAATTTTCAAACACTCCCCACGATTTCCTGGTTAGGCAGAGATCCTGCTTAAGCGAAATGAAGAGGGTTTCCCTACCTTGAATTGGTACAAATGCCTAGCTTTGGTATAAGGTAAATTTATGTTCAAACACTTGCGTTATTAAAATATGAAAAAAAAAACCCTATTAAAATATTATGGCATTTTATTTGTCTATAAAGCAGTATAACCTTACTGAATGGCTCATCTGATTTTACACATATTCTTGTAAAACAGGAAAGCAGCATGCAGATAAATGATGATGCATTTTTGATGGACTTTTATAACAACACTGTAGATAATTTTGCTGATCTTCCCTTGAGTGAACCTTGAGAAATTTATCATTTTCCCCTCTTTCTGAGATTTCACATTTTGTAAGTCCTATGCAAGAAGCACCGGATGAATGCTACTTTTACTATGTTCTCTGCTCAAAGGAAGGAAAGAACAAAAATCATACATAAAGCAGGTTTAAATTTATTTTTACTTTACCTCAAAGGGATCCAGTGAGCACTCCCAAGTGACAGAGTGACTGCCTGACTGCTCCTTGGGAGCCAGGGCCTGAAGGAACACCTTCCAAATCTGACCTGACCAAATCTGACCTTCCAAATTCAGACCTGAAGCAGTGACAACTCAGTGGGGAGCACTCAGTGCTCCCATTCAAAGGGAACCAACATCCACACACAGACATGGGAATACTCTCACACTGCAAATGCTTCTTGGAGGAAGGTTTAAACCCCCTCCTTGCTTCTGCTGAAACTTCCTTAAGGACAGATGTTAAGCCTGGTACTTTTACCCCACATCAGCCAGAATAAATAATTTTATCTAAATAAATGTCCTCGACAATTTGACTGAATAAAGAAATAAAGTAGTCATGACACCGTTCTTGCACTGAGAGGACTGAGCTGACTTTCATTTCAGAGAAAGCTCCTAAGACTTCTACAGATAAACTGCTCAAAAATACCTAGATATGAAGAAGCTTTAAAAATAAAGCATTTTTGATTGATGCTGCTGCCTGGTATTTTCCACTTAGTTTACTTACAAGTAATTTCTCACCTGTTCCAAAACCCAGCATTATTTTCATAATTCTGAGGCACGATGTTAGACAGATAAAATGTTTCAGCCATAGCTCTCTGCATAGAGAAAGAAAATACCATTTCACTGAAACATTTACAAGCTGAGAACACATTTTAGCAGTTTTTGGATCAGAATCCCATTTCTGGCTTAGTTTTAACATTTATTAACACAGAAAATCAGATAAAACCTAAGTCAGAACACCTACAAAATTATTTTGGATTAAGAGGTACATAATTGAGGTGAAATTTTGCAAAGTTATCTACTTTTTTTTTTTCCCTTGCAGAAACAGCATGAGAATGTCCAATTCTAGAAGGAAAGGAATTCCTCTGTCACCCAGTGTCAGTTTGGTAATGTTTTTGAAAGCAACTAGTCATTTTTCATTTTGAATGGGAAGGACACTTTCAAACAAGCTTTTCATTTATTTGACTGCTTAATGGCCAACCTTTTCTTTCTTTTACAAGAAAAAGTTTTATTAAATGTACTCATCAATAACATACAGGCAATGAAATTATTTATGAGACCATTAATGGTCAAACATCCATATATCTGCTTAATTTCATCCTGTAGAAGTGTCATAAACATCTCTGAACAGAAGCTCACATACCTCCAGGGGTGAAGGACCTGGTGCTAAAACACTAGGCATATGCAGGGAAATAGAGAGGAAAAAAATTTCTAAGATCTTAATCCAGAATTTTCAAAGGTCCTGTATTTGTCAGCATTTTTCATATACTACTACTGCAAAGTGAAGGGACTTGCAGAACTCTTTAGGATAATGAGCAACACTACCTCTGCTAATTAGACTGTGAAATTAAATTTTAATTATCCTGTATTTGAAAGATTGTATCCTCTCACTGCATTTCAAGCTAGGTCCAGGATCTCTGTGCACAGGGAGCTCACCAGCAAAAATTCCCCAGGTATCATAAATAAATAACAACAAAGACACTTCCAATAGAAGGAAAACTACTGATTCTTTCATTTACCACATGCCACTGCTGTTGCTCCACCCCACTGAATACTATTCTGCCTGGAAGAAATACAAATTCAAACTGCTTCTTAATTAACAAATTGCTGCATTAGGCATGTTTCACGAGAGGGTCCAATAAATTCAAGGCTGCTTTGTAAGTCAGCCAAGGCATTAAGGCATGCTTCTCTTACAGCCTGAATAAATGGCAGGTGAAGACATTTTATAGACTGAAAGAACTATGGCAAAACGGTCTCATTTACCTCATACACATTGCAAGAAAGGAAAAAGTCTTTTAAATCATCCAGGCAATCCCCTTGCCAATACAGAACAGTACTTAACAGCATCTTTGCTTTGCCCAATCTAGCCTTAAATATCTCAGCAGCTGTTGGCCAGAATGACATCATTGTCCCTTGTCTCCCTTTAACTGAGCTTTGAAGACTGTCAGGGCTTGCTTGGTGAAGGTTATCATCTTCATTTCACAGGCTGACAATCTGACATGCAAGAGGTTGAGAAGACTTGCTTAACACCACACTGTTCACATCATCTCTGCCAAACAAGATGATCTAGGTGTGATTTAATTAAGAGAGGTAAGTCTCAGAGCATGCACCTGATTTAGATGCCTGAAGCAGACTGTGAGAGCATCCTACACTGCTCAGTCAGGAACAGACCTTGCAACTCCAAATCCAGCTCTGTGCATCAATAATGACATCATGTTCCACCTCAAAACAAACTGCAAAGGGAACACTGCACATTACTTCTAAGGGTCTTTTGACCCTTTCCAACTGATAAACACAAATTAAAAGGATGGGAGAAAAAAGTCCTACTGTTGAAAATTTGTTATCTCCTGCTGGTGCCATGTGTCCTCGTGACCATCCACTGCCCAGGTAGTCTTCATTGACAGCACTGAACATCAGAGGGATGTTAGGGTCTGGTCGGAATTTACAGTGCCTTCGATCTGCATCACCTGAGGAACAACACACCAAATGGTCAGATTATCACGAATCCATCACAACTGATGCCTTAAGAGGCCACCTATAAACAGAGACCAGACAGGAGTAAGGGAATAAAGGTGGATATTTGTTTGAAGGGCCTTCAAGGTACTCCCCGGGAGCCAGAGGCTGTTGCCACCATGGACCCCAAGATGGACAACAGGTCACGAATTCTTTACACCTTTATAGGTTTGGTTCATTTGCATAGCCAGGGTTAACTCTACAATTAAAGCTTCAGTTTAATGATGTAATTCCCCTCAGCTTGCCCCCCTTTCAGAGGCTTTTAGTTTACACTTTTTGGGCCTAGGACAGTCTAGGTGTCCTTGAAGAGCAGGCCCGGAGAGGCTTTGTTATGACTACTCAGCACGAGAGAACAGAAATTAACAGGCTACAAGAAACCTCAGAGCTACACACTAAGCAGTACAGGATTTTGAAAAATATAAAAGTCAAAATCTAAGGCATCACAACCACAAGACAAAAAGATCTAATTCTGTCCTATCTTGCCAAACAACCCATGCTTAAGGACTCAACACATTAATCCGAATGCTGTACGTTATCATGCTGATTTCTTTTTGCCGTGTGTTTTAGATCTTTAAGTTCTTACTTACCAATGAAATATATGGTTTTTTGCATCACGACTTTTCAACCTTCCCCAAACAACACAGGTCTGCCTCAAATCTCAATTCCAGCAGCTACAAACATAAATCAGAACTGAATACCTCAAGATGCTTTCAACTTGCAGGTTAGTTGTATCTGATTATTTGGAAAACATTTTAGCAATCCAGCTGTTAAGGCCCACTTGAAAGTAAGCCTGAAATTACTGTTTTCTTCTCAGAAAGAAGTGGGATCAATGATGCTACTTAGGGGTTGGTCATAATGTTTTCAAGACCATGCTATTAATTTTGAAAGGTAATTTGAAGACAGTGATTAAGATATATTTAGAGGGCTATTGCTTTCATAAAACATTTTACAATTACACGGTTACCTCCATTACTAATAATCTGCCTTATAAAACCTGAACTAATGCTATAAACCTAATTTACAATGACTGTATACCACTCATATTTCATTCACCACTGACAACAAAAAATCACTGAGCCTCTGTCTTGCATAAAGAACAGTGGAGAGAGTATGAGATAAAGCACATCAGGAACTACGACAGAACTGCACCAGAGTGAACAATGGCTGCAATGAGGAGGTAATGCCCTATCTAGCTTTGAACAACTGCTGATACCCTTTGCTCAGTTTTTATCTCACAAATGAACATTTTTACTCCCATTCCAAGCAAATCTCTACAACCTGTACATCAAAAGCTCTGGCTACAACTGGCATTGACTCCACTGACACAAACGGGACCCCAGAACTAACTCCACTAGCTAAGGAAGCGGGAGCCATTTTTATGCACTCGAGCAACTTTGCAGGTCCAAATCAAGTAAGGAAAGGCTAATTTTCATTGTTTCATCTTCCTTCCATTTATGTTATAAAAAGGTAAGTTGAGCTTCCCTCACAGAGATCACTACAGGATTCTTCTCTCCTGCCTGCTCCAGGGTGCACCTTCTGTGGGCAGCAAAGCCCATTCAGGGCATCACAGATGTAAGTAAAGTAAATGAAATCCTACATACCCAGTGTCTTTTGTTTTGAAATATGTTCAATCACCCATCTAGGCACCCGTTTTGCCTGGTCATAAGACAGTGCATGATTTGTGTAACATCTGGTCTCTGTGCCAGCCTCAGGAAATCCGTATCTCTCCAGAAGAGCCTCTTCTATAGGTTCTAAGGAAAAAAATAAACAGAAAGCCATGCAAGGATGAAATGTGATCATAAGACAGTAAGAAAAGCATCTCAGTGGGTGTAAACCTACTGCATAGGGTATTACTTGAGGTTACTACCACAATTAAGACCTAAAAAATATTATGAGAGCTATACAGCGAAACTCTCATCTGCCAAAATAGTGATGGTTCTCGTGTTTTAATATAAGGATCTCAGCTCTAGGACTAAGTTACCCATTCTAATGCCTACAGAAAGCAAAAGAAAAGCTATCAGGTATTTTCCTTCTACAGAAAAAAAGCTGTCAGATATTTAGGGACAAATCAGGAAAAAAGGAGTTACAGACACAGGAGATCAACACACACATTTCACCCTTTGGAGCTAGAAATCGAACTCCTCACAAACTGAAATTTTCAAGCTGAGCACAACCAAGTCCTGCCCTCACTGGGAACACTTAAACTCTGCTGAATGAATAAAAGCTTCACTGAATTTTCGTGGGTTTTCGCAAGCAATCATTTTCTCTCATGGGGTAATATTTACATCCATCTTACTGTCTTGTTCATTCTCCAGCCATCTGTCCAACAGCAACTCATGTTTTTAGAGCCATTCTTCCTCTGCTTTCCAACAATCCGGTACCTTTAAAGCCTTGAGGCTGCGGAGAAAACCATTCACTCCCTCAGGTGCCCCGAACATCTCTCGCCACACCTGAACCCCACCAGACCCCAGATTTGACAAACGAGCCTCGGCTCACCCAGGGCGCCAACAGCTGAAATTTAGTTATGGTCTGACCCGAAATGTGTGCTTAAAACTAAACACACATTCCTCTCCTGCCGTGAGCAGGTACAAAGGGAAGCGCTTTTAATTACAGCTTACAGCCCAGCATCCCCAAATAACCTCCTCCCTCCTCAGCCCGGCGCAGGTACTGCGGGAATCCCCCGATCTCCCCGCAGTCTTTGGGCACAGCGGGAATGGAAGAAAGAGGGAAAAGGCTCTTCCGAGGGGAGGGGGAGGGTTTGGGGACAGAGCGGCGGTGGGGAGCGGGGCTTTGGCCCGCGCTGAGCCGGGCGCTCCCGCCTCGCCGGGCCCGGCCTCGCCCCTGCCCGCGGCTCTTACCCGCGGCCGCGGCGCGCCCGGGGCCCGGCTCCGGCTGGCTCTGGCTGCGGAGGAGCCGCCACGCAGCCCAGCAGGACGCAGCGGCCCCGGCCGCCGCCCCGCAGACGAAGCCGCCGAGGAAGCGGCGGTGTTGGGGCAAGCCCGCCATGGCAGCGGCAGGCAGGGAAAG
>VZRO01002985.1:842410-858404 GCA_013397915.1 Daphoenositta chrysoptera
GGGAGGGAAGGGAAGGGAAGGGGCGGGCGCGGCCCCGCAGCGCCCCCTCACGGCAGAGCGCCGGGAGCGCCATGGCGGCGTCGCCTCAGTGCCGGGAACCGGCGTGAGGGGAATGAGCCCGGGGGATTTGCCCGAAAGCTGTGGAAAAATAAAAGCTGAGTCCCCTCACGGGGACTACAGGGACAGTCCCGGGAGGGGTGGCTGAGCTGCTCCATCCAGCTTGGCTGGGGGCGACCACCCTGGGCTCGAAGCACAAAGGATTGTTGAATCATAGGATCATAGAATGGTTTGGGTCAGAAAGGACCCTTAAAGTCTTTAGCTAGAGGAGAAACGCTTATCTTCCTTAGGAGGAGATACTGCGGGAGATAGGTCTGTTAAGTTTAGAGAAGAGTGAGAGAGGTTCTCGTTAATCCATGTAAATATTCCAAAGGTGGGTGCCAAGAGGATGGTGCTGGACTCTTTCCAGTGATGCCCAGCGACAGGATGAGGAGCAATGGCCACAAACTGAAACACAAGCAGCTTCACCTCAACGTGAGGAAAAACTTCTTTACACTGAGCGTGGCAGAGCACCGGAACAGGGAGGTCACAGAGTTTTCCATCTGGAAACATTCCAAATCCACCTGGACGCATTCCTGTGTCATCTGCTCCAGGTGACGCTGCCTTGGCAGGGGGTTGGACTGGGTG
This sequence comes from Daphoenositta chrysoptera, assembly GCA_013397915.1. Taxonomy (NCBI): domain Eukaryota; kingdom Metazoa; phylum Chordata; class Aves; order Passeriformes; genus Daphoenositta; species Daphoenositta chrysoptera. The sequence continues at coordinate 843,095 of VZRO01002985.1, forward strand.
ATCCCCAGAGGTCCCTTCCATCCCAAACAATTCCGTGAGTCTGTGATAGTCCAACCCCTCTGCAATGAGCAGGGACATCTTCAACCAGACCAGGTTGCTCAGAGTCCCATCCAACCTGATCTGGAATGTGCCCGGGGATGGGGTGTCCACCACCTCTCTGGGCAACCTGTGCCAGTGCCTCGCCACTCTTATTGTAAAACATTTCTTCCTTATATCTAATTTAAATCAACCCTCTTTTGGTTTTAAACCGTTTCCCCTTGTCCTATTGCAACAGGCCCTATTAAAAAGTTTGTTGCCATCTTTCTTACAAGTCTCCTTTAGGTGCTGGAAGGTCACTGTAGGATTTCCCCAGAGCCTTCTCTTCTCCAGGCTGAACAAGAAGATTGTGGTCTGGGGTTGGCTTTAGTCAATATAGGGTGGTGTTACATTGGGCTTCTTTTCAGGAAAACTATCAGCCCGATTATTACTATTTTTCCCTCCAAAATACTTGCTAATGTTCACGTTTGCCTCATATCTGTCCACACTAAGCATTTCCAACTCAGCACTAAGCCAGAGGCATTTTTTCCTGAAAAAAGAGGATCAGTTTAGCAATGGAAAACACCAGAACATGAGGATTGCATGGCCATACCATCACTTTACTGCAGGCAGCTTTCCTGGAGAGGTCTGGCCGTGCTTCAATGTGTGGCTGAGGGCATCTTCCTACCTCGTGTGAGGATTACAGACCTCAGTGTGGTGCTATGAGTACAGGGAACTCAGGCTTTTCTTTTTTTTAATCTTTTCCCTGGTCAAGTTCCCCTGCCTTTGGCTTCTGGCAGTTGCAGCTACGTTGCTGGACTGTATTGATACAGCTTAACGTGCACATAATGCCCTGTGTGAACAGTCCTTTGCTAGGAGTGATAAGCAGTGTTACCACAGTGCTACGAGAGGCAACACACTCGAAAGGGCAGTTAAATAATAATAAAATAACAATAATGAAAGGACACAGGTTGCCCAGAGACGTTGTGGATGTCCCATCTCTGGAGGTGTTCAAGGCTGGGTTGGATTGGGCTTGGGGCAACCTGGGATAGTGGAAGGTGTCCCTTGGCAGGGGAGCTGGAACTGGATGATCTTTAAAGTCTCCTCCAACCCAAACCATTCTATGACTTTGTGAATTTGAGCTAATTCCCTCTTCTTTCTGGAAGAGTTTGCAAGGGATGGAGAGTAGAGACAGGCCTCAGCTACACCTCTGGAGGGACTTTTTAGGGATTTTGGATAGCAGAAATACCATTGAAACACCAAAAACATTCCTCTATGAAGAAGGAAATCCTCCTGCTAGATGCCAAAGACAATAAAATAACAATGAGTTTTAATGTGACACCAACAAGGGAAACAGTTATTTGTAATTTACTGTTTATTTTCATATACAAAAAGATAAACTTGAAATAGTTCTTTCTAGGTTTTTTTCCTCCTATCTGTTGGGGTGTAGCTGCTTCACACAGGGCAAATACTACATTCATACTGGTTTATTCGGACACCCAGTGCAAAGCTGAAGCAGCAAAACTCCAACTTGGCAGATCTAATTTCAAACTTGAGACTCATTTCTAAAATACCACAGTAAAAAGGAACAAAGATCCACTGCAAATTCATGAACTATGATACAATGTTCTTTCCAAAATGTCTTCATTTCATAACTGCAATACAATGGATGTCTGCATTAGGCCATTTTATACATACATTTTATATATGTATACCTCTGCAGAATATATATATATAAAATGTACATATATAAAAAATCAGCACACTTCAATTTAAAAGGGGTTACAGCAACGAGCTTAACTCTCTGTATACTTTTTTCTTTAACAGGATACTTTAGTATAACTTTTGTTAACTCAGTAGTACAAGCTATCTCTGTTCTACATTTTTTATAGCTACAAGAGTGAAATATAACCTACAACATTTACATTTCACATATCTTGGTATACAAACAGTACTTAGTGAATTTGAGCCAAGGACCAAAAGACTCTTTAAAAATTATTTCACCATCTGATAGAGCTTCCTGTAATTTACACTCAGTTTATTCTGCAATCTTCTAAATCGTTTAATCTCATAGTTTGAGTTTAAATCCATTCCAACTGGAAATCCTGGAGAAACAGGTTACTGCAAACTCTTATGTATACTCTATATATACAAGTTAAGTAACACAGCGTAATAAGACTTAGCTATTTATCCTAAAACTGATATACACATATTTCACTACGCTAGACAAGTCTTAGGATTTTTATTTTATTTCTTTAAATAAAGCACAAATTTAGAAGTAGCTGGTAAAACTTACAATAGGATGGTTCAAAATGACAAATGGTTAGGGTGAGATTTCTTCCTGCTGGTGCCAAAACATTTTCTTGCGAGTTTTTGTACTATGCTGTGTTGTTTAACTGTATGCATCTAATGTTACATGCAGAAAGCTCTTTCCACAAGAATTGACATCAAACTGTACTTAAGTCAACTTTACAGTACAAAATTTGTCAAACTTAAGGACGAATGTGAAAATATTAACAGGTGAAAGATCAGGCTTTCAACTCTATCATGAGGATCATGCAGAATTCATAAGCAGATAGTTTGAACAGATTGACAATGGCATTGTGCGGGTTTATGGCATAGAATTGAGGCCAAAAATGTTACTTAGTTTGCAGTAACCACCTCCTTCAATCCTCACCCACTAAGAGATTGATTTTTGCATCATAGTTATTCCATTGGAAGGCCAGCAGCATTGCAAAATACCTCCTCCTGGGAGATTTTAGTACTTTGATTTACCAAAGATAATAATCATCAACCATCAATAGCCATAGAAACATCAGGCAGTCAAGAAAATAATGGGGAAAGGGAAATATCTTGTTCTCTTCCTTTAGTAACAGTAAATTAATTACTATCCATTAATTACCAGTAATTAAATGAATTACTAGTAATACTAAATTCATTCATATTTGGACAGGAAAGCTACTATGCTGTCCAAGTAAAATACAGACTAAAGTTATATCAACTACATGGATAAATTTTTTAAAAACACACATTTGGGAGGGGAACACATACAATAAAATGGTAATTTAAAAAATGGTCTAACTTTTATTTTTGCCCCAAAAATATAGCCTGAACAGAATTCTCTTCAGCAAAGTACCATTAAGAAGTTGCTGTAGTTGAAGGTCTGATTTTATGAGTTGATTCTTAGGAGTAGGTATTTGGAAAGAGGAAAGGGCCAGACAGGTTCTAGGTCTTGCCAACATATTTTTTGTTCTCCACAAAGTTGCTCTAAGGTGCAACTTTGAAATGCTCCAATCTCCTCCTCCTCTGTCATGGCTGGATTTTTGGTTTTGATTGTTTTTTGGAGTTTATTTTGGTGTTATAACAGAGGTGGCAATGCTGAGATGCCAGTGACTACTGAATTAGGATTTTAATTGACTAGGATGGTTACTGGTTAAACTTCAGTTCCTCAAAACACTGGAAAATTGAATGAAGTATGGCCTTCCTTGTCACAAAAACAGAAGCTATGAAATTTTCCTAGAGCATGTTTTAGTTTTGCATTACCAACCTTATTGGAATGTTATAAACTGAGTTTTTGGTTTTTTAACCACTGGAAAGATTAAGAGGCTTCTGCTTCAAAATGGGCCAAAAATGCAGAAGTAGTGTTTTATTCACATAATCTGCCCCATTAAAATACTGAAATAAAAGGCTAACAAAGGAAGTACTTTTCAGAAAACACTTTTTCTTTCTAGATATCCAGCACAATGCCATTATAGAGCTTCAGAAAAGCCCTTTCGGTTTCAATGTTGGAGTACAAAATAAGTTTTGCTTTTTTCCTTCAGTCCTTGGGGATCACTTTCCATTTACATATATATATCATATATATATGTAGATATGTATATGATACATATATATAAACACCCATATTGAGCAAGGTTCCTGTTTGTTTGTGTATGTTACAATATTGTAGTATCAAGGAGAATCCAGATAGCAACACTGTTTAACATGAGGTTTGAGGTAATTGGTTCTTGAAATACCTGGATCACAGACTGCATCCAGAAATGACAGCTGGGCAATGAAAAGTGTTTTTTTCAGACAGAAATAATAAAAAAAAACCTTGTAAAAGAAAAAGAAAGCTTACAGCAGTTGCTTTTACATGGAAAAATAAAGGCACAACAGAATAGCATTACATTTCAGAACAGCTGGATGGACATAACACAAGTATGATCTCGTTCTGTGGAAGTGTCCTGACAAAAAGCATTACTGCTTATTCCATAGGCTGCTCCTTCAGTCAGGGAACTGAGCGTCACCCTAAAACGAGTCATGAAAAAGGAAGCCCCGTGTAAGTAAGGGACCAGGTGTGCTTGGAAACTGTTCCAGGAACACACACACGCACTCGTGGTCACACAGGAGTGGATGGAAACTCTCTCCCTGCTTTCCACAGGGCCAGGACTTCACCAGAACACGGCTGAGGGACTGGGCAATTGCCTGAGCCTGCTCGAATTGGTGAGCACTAATTGCAAAAGGCACACTGTCAAACCAGCTCCAGGGCAGTGCCGTGTGCTGTTTGGTTTAAAGCTTTCTTCAGCACCTCTCACCCACTGACACTGTGCTATTGCAGTTGAGAGGGCTAAAAAGACTGGAGTGAATTTTAAGTCCAATGGAAAATTAGGTTAACCCCCCCTCCCCCATTTTTTTTCTTTAATACTTTTAGAAAACCTTGGATTGGTTACACAGATTCGAACAGCTCTCTCTCTTAGTAGGACTTTGGACATGACAGTGCTCGTTTTCTTTAGTGCCTCCGACGCAGGCTGTTAAATCTGATTTTGGGAACACAGAGCACATATCTGCGTGTTCTGGTGAAGCCTGATTAGTTGTGTCACTTCAGAGAGAAGGAATTTCTAGGAACTGGTTTTATCAGGACTCCACTGGCAACAGCTCCTTACAGATCATATTGTCAATGCAGCAGACACAGCTGCTACGAAGGGATACGGCAGCGAGCGAGTTCAGCCCGGCTTTTTGGCCTCGGAAAATTCTTGACACCCTGACTTCACAACTCACTGCAGCACCACAGCACATGCCAAAAGACACACTGCCACACATGGATACTCGCATGAACACATGAAAAGCTCTTCCCGGGTTAACTGAAGATGGCCATAGAAAAGCAATAAGCATCTTTAGCAGAAGGGATGTGACATGCAAGATAATCTAAACATATACTCAGTGCCGTCCTCAAAGCATGTCCGAGTACATCCAAACTTGCTCCTCAAACTGTTTTCAGGCTACACTTGTTCTATCCTCTAGACTTTGATGTAGTGCACACTTAATTTAAACATTATATATATATATTTCTTTATTTATTTGCTGTGCATACACAGACCTTTCTCCCTTTTCCCTGCAGAAACATATTAGACATTACAAAAATAATTTGTGGTATAAAAGAATTCTCACACAATGTAGAATTTTTGTTTGTATATGTAACTAAAATATATATATTTTTTTCCAAAAGTAAAAAAGTCAAAATGTCCTTATTTTCCTCTATTATATAGTCTATTTTATTTACAATGTTACCAAACAATATCCTGTATGTAAAAGTGATAAAAGTTTGCGGGACACTTCCTGCTTAGCAACTTCCCAAGCGGAGTGTGGCTTGAAGAGGACTGCACCAACAGCACTGTCACACCTTATCACCCAGCACCTTCCTATGCAGTACGAGTTCCTTCCATCCTAAATGAAACCAGACCTTTTCCCTGCAAAACAGGGCAAGCTCTGACAGTCTGCCTAGAAAGTAGTACAAGAGGAATAAAACGTGTGTTCTCCGGTTTCTCTGCTGCAATGCTAAGGGGAATCAGGATTCCTGATGGCCAGGAATTCCTGACCCAGCCAGCCTGGAAATACCTGCTTCCACTGAAACCACTGACTTCAGGTGGGAGCAGCAGGGAGTCAGGAGACCCAAGGAAAACACACGGGAGTTACTGGGGGGCACTCACAGACCTTCTCTTCAAAACAAAGACCTCGGCACTTCCATAGGTGTAGCTGTCTAGCACTGGATATTCTGTAAGAGAATTTCAGCTGAAGAACGAGGCAGAATAAAAAGTGGGTTTCTTTTGTCTTAAATAGAGATTTCTTAATGATCAGGACCAGCTAAAATCCTTAATCATAATGAATAAGTCTGGTACTACTTAACTGATGGTTAGGCTGGTTTATAGCCATCTCTTATAATATGCATGTATATTTTAACATCAGCCACATACAATTTCCAGCCTTGCTGTACTAATGCAATTTCATTAGCAAGTCACAGCTCTATCATCTCAAAAAAACACCCCGGTTTTAGTTCCTGGGGTATTTTCAGTTTAAAAATGTGGTGAACTCAAACTTTCTCCACCTAGGAAACCAGCCCAGCCAGTGCAATAAATTCATAAAAGGGGGTTACACCAGAGGCAGGGGGGATCCTGGCTCCTTAAGTCAAGGAGAATTTTTACTCAGGATATTCAGTGTTAATATTTATCTGAGAACTTTCATACAAGAGAGGGAGGTCACCAATAAATTCTGCAGCTAAATTTTTGAAGAGCTCCTTCCTCTAAGTCCAAATGGGAAGTGAAATTTAGTGCTTGGGAAGTAGCATAAGAGATGTTGTCACCATTGCATTCAAGGGAGTGTTGAGAGGAAAAGAGCTGCAGTTGCTTATGACAGCTACACCTACGGATGTGCCCAATTCCTGACTTGGAAAAAGCCTCTGCAGTACCAAACAGAAGCAAAATCATGTTGTCAATGAGAGTTCAAATGGATTGGAGGTGAGGGAACTACTTGCTTGACAGCTCAACTGTTGAAAAACCAACAAGTTAATCAGAGCTTGTCTTTGTTAATAAAATAAATAAATGCCAGTTTAGAAAAGAGCTTTAGCCAAATTGGTACAAGTTAAAAATTCAGGATTTCCTTCTCTGCTGCAATAGCAAGACACGCGTACCTACATACATATAAAACTTGTTACCCAGCACACACCCAATTTGGAAATTCTTTTTCAAATCAGTTTCTGAATCCTGCTGACAAGATGATCTATAAGGAACCATTACACCAGGAAGATGTAACACTTTACAATCAACATTCGGTCAAACTTTGTACGGTCGTGCAGTTCCCCGCAGTAAGATAAGCTACATGTGAGAATTTGTGTTCATGTTTTCTCAAAAGAGAAGATTTCAGACACTGTTTAATAGGCTATTAAAATCATATGGCACTTTCAATAAATACTTTAAAGCTTCTTAAAGAAATCAGGATAAAAAAGCAACTGCTGTAATAAGCCTGTTTTAGCTATAATACGTAATGCTGAAGGAAAAAATCCAGAAGAGCAAACAGATATTAACAGTTAAAAGACAGTACAGCTTTTTTCTTTCTGCAGCAATAGGAACTGGCTCCCATTCCCGGGGAAAAGGGAGCGAGCCCACCTCGAGACAAGTATTCACTCAATCTTAACTGCTCTACACTCCACCCCAACCCTTACATCACTTCACTTCTAAAACATAGTCACATTTTCATATAAATCTCAGTGCAGAAATGTATTCAACATGAAAAATACTGATCCTGCAAACATTTACAACCACACTTAACATTAAGTGAGTGCCTAATGTCGTGACACCAGAAGAGCTACCTACACCCTCAATGCTAAGCATAGGTATGTTGCAGCATCAGGCCCAAAGGTGCCAATGGCCACCAGGGACATCGGCTGGGTCAAAATGGTATCGTTCTGTCTGGTTTTGTCAAGGTTTTCTCAACAGAAGCACATCAAGAAACAGAAACTTTCAAACCTACCCACGGAAACACAGTTACATGTGTGTACACACTAATATGCAATATACATTCAGTAACTTGAAAGAATAGGTTAAGACTTTATTCAGATAGACAAATTAAGGCAATTCTCTTAATGTCTCTTCAAGATAAAGGACCATGTCCTCATTTGTGACCTCTAGGTTTTAAAGCTATACTTTTCAAGAAATATATTTCAATTTTTTTATATATTTTCTCCAATTAGCGGTTTTGTTTGCTTAATAAATTATATCTGTGCAAGGGTGCACACTGATAATTTGGCAGTGGAGAGAAGTCCAATTCACTTATATAATACAGAATTTTTACATTTCCATTACAGGGTGATTAGTTTAGGACTGCATTTTGGCTTAACACAAAGAAAAATTTAGAAGATCTGGCCATCCAATGGACATAACTTTGTCAGTCTAGCAAGACATAGAATTCATGTTATATTCAAAGTAAAAAAAAAAAGAAAAAAAGTTTAAAAACAGAAAAGAAAAGGAAAAAGAAAAAGAAAAAAAAAAAAAGATGTACTGTCCTTTCACTAAAACAGACCAAAAAAAAATTATAACACAGAATGGAAACAGCCTTCACAAATAAGAGTGAATAATGCCCAGGTACCTTATATAGGCAGTTATTCTACAACTGTATACAGTTATTTACAATGGTGCTTTATTAAACAAAACAACAAAAAAATGGTAGCACTTCCTAAAAGATTTTGGAACTTTTTTTCTTTTTTTTCTTTTTTTAAAACTCCCTTGTCATAAAAGCCAACTTACATTAAAATATACTTACTACAAGACAACACAACTAACAAAATATATAATAAAACTCATACAAGTAGAAAATTCTGAGGTATTTCTGGTTTGAGGTGGTCTGTGGTCATGAAGTTTTTAATTTTTTTTCAGTTTAAACCTCGGAAGCCACGTAACGTGTGTGTGTATGTTTTGTGTTTGTTTTTTTTTTTTAAGTTTTTTTTTTTTAAACATTGCATGTTTTGCAAATTAAAAAAATATTTCAATGTTGAATCAGCAGCATTAGGAACATTCACTGACTAGAGCGAGTTTATGGCATAATAAGAGTAACGGTATTTTAGAATATGCACCACTTTAAGACAAAAGAGTTTCATCACAGAGTAAGGAGAAAGCAGTGTCAAAGAAACCAGTGGGAGAGGTGCTGTGGGAATCTCTGCTGCTGCTGAGCTGCCTCAGCTCCCTGCAGCCAGGCAGCTCTCAGGCTTCTCAGATGCTACAGGAGCCAGCTGCCACCATTCAGGTATTTTCACTCTCCCAACCCCAAATTAATAAAGAAAAAAAAATTATATACCCAATTTTCACCCTTTTCCTCTTTCCACCATCTGCACCGTTAGCTTGGGCTGACAGATAATCAACCCAAGGCCAAATTTTCTCAACTGACTCACACTTGAAAGGAGATGCACAAATTTTCCCATCTTCCAGTATTTTACCAAAGTGCTTCTGGAATCACACTACCCCACCTGTCCTGATGACATTGCTTAAAAAGCATTCTTCCTAATACTACCTGGAATTGAAAAATAGAAGTCATAGTCCTGCTTTGTTCTTTTACTGCCCAAACCCAGACTCTGGAGGAAGAAACAAGTGTCTTTCTTCCAACCACTGCCTCTTTAACTCTGCTTTCTCCACACGCTGCAGCCGTAAATACTCTGCCTGGAAATGTCCTTCCCCTCCTCTAATGGTTACCTGAGAAGTAGCTCCATAGCAAATGATGTTTCCCCAAATGCTGCCAAGTCCAACGTCACTCTCCCCACCCCTATTCTACGCTCCCCCCTTCAATTCTACCATCAAGAATCAACATTCTCTGCCCAGTTACTTTTTTTTTTCCATGTTACAATGACACCCGTTAGATCCGTAAAAGACACATCTGCTGTTTTTTTCTGAAGCTCACTTCCAAAAAAAAAATAAAAAAAATAAAAAAGAAACTGAACCCAAAACCAAAATGGGGAAAAAATGCTTTTGAGGAAGGTGTATTCTTTATATAACAGTCTTAAGTTTCCTCCACAGTTTGCAGCATTGCGTTTTCGAAGGTGGTAGGTGGTTTTCCTTTATGTCACATAAGCTTATGTCACAGATGCTCCGCTCAGAAGACAGACTGATAAAGAGAAACCCAGAAAACTGAACAAAATAAAAACAACTGAAGTGAGTTTGTTGAGGTTCTGAGGTACCTGCACCTTTTCTGCATTCATTAGTCGGCACCTGAATGCTTGCTGAAATGTCCATTTTTTTTAATACAGTAGAGCAATGTGCTGGTAAAATTGATCCAATCCAAAAAAATAATAATAATAATAATAACAATAATAATAAAAAGTCAAGATAAAATAGCAGCTGCATTCATGGGTTTGTTGAATTTTTGTGATTTTGTTTTTTTTTTCTTTTTGTATGTCTTTTTTTTTTAAAACTTTTTTCCTTGTCGTTTTTTTTTTGTTTGTTTGTTTGTTTTTTTAAATCCACCGAGTCTGGAAAGACAAAAGCATACCAGGACCCAGGACTCAGATACTAGACTCTTTGGGTGGCAAGTCCACGTTGGTGACAGAGGTCACGATGGAGACGAGGCAGTCCGAGGTAGTGCCGTTGACGGATTTGCGGATCTGCGCGATGCGCTCCTCGACGCAGCCCGCCGAGAGCCGCGCCTCCGCGTCGTGGTCCCAGCACTCTTCGATGGTCACGCAGAGCTGCGCCAGGCCCTGCGACAGCAACGGGGAGAAAACACCTTCAGCAACGCCGCCTGCCCCACCTCAGGCCAAAGGGACTTTGGCTTTTGCGTTCCCTTCGTAAGTATTCGTAGCTCTGTGGAGTATTGGTGTGTATTACGTAGTTCCTAGCTAGCTCCGGTACTTTTCCCCCCACTTATAGGCAGAAGGACGAAACACATCCCAAATGTGTTCCAAATTCCAAATTTCAAATTCCAAATTCCTATCCTATCTTGCTCTTTCCTGGGAACCAAGGATGAGCTACACTCCCAAGACACTTTCTCGTAAACAGAGTACAGCTAGTACCAAGGCGGGGCTCCAGAAGAGGTTGCACCAAGAGGGGGAATTGCCTCATCACCTGTGTTTCTAATTGGGGATTCTTGTCAATTTTGCTGATTTGCTAAACTTATAGAACTGTATTCGCCTGTCTTGGGGTGACTTTATGATGTGGATCCCCTATCACCACTCTATGCCCAGAAGATGAATTCTGTGCCTTTAAGCCTGGGTGCGAGAGAAAAAACTGAACGAACTTTTGAAAACAATTGCTCAAGGACACACAGCTCTCATTTTGTGGGCATAGAGTGGTGATAGGGGATACACATCATAAAGTCACCCCAAGACATCGCCCTATGTGGAATGGGCATTTTTCCATATCTGCCCCTGGAGGCCTCCAATTAAAGACCAGTTTTTAAATTATCTCCTGTACTAATATTGTCTTGAAAATACTATACTAATATTGTCTTGAAAACGTGTTGTTTTATTTCTAGACCTTTAAGGCACCATGGGCACCACCTTGGCAGAGAGTGGGGAGGTCCATTCAACACAGCCAATGCTCTATAAAACCTCTACAAGTATTTTTTCCACACTATGCCAATTATCATCAGATAAGCTTTAAAAATTACTTTAAATATGTGTTTTCATGGTTTTTTTAAGCATCTGCTTTCTAAGGCTTAGTCGCATCCAGCCCCAAAAGTGCTTTTTTTACTATCAAAATAAATCCCAAGATTCAGCAGTTAGAGCTTTAAAAGACAACAAGCATTATGATTCCCATGATAAAATTGTGAGAGCTGGCAGCACTGTATCAGTTACTGTGAAACCATTTGCTTTGTTTGCAATCACTTCTCCTGATATCCCCAAAATAACTGAATTCATCAGTGCTTGAAGAACGCAGCTCTTATTTGAACCCTCATTTGAAGTGGAACACTCATCTTTTTCTACAGTCCACAGCTCTCCCTAACTTCTGGGAAATGAGTTAGAACACCTGAGTCTAGCCAAATCTGTATCAGTTTGGTCAAAATAGAGGCATTTTACTTCTTACTGAAGCCCAGTGAGATGTCATCATGTCCCATCTTCCCGATCTAAGATAAATCAGCTTTTTTATTAAAAACGTGAGCCTGAAATGAACTACCTCTGGGAAGCCCATGCTGCATTTTGCTTCATTGTCTGCTTGCTTTCACATCTAATTAATTTTTCCTCCATAAACTGCTCCAAGTCTTGCATGGTATCTAGCTTGTGAGGAGTGTGTCTCCAATGGTATAGATTGTTTTCTTTTTCTTAATGAAAGGACCTTATTTTCCATTCTTTCACCATATTAAAGGAGTCCTACTAAAGCACCTCACGCTCCACATTCAGCACTAGCTGATTATTCAGCCTGTTTAGTCTCTAAATACAAGAGATAAACAGAAAAGGGAGCACAAAGGTGTTGAGCAACCCCACATTCCCCAGAGCTGACTCTGTCTGACACTGGGAATGCAAAACCACATCCCTCATTCCCATCACACAGGAAAATATTTTCCACTGTTAACCAGGAGGGACGTACGGGATGTTTTAGCCAGTGATCCTTGAACACGGGGCGCATCTTCTTGTGAACCACCACTTCTTGCAGGTCCTCAAGGGATGGGTGCTGACCTATTTCTTCTTCAAAAGGCAGCATGTATTCATCCACTGGACCTGCAGTGCACACAGAGAATTAGGTTAGGGTAGAAATGGCCTCTGCAGAGCCACGGCCTCCCCATGCATGAGTGAGCTGCGGCTCCAGAGCAACCTCAACCCACTGCAGCAAGGCCTGGCGTTCACCTGTCACTGCAGACAAATGGGATTTACATTCCTCCTGCACAATGGTCTTTGCTGTCCCTGCTGCTTGTCTGGCCATGCATTTTCCACCTCGTTGGGTTACGAATCCCAAACCTCAGCCGGGCCTCTGGATCCCACCATTTCCTTGAGGAAGTTTGCCAGGTAGTCCGTGATTTATTTTAATAGAAAGAGCAAATCAACCCATCCTCCCCGCATTTTAACACAACAATTCAACACGCAATAACCTAGAGAAGGGTTTCAGCATGAGAATAATTTCATTTTAGCACTGACTAGCAAGGTCAAGCATATACAACACTTATCATTTCTTGCTTTGTCATCTGGCTTGTTCATAGGTTTGAGTCAGCCCTGACACGCTGGAGCCAGACACACTTGTCCCAAGTACCAGCTCCTAAGTGTAAAATTATTTCTGAATGCTTTAGTTATACCAGTTATGGCTGTGAACTGCCCAGGGCCACAGGAATGAGACAGCTGTTATGAGTATCAGTGCAGATGCTGGATGATAGCAATAACTTCTGCTTATTGAAACATCATTTGGCTTTTGGCAATGCATAGATGATCTCTCAGAAAGAGCAGCCCAGTTTAACTGATGGGCTTCTCAGGGTGCTCTACGGCATCACTTACAGTTTCTTAGTAGCAAGAAGTGACCTCTTTCCACAGCAGGGATATTTCAAGAGGGTCTTTCCAGACTAAAATGAAAGAGCTGACCACTTCATCTGGTCATGAATTGTAACACCAACAACACGATATTGAAGTACTCTAAAGAATGAAATCCCTAAACCAGCTTATCATTATTCCTGTCTACTCAATGGCAGTCACTAAACCAAACTGAAACACTTGCTTCAATGGATGGCACAGGGTTACTTGCCACTTTCCTTTTCTTCCAAGAAGAACCCAGGCTATGAAGAGCTGCACTGGTGATCCCCAAGCTAAATGTGCTGTTTGCACAACATCACTTCTGAGCTGGAAGTGCAGATGAGGCTCAGTGTAACTCCCCATCATCCCAAAGGAAGCCTTCCCTCTGATTCAGTGGTGCTGTGTGTGGCACCTGGGCTATCTCAGCTGCCTGAATTGGCAGGAGATCACCAACATGACAGGAAAAATGAGCATGGACATTTTGGGGCCCCTCAGCAGAGAGGGGCAGTTCCTACATGAACGATCTCTGTTCCACTGTTTTACCCTGCTGTGCTCCTAAATCCCTGCTGCTCCAGCATTTTACCTGGTTAGACTGTACATTTTTGAAGAAGAGACCTTCTGTTACCACACACTTATGGGAGGCATTTTAATTATAATCAAGCTCCCCCGTGTTCCTGCTATGCTAACAAAAACATTTCAAGTCTAGGTGAGGTGCTGTTGTGTTATGAACTTGATATTCAGAGCACCCATATCTACACAAGAAAAAAAAGTTGGGGGAAGCAATCTTGGAGCTACTACAATGACATGGCTGCTTCCCCATCCTGCACAGGGCAAGGGTCACTAAAGGACAGATGTGCTAATTGGACAGAAAAGATGCCCCACTTTGCAGTATTATCATTTTAGGATAAAAAAGAAGGAGAAAGAAGACACCATGAAGTTCATACTTTTAGATCCTTCAGGAGAAAGTGAGATCCTCCAAAGCTGTAAATGAAACAACAAACCTAGCCCACTGCTGAGAGAGGGCTTGATCAGCAAAAGTCAAAGATCAGTAACTAATGACTTATGATAGCAGGGAAATGGGCTTGCTGACCCAGGAAGATCCTTCCAGCCCCGTGTTCCTGCTATTTCACTAGAATACTTTCCATTCAGGCTACCCCACTGCCCTGCATTAGTGAGGTGACAGCCGAGCTGGCTCGTGGCTCTTCTCTGGAGCCCAAGGCATGCCCTGGTCACAGAGTGCCACTGAGAGAGCACAGAGCAGGCTCAGGACTAAAGGACACCCATCCTGTAGGGACCACCTTCTCCCTCTGAATTCTCTGAAATTTGCAAGGTAACCAACATAGCAAAAAGCACTTTGAGACTTGAGCACTTACAAAGGTTATTATCTACAGAGAGCAACACCTTATGTAAAAAAAAAAAAAAAAGAAAACCAGGTTAGCTGCTTTTAATAAAAATATGCCTTTTTTTTTTAACAGAGACAGATCCGTTCTCTGGACCACTAAACCACACTGAAACAGAGCCCTCCCCAGGGAAGAGGGGATCTTTATTCCTTTATTCTTACCATCAACTGCTCTACATCTGGAGACTAGCTCCCACAACACCAGTCCCATTGCATACATGTCTATTCTCAGGAAGGCGTCTCGTTGGAAGTTGATTGCTCCCTCCAGCACTTCGGGAGCCATGTACCTCCTTGTTCCCACCTACAGAGAAAAAACACAGCTCAAGTTACACTGCATTTGGGCCCCTCGGCTCTGCTGCTCGGAGGTGAGTGACAGCTGCTTTCATCAGCCTGGAGGCCACTGCTGCTAAAGGTGCTCCTCGCTCCAAAAACAAGCAAAGGGGAGCTGTTTCTTCTGACTCCGATTCTCATTAAGATCACTCGAGTCCAGATAAGCTACACGAAGGAGAAAGCCAAAGTGCAAGGCTATGTGTGTGATACTCATTCAGTGCACACTGCAGGTCTGCATCCCGCTGCATGCTGCTCCAGCAGGAGAAAATGCTCTCTTTGGAGACACACAGAACACCCTGAGGTCAAGTCTGACTTGGTTATCCTAATTATTGAAA
>VZRO01002985.1:858641-908747 GCA_013397915.1 Daphoenositta chrysoptera
CAAAGAGAAAAATTGGTATATTCTGAAATGGTAGGAATGGTAGGAAAAGGTGTTGGTTTGACAGCCCTGGGTAAAACAAGTCTACATCCACAGGAGTAGTAAAACATGAACCCTGCAAAGTCTGCCCTGCCCTAGCTTGCCACGGTTTGGAAAAGATGTCCTCTTGTTTTGAGGGAACTCAGTCCTCATTATAGTGCCCCCATTGTTATGTTTTGTATAGCTCATAATGTAGGAGAGCAGACAGGACAGCAAGGCAAAAATCACCTTTTTAGTATGGGAATTGAAACACCTTTAATAATTTCCTTTAAGGAAATTCTCATCTGTTCTTGCTGTTACCTGAGGCAGTAGGGACAGAGTGAAGCCAGGATATGAAAAGATGTGCAAAATACTGGGAAAGTCAAAAAAAAGGTGACAAAAATGAGGAAAGCTGGGGAAGGCTAACCCAAGAGTGTTCATTCCTTCTGAGATAAAGGTAAAAAAGGAAGGCTGCACTGGAGGTGGGAATTCAGAAAACCCCTGAGGCACAAGGAGGGGATGATGGACTTGCTGTGCCCTGGCATGAGAGCAGAATGAGGGGCTGCTTGCTGCAACACAAAGGCAGAAAATTCAGAACCCATAAAACTGTAGTATATTGTTTACACAATGCACAGCCAGCTGTGCCAAAGGTCACCCAAGCAGCCAGCCTGGCTGAATTCTTAAAATTAAATCAGTAATTTTAGGATTATTAATATTTGTATTGTGGTATTAGTATTAATATTTAGGAGCTTTAATATTTGTGTTAGGGCCTAGAGAAGTGGTCTGTGCAGCAGACTCCAAAACCCAACACTTCTAAGATTCAGCTGGACTGTCTTGCCTTGCTTTGCTCAAGAAAGGTTGGACCAGATGATCCTTGAGATCCTTCCCAGCATGGTATTCTGTGATTCTATGATTCTATGGAGATTTATTACTGAAACAATAAAGAGTCAGTGAACCCTGTGTCTGACAGAGGAAGCCACCTGACCCCAGGGCTGGGGGGACCTCACCTGCACAGCAGCCAGAAGGGTTTGAGCATCCTCCCCACTCACACAGATTAAAGCAGCTCCCAGAATTTATGTCTGAGCACAAGTTTTTATGGAAAAAACAGATATCTTAAAGAGAATTAAATGCATTGATACAAATTAGCCCCCACTCCAGAAGAGCTAGGGCAAGGCCAACTTTTTAAAAAGTTAAAGGTAATGATTACCTGTCCATGAGTGTCCCCTGGAGGTTTTCCAGGTTCAAACCGTACAGCCAGTCCAAAATCAGCTAGCACAGCCGTCAAGTCGTTCTTCAGCAAGACATTTTTACTCTTGAAGTCCCTATGGACAAGCCAGCAAGTAAGGGAAGGGTTTATCATGGCATCTGTCTAAATCACATTGCAGCACATTGTATGCCTATAGGCTTAGCAGCTCCCAGTAAATCAGCTCCTTTCTTCCTTTCTTCCCCAGCTTCCCAGCTTGGCCAGTGCTGACAAACTTGGCTTCTCCTCACTGCCCTTGTCCCTAAAACATAATCAAGAAGCCCTGAGCTGACCAGCACAGAGTCAGCCAAATTGAATTAATCTCAAAATAAAATCTGATCTGATGGGGCTCTTTTAATTAGAGCGAGCTGTATATAAGGTGCCATTTCTTGCTCCAAGTACCAGCTCTGGACCCCCACATCTGGGCCCTTCTCATTCCCAACAACAAAACCAAGGCAGGTTAAGAGAGTAGATTACTCTTTATCCTAGTATGGATATTTGCTTCTATCTACAAAATTAGATCTTTCTGGAAATCAGCAGATTCTGCTGAGACTCTCTCCACCCTGACTACATGCTTCAACAGACTTTTGCCATAGTCATCTATTAGCCTTCTGTTGTAATTGCTGGATTGATCTTCCCAGGAGAATTCGGAGGGTTGGGAAGCCAGCAGGGAAGGGGGTGAGGCCACAGCCAGACACGCTGTCAGGATCAGAGCAGGCAGCTGACAGGCAGGGTAAGAATCTGCAGGAGAGCTGCTGGGTCTGTGCTTGAAGGGGACATTTGTGTCAGTCCTGTGCTGCAGTGGGATCATTTCAGGGCAGCTCAGGTAAATCTGCAGGGGCTGGGAAGGGTGGGGGTTGGAGGAAGATCACACTGAGATGCCTAACCAGTCAAGCCCTGTTCCCTGGGCTTCCTGCATTTTCATCTGAAAAGGAATGTTTGGCAATCTAATTAAATTACAGACCTTAGACAGCAGATGGCAATTGTCCTGTATGCTCAGCATTATAATTTCCCTATCATCAATTCACTCGGTGACCCTGCTGATTGCAGGACATTGCAGGCCTGCACAAAATAATTAATGAGGGCAGATATGATTGTTCTGCACCAGACAGACCTGTCAAAATTCTTTGTGAAGAGAGAAACTGCTGGACCATAGAGAAGGGGCTGCTCTCTGCAGCCTCAGATGCCAGAGCATCAGCTCAAAGCACTGCAAGCAAAAATCATCCTGTGCCACCCAGCCCCTGATTCTGAGCTTAAAATATCAGAAGAGAGGATTTATCCTTTCTAAGCTAAACACAGCATGATGGGCATTTCTGGCTTGAGGATTAAGATGGGGGAAGTGGGTGTGAAGTCGGAGGGCATCGTGCAGCCAGTGAACCCCAGCAGAAACCAGCCTCCATCACCTCTAGGGACACAGTACAGCTTTGCAGAGCCTCCCAAATATTGGTACCCCTCCATGACACAGAAAAACTGCATTTTCCACTACCTGTCATCTTAGAGCCTGCCTGCTCCCATGCTACAGCAGTTTCCCCACAGGCTTAGCAAACAGCCATCACCTAATGACATGGATAAACGCCTTTGCTCGCTCAGCATTAGGGGATTATGCCCTCGGGATGGTACAGATTGTGCACGAGATTTTTGCAAAGCAGTGGCTTGATGAGGAACCCAGGGAAATTATCAGACAATCTGCCTGAACGATGTGGTTCCAAGGTGAAACAAGATGTAATTACAGCATTGCTGAACGGGCATGTGCTGCTGTTGCTCACCTGAAGTGCCCTTTGGGCATGCAATGGTTAACCCCTACATCTTGATACACAATGCAGGGATTTCCCTTTGCAAATCCATTTTTCCCCCTATTTCCAAACATTCCCCCATTTTTTCCACACTTTGCTTCCTTCCTTCCTTCTACAAACCACCTTGAACTGGCAACTCTGAGCTGCAATGCAAACATATCCAGGCCAGGGAGAAGGACCTAATTAATCCAAGCCATGCCAAGTAGAACTCCCATAACATCATATGCATTACACCATCCTAAAATGGCCACTGACAAAGAAAAGTGGCATGAAAAGAAGAAATGTTTTTTCTTTCCATATAGCACTTCAAACTAGGGAATACAGAGCAAACAGGCTGTGAGTAACGGGTGAGTTAATTCGATTGAGACGCTGGAGATTTTATTTTCAGCTTCCACGTGGGGGCACTTTTGCACCAACAAGTGATTCCATAACCTTAATCCTCCTTGTAGTGCCGGGGGCCAGAGAGGAGTTGGCTGAACCCCTGCCCAGCAGTGACTGGGGAGTTCCACCTGGCAACCCCAGCATCTCCATCCGTGTGCACTGTGGGAAGCCATTCAAAAACACCCCCCTGGCCCCCCTCCCCAGATTTAAAATGCATTTAGTGTTTTCTTTCAAAAATAAAATTAAAAGGAGTGGGGTAATCCGAGGGAAATCCCTTGTGTCCTGAAATCCCTCGTCCACTAGGTATGTGCTAAATTCACACAAATGCTGCATTCTCCAGCTTTTATCACTTGCTAAATGGACAGGGACACTAATGAGCACGATCTGTTGCTTTAAAGCCTTTCTACAGCTTTCCTCTGTTCCCCACCCTCAGGAATTTTCATCTATAAACCACTGCCTTTATTCTACAGGGACAAATGTCAGGGACACAGGCATCAGCTCCAGGAGCAGCACAAAGGCAGCTGCAGGTTCTTTCAACAGCCCCCCAGCTCTTCAAAACTTTCAGGTTTGGGGAGGTGGGGTGTTTTGGAGGCAGGGATACCCTTGCAAAAACAGGGATTATCGTGCCATACATGAAGCCAGGCCTGCTAGAGCGGGTACAGATTGCTGCAGCTGGACGTGGGGTTTAAGTCCCTCCTAGATGAAATGCAGTGGGTGGTGGGGGAGTATGGCCATGGATTATGGCATGTAAATCCCTTCTGGAAATCTCCTCCGTCCTGCCCTGCCACGAGCAAACCACTCAGAAGAGATGCTTTAGTCTAGGGCGAGCAGTGTGGGGCTTTGGAGAAGGGTTAAAGCATGGGGATGGTTTAAGCCACTGCTTTCCTGCTGTCCCCACCGCGCTGCCACCCAGGTGGGTTGAAGCGTGTGCCAGGAGGTCTCAGGGGCAGGGTGGCACCTGCTGTGGTGGCTCTCATAAGCACCCTGGCACAATTTGGGCCTCATAAAACTACAGGGAAAAATAACTAGCAGCCATTTTCTGCCTTTCCACAGTTTATTTTTTTTAACCCAATGATCAAAAGCTCTGTGGGAAGACACGCAGTGGAGTTATCAATCTAAAACAGGGAAAAATAGGGTCCAATTCCTGGTACAGCCATGGAAATACACGGATCATAATGTGATGATATTATCAAGCAAAGTCCTTTCAAAGAGCAGTTCTGCAGAGACCAGTATTCCCTTCCCACCACAAGGCAAGAGTTGATGGAAGAGGGAAGCCCCTACCCTTCAGACATTTGCCATCAACCACTACCCACTGTGCCATTCCACAGGCAAGACACTTACGTGCCCTTCACCATTTTATACGTAGTTGAAAAAAATTCTTGTCTTAGCACAGGATTTGCTGGGTTAAAAGGCCTTTACTTCCTGAAAGCAGAACCTCCTCCATTCAACAGCATCATTTCAAAGATGGTGTCAACAAAAGAGGCTTTACCTGTGTGCTATGGCAGGCTTGTGTCCTTCACCTTTGCACCAGGGAACATCTTCATGAAGGTAGGACAAGCCACGGGCCATTGTTTCTGCAACATGGCAGAGCTCGTTCCAGCTGATAATGTTGCCCTTCAGGTAATCTGTCAGAGAACCCTGCAGAACAGGACACTGTCAGTTCTTAGTCATAGACCCCTCTACGTGACAGATGTGCCAACTCATCAGTTTAGAGAATGGTTTAGAGAGTGCTGGAGAAAGCTGAGCCTTGATTTAACAGGTGGAAAACAATTACTAGTGAAAGTAAAAAGAAGAAAAAAATCTGAAGCATCCATGAGTTTTCAGCCCTTGACAGCACAGACCTCCTGATGTCTACTTATCTGCCAGGGAAGGGGAGGGAGGTAAGGAAGGGAAAAAATAATCTTTAAACAGAACAATTCATCTAACTTAAGCAAGGGGAAAGCCTTCCATGCAAGAAGATGATGCATGGTATCAGCTGGTTGTGGCAATGATTGACTCAAGCAGACCTTGGATTTAACAGGGGGATAACACTGCTGGCTCAACCCCAGATTTGCACATTTGTTTTAAGTGTTAGTCATGCTTTATAACTAACAATCCATTAAACAGGAGATGTGCCCCAAGCCTCAAAAGCCCATCTGCAAGGGGCAAGTTGGGTCTATAACACTCTGCAATGCCCAACTCCCACATGCTCATCAATGCACATCAAGAGGTGTTGACCACCACAGATGTGAGCTGTAGCCTTTTGTGTCTCTCTCTCTTCCCAGGTCCCACCTTTATTAATCCTTTGTTTGTGTAGGAAAGCCTTGAAAGCTAAAGGAAGCTCCTTTGAAGCAGGGGAGCAGGAGCACTTTGCTACCACAGTCATGGCCCACCAGGAACAGACTGGATAGATCACAGGGATTATAATCCTGCTGTATCACAACCAGCTCCCTCCCTGCCTTCCCAAAATGTACATGCAGTGATACATTACCTTGTCATGGAAAGCTGTGATCAGCCAGAGCTCTGTCTCCAGGTTTGTCCCCCTTTTCTCTGCTGCGATAAATTGCAAAAGGTTTTCATGCTTCATGCCAGGAGTGTTGAAAATCTCCCTCTCACTCTGCCAAGATTGCTTATCCTGAAGCAGGGAGAAATGCACCATCAAAGATCACGCTTCCCTTTAAAGCAAACAGCTCCTTCAGTTCAGTCAGAGCTGCTCACACTACTCTTAAAATCATGCACCAGTGTTAGGATGTGATGTATCCCTTCAAAATGAGTCTGTTTTCCCTAAAGAAGAAAGACTGGAAATTGCTGTCCTCAGTCTCCCCTCTCCAAAATTATCCTCAGCTATTCCTAAAGGACATGTGTGGGGAGTGAAGAGGAAGCCAAACTCAACCTTACTGAGAAATAAGATTTGTCAAGATCTCCTAAGGATACTTGCAAGAATAAAGCCTGTGCATACAAGCACCCAGATCAGCCTTGTTGCTGTAATTGTTTCAATTGCAAAATCTAATCTAGGCTCTACTGAATATTTACTAGTAGGTCACAGCTGGCTTGGACAGAAGATGTGCAGATCTCCTTTAGCAATGCTATGACAACAAACACGAGGTGCAAAAGTAATGAAGGAGACAGCGGAGGAGCACAAAGATGTTTTAGTCATTTTTCTTTCACTTGACTTTTGATTGCTTTACTCTTTTCATCTGCAATTCCTAGACAATCAAGTCAGGAGTGTTCAAAGGTTTCCTAGAGCAGAAGACAGGAGCTGACAGAAACGCTGCAGTGCAATTAGCTTTCACAGCACCAGGGCTCTGCCTTTGGAGGCTGTAAACTGCTCACTAGGTTTGGATGCAGATTTACAACCCACTCAGGCAGGACACACAAAACCAGGGCTCTGGCCCTTTGTGTCTACTCTGAGCACCGCAGCTGCACCCTGCCTTGCTGGATTTAAACAACACAGGCATTTGCAGGGAAGTTAAAATACCCTGTAGATTTCTGAATGTGCTTGTTTTTGCCCTTCTTGCAACAAGTGCTACTACAGGAAGCATTTGGTAATGAGATAACGCAGGGAGAAGTGTAGGAAGGAAGGGTCCTTGAACCTTTTCCCCCAGCAGAAGAGCCCAAATGCATCTTTGTTACAGTCTCAAACACCATAATAATCTCCATAGGCACTTAGAGCATCTCAGCACTGGTGAGGAAGCCCCTGGCAAGTAAGAACCTGCTGCAGTGTCCCTCTCACCTGAATTGGGAAGATTTTCACTGCTACGTAGTCGTTCATCAGCTGAGCCTTCCACACGCAGCCAAAGCGTCCCCTCGCCTTGATCTCCAAGAGCTGCAGGGGCTTTAGGCCAACCAGGGGAGAAGGGGGTGGTGGGCCAGGGTCCTGCAGAGGAGTAAAAAACACTGTCACCAGCTGAAGCTGGACTGTAAAATAAAGGGAGGGGAGGGATGGAGAGACTGCATGTGGGGAAAGAAGCGTGAAGAAATGACATTTTATTTGAGACAAATTATTTAGGTGTACTGTTTGCAGCAAGAACAGCCTGAAATTCCCTGTCTTGCTTGCTCTGTAGGGTATTGGTATAGGACACATATAACAGTCTACACCTCCAAGTGTCACTTCATGACACTACTGCCTGACATGCTCTGGGCAAAACCTGAATTCCCCTGTGTTTCCAAAGCAAAAGTTATTTTGGGCTGTAAAATACTTATGTCCTCAAGGCTAACTCCTGCCAAAAGTGGGAACCTCTTGATCCTTGTGACCAGACAACAGACTACATCTAAAAGCTCCCACTGCTCTTCACTGCATTAGTATGTTCCACGTCATACAGGTCATATCTGTTTGAACTCTGCATTTCTCCAGGAGAACAACTTAACCCCGCAGGATTCGTGGGGTTGGAGCTCTGTCCTACCTGCTTTAGATGGGAAAGGTTCACAGTATCACAGAATGGTTTGGGTTGGAAGGGAACCTGAAAGATCATCCAGTTCCAACCCTCCTACCATGGGCAGGGACACTTTCCACTAGACCAGGTTGCTCAGAGCCCCATCTCTCCTGGACTTGAACACCTTCAGGGATGGGACAGTCACAATTTCCCTGAGCAACCTGTGCCAGGGCCTCACCACCCTCACAGGGAAGAATTTTTTCCTACTATTTAATCTAAACCTGTTCTCTTTCAGTTTTAACCCATTCCCACTTGTCCTGTGGGAATGCTCTTTACATGCTCTTGTAAAAAGTCCCTCTCCTTCTTTCTTGTGGGCTCCCTTCAGGTACTGGAAGGCTGCAGTTAGGTCACCCCTATGCCTCCTCCACCTATTCTCTGGGGGCTTGTAAAACCTGAGCTTCATCAGGGAAAGCATCTTCCTTCCTCCCATAAACCTGGCAGGAACTTTATCATCTCTCAGAACCTCTGATGCTCTACAAAGTTGGTGGAAATCAGGCAATGGGTTTGAGAGTTTGGGAGGAAGGGCAGCCCCCAAGCAGCACTGTCTAATTCCCTCCCTGAGGTATCTCAGACATGGTGATAACCCCACCTAAACCCATCAACCTGACACTTCCACGGAGGCCAACATCCAAAAACAGAGAAGAAAACTTAGGCCACCTGAAAAGAGTGAATCAAAAGTGGATGTGCCCATCCACTGAGCAGCCTCTGTGCCTTCTGCAAGGCCCACACAGCGGGAGTGAGTCCCTGACCTCAATGATGTCCACGTGGCCGTAGGGAGGTTTCCGGTGCCGGTACATCCAGAAGGCCAGCAGGATGGCCATGGACAGCACGGCGATGGGCAGCAGGGAGTACACCAGGATGTTCAGCAGGGAGGGCGGCGGTGGCGGCGGCTCGTATATGACTGCGAGGAAAAAAACAGGGTGAGCCAAAAAACAGGACCTTCAGGAATGCAGCAGCACTGTCAGCTGCACATCCAGAGGCAAGCAAAGCCCGTCTGTCCCTCCATTCCAAAGCTGGCAGTGCTGGCTGGCATGTCCCATCACACCCAACGCTGTTCACAAGGCTCCATGGTTTTCTCTTCTCCACAGAAGTACTGTTAGTAATGGAGTTACAATTGCCCAAACCACACTTTGCAAGCTGAGCCTCCATCTGACCTTTATTTAAGATAGGTATTTCTTGCTGGGATACATAAAAGCAGAACATTTCCTCCTCTTAACCCTTCCAAATGTATTAAGAGAGCACGAAATCCCTTGCAGCACTGCTTTACCTTTCACAGTGATTGACAAGTTGTCAGTTTTTAGTAAAATGCTGCCGGAGCCACAATCAAATGCACAATTCCCACAGTAGTTCTTGTTCCAAATTACATCAGTGCAGTTGAGACACAAACAATGGGAATACTAAATGGAGCCATGTTGCTATGTTGGAGACAGGGAAGGAAAAAATAGCAAGACTTGCCAAATTAAACAAAAAACTGTGAGAGAAAGAATATTTGCTACTAGGTTGCTACGGGTACATTAATAACAGGAGATAATATAACCCATGTAAACAATTAAAAACCTATCAGGAAAGCCCAGGAAAATATGATAAAGGTCTATTGGAACATCTCAGTAAATGCAGGTAGTTCAAAGCAGTAGAAAACAACCCAAGGAAAAGATTCACCTGCTTTAATAGTTTTTATTGAATGATACTTTAGAAAGTATACACCTAAAAGAATCATCCTTTTTCTATTAGCTTCTGAAGAAGGTCCTGCTATTACTTTTCTTCCTTGATGCACATCCACAGACTCTGAAAGCTGACTGACACCCTTTCCCTTTCAATCCCCAGACCAACAAAACAGAATCAAATGCAAAAATCCCAGAAGGCATCTGGAGACTTGTGATCTATGAAATTAATGAGGAAGGTGTCAAACACCTTTTAAGATTTTGAGGCTCAATCCATGCTGTATAAATCACTCTGCCCTCTTTCCCTTGTGTGGGATTTAGTTTTGTAACATCCCACGGTGAACTGTCCACCACAAAGAAAACCTAATCCTTACTGATGGTATCCATTGCTTTAGCCCCAGAATGAAACAACCTTAAAAAACTATCCTTAAAGAACTGTAGCAAAAGGATTTCTGACTTTGTAACCAAAACATCCAACAACTCAATGTTGGCATGAAGCTGAATCAAAGGAGGTTTAGGAGAAATATTAGGAAAAGGTTCTTCACCCAGAGGGTGGTCAGGCACTGGAACAGGCTCCCCAGGGAAGTGGTCACAGCACCAAGAGCAGAGCTCATGGAGCATTTGGACAACACTCCCAGGCACGTGGTGTGAATCTTGGGATTTTCCTGTGCAGGGCCAGGAGTTGGACTCGGTGATCCTTGTGAGTCCCTCCCAACTCAGGATATTCTGTTTCTATGACAGTCATTGGAAACTGGGTCTAGAGGAAGAGACCCCAACTCCCCATCTCCCAGTCACTCACCTTCTGGGCCGGTGACTTCAGGCAAATGGGTGAATTTCTCATTGCAATAGTTGCCCTCGCAGCAGCAGAAAAACACCTGAGGGTTTTCTTCTGTGGCTACGCACTCCTGCCTGCGCCAGGGAGGGACAGACGCAGAATGAAGGAGAGAGAAAAACAACGTCAGCCAATTCCTGCCTCTTGTCTTTAGGAGCCAACCTGCCCCAAATTGTCTTCTCCACACACCTTCTCCTGCAGCTGTGCTGCACAGATCAGCAGTCTCCACTTACAGAAAACAACTTGGCACTCAAATACCCCAGTGGATAGCAAAGACCCTTGAAAAGACTGTAAAGGAAACAAATGCTTCCATATGTACTGAGGGCATTAGATGGTGAGTAATAAATAACAGCCGCTGCTGCCAACAGAATGAGAAGGAGAAAAACGACAGAGAGACGCCTCAGTCCCCAAACAGTGACTTTCCCACAGCCCATATGAACACTGCCAGGGCAGAGAAGTATTTGATCATGCAATTAAAGGTTGTGCCATAAAGCACACATGACAGGGACTGAGCTAAGGCTGCTCCCACAGCCTTGAGCATCACCAGCTCTGCACACTGGAAGGGCACCAGACAGCAGCAGCAACAGCCCTGCTGCAGCAGGAGGAGGCTGCAGGTCTGAGGGCAGGCAGAGATAGTTCAAGGTAATGGCTTGAAACTGAAAGAGGGCAGGTTTAGGTTGGGTGTCAGGTACAAATTCTTCGCTGTGAGGGTGGTGAGGCACTGGAACAGGTTGCCCAGAGAAGCTGTGGATGCCCCATCCCTGGAAGTGTTCCAAGGTTAGGTTGGATGGTACTCGGATCATCCTTGGTCCTGTGGAACATATCCCTTCCCAAGGCAGGGGGTTGGAACTAGACAATCTTTTAAAGTCCCTTCCAACCCAAACCATTCTAGGGTCCTATGATTCTCGTTTTGTTTCTGGGGTTTTTAAGTTTAATTTTCAAGTGTCATCTCCTCCATAAAAAGCTTATTTCTGCACAAAAAACCTTTAAGAAAATCAGGTTGCAGCTTTTGTTTTCTGCCTTTGCCTCTTATCCAGGTACTGCTACAGCCTTCCCAGCACTGAGATTTCCTTCCACATTGTGCAAGGCCTTAGGGGACTTCCACGGATCAGACCAACTCCACTTCCACACATCCTCCCTCTCCCCACAGATCAATGCCAAAAGAGATGTGCAGTGATTTTTGCAGTACTCTAGCTGTCATTTCTTTCTGTTTCTTAAATGCTGCTTCCCTTCTCTGCCACCTTTTGCTATGCTACACTCTGCTTTAGTTATTAGGCTTGCAGAGCTGCTCTCCACAGAGAACTGTATCAAACTATTTCCTGAAGCCCAGCTAAATTATATGCATAACTTCCTTCCCTCAACCACTTGGAGGAAGTAGCAAAACAATCATATGCGTTTGACATTATTACTCATTTCTGAACCCAAGCCAAGCCTCCCTTTCTGTGGTATCACTGACATACTGCCACGAGAAGAATGGAGAGGGCTCTCTTCAATCCTAGCACTGAGTAGTTTTCAGTGCTTTATTCCCTTTGAGGGAAAAAACTGGCTATAGCCAAACTGTCTCCTCCAAGGTCTCAGCTGGGAAGCACTTGGTTTGTTTTTCAGGCTTTCGTTTTTTTAAACTTCAAAGCAAAAAAGCGGCCATTTGACTTATTCAAATGAACAAAGATGTTTCAACAAGTTAAACAATGTTTCCAGATGCTTTTTCGTGAAATCAGATAACAAGCCCTTTGGATTTAACAGCATCAGCGTTGGAGCCTTCAATACAAAACACATCCTCTCCTAAATCTGTTGGTTAAAAAAATCAAGCTAATGAGTGAAAACAGCCTGCTCCACATCTGCAATTCATTATCCCTGTCTCTGAGTGAAGCCATCCAGGTATGTATGACAAGTTACACTTAGCAAATATTACGAATGAGACAGTGGGAGAGAATGACACATTTTTCTGTGGCAGTGAGGGCACGTTTCGGAGCAGTTCACGTGCTCTGCAGGGGAATGTGAACATGACCTCTCCGGCAGGGCTGTGTAAATAAACGAGAGCACACAAGTCGATTTTTAAACACTACCTTTTTCCTATAACCTTAAATGTACATGTGCCACGTTCTTGTTTCCTCAAGATAAAGAACAGAGTACGGAGCCGTCACCCTCAACGTCCCAACCCCTGCACTCCGAAATTTTTCCACATTCTAGCGACGAAAGAGGCAGCACTCGGCACATCCCAGCACGTGCCTCCTGTGCTCCAAGAGCAGCAGCAGCAGCTGGACTGTGCCCTGCATCCAGGGAGACAGAATACAGCTGCATTTGCCAAGGCTGCTCCCAGAAATTCGGCATCCAAAGGTGCCAGAGACACAAAGGGCATCAGCACAGCACCGTTGATTGGAAAATCGTCTTTTTAGCCTTTTTTGCCACCTTGGGATGCAACACTGCCTCGTGAAAGTCTGCCAAGGGCACTCAAGGGAAGAGAAAAAATGAAAAGGACTGCATTTAAAGAGGCTTTATTCCTTTATACAATTAAAGCTAACCTTTATTTCAAATGTTGCTTTTGATACTCGTACTGTTTTTTAATTCTCAGAAGGTCTTTTAGCTTTGCCCTGGAACATGTGGCTTTGAAAAGTCAGGCTGTGGGATGCTGGATGCTCAATTCTACTGCTGCAAAAGGCTGGTAAGGAGCTCTGGAAACTTTTTACCATTGTGACAGAGCAACACATTATAAAAAAGTTTAAGAACCACTACATCCCTGCAGAGACACTCAGTGACAATACAAGTGTCACTGGATATGAGAGCAGGCACTGAAAGGAGAAATCTGTTTACAGTAAACACTTCTGCTTGGAAGTAGGAAACTACAGTGACCTTCTGTTCTCAGAAGAATCGGCATTAAGATGACTAATGGGCCAAGGGGGATTGATTTATTGGGAAAGAATAAAAATTTACACTATATATAGAGCTTGGCTACTCAATTGGCAAGGGAATAGGTGTGGTAGGAAAGTAACCCTGGAGCTAAAATTAGAACAAAGATGAGGAACAACTCACAGTGGAGATAAGCCAAGACAGGCACAAAAGCAGGGGAAGTGTACAGCACCAAAGGGAGAAAACACTGCAGCCATTGGACAAATCTAGTCCCAGCTTAACCCCACAGCTTAGCACCTGATGTTCCTAAAACTTGCAGAATGAGAAGCTACAAAGATGCACAACTGAGAATTGCACAAAGGTGAGATCAACCTACGTCGGTGTTGTATCGAGGCAAATCCTTGAATTTTATGTTGCTAATCCTTATTGAAAGGGCTGGGCTTGGCTTGGTTTGTTGATCATTGGTTTGGGGTTTTTTGTAGCAAAAACCCTGAGCTTAGAGCTACTGAACATTGTCCTTTTCAACTGTGAAACTTCATAGGGCTGTTTTCTTTAGCTGTAATTCTTTTCCCCTCTGTAGAATTGCATCAAGGGAAGTGAGAAAAGACTAGTTAATTTTCCCAGCTATTTAATGAGGCTGGAGCCTTCTCACTACAAAACCTCGCTCCCTTTCAGCTCTCTCAGGCAGTGCCACACAAACTCACATTGCTTTTGCTGCCCCACTCTTTCTCCTGGCCCTTCTCTTCACTCAGCCAAAGAACAGTAGAACTTTTTGCCGTATCACAAACGCCTGAATATCTCAACCCCTAGCCACCCCCAGATATCTGTGCTTTTCTATACAGCTCCAAATGATTCTGAGTTTTCACTTCTATCACCAAATGCTCCTGGAAGAAAATATTGGTCTTCATTTGATGGTATAGGACAGGTTTTCCAATGAATGCCAGAATTATCAAAGCTCTGCTAGGGAAAAGAAAACAAAACAAAACACAGCACAAAACCACTAAAAGTACCTTTCGCAGATTCTATTTAGAGATAGAATATTTAGAAAGTCAAAGCAGGTATGTGACAATTCTGAGAGCTGCATCAGCAACAGAAGTAATTACACGGGATGATTTTGCCAATTAACTCGGACTTGCCTTCTTTTCCTCTACGCAAAAAAAATCACAAGCCTTTACACTTAGAGGAACAATGAAACCTGTATTTAGATAGACCAGTTGGGCTGTTACCTGTCATAGCAGTTGAAGTCATCTAACCAGCAGCCTTTCTTCACCAGCTCGATGGAGCCCGAGTTGTTCCTCCAGGAGGCGTAGCAGTGCAGCCGCTTGTCCTTCTCCCCCTCGCAGCGCTCCACGCCGCTCTGGTTGGTCTTCTCCAGCTCCCAGTTGGCATTGTAGTAGATGCACTCCCTCGTCTCAGCCTCCCCATGGCCCGGTCCTGAAAAAGAAATCAAGCCCCAAGAACACTCAGGTGAAATCAGAAGTAAATCTTGGAAACGTATCTCCACATGGGTGTGTTTTAGGTGATGCAGGCATTTGATTCCTTGGGAGCTGAGCAGCTCGGCAGTGTGAGCTTCAGCTCATTGTGGAGATTATTCCTCTCCTCTGGGGAGAGGTGGGGGATGGAGAGGTCAGGTTTGCCTAAGGTCACACAGGAGCTCATGGTGAAGTCAAGAGCCCAGCTGAGACCTTTCCAGATCTCCTCTGGACAGTGTTACAACCTTAGGACCCTTCAACAGGGAGTGAATGCACAAGGCAATGCATACACAGCAATGTCTAACCACAGAAACCCTGATTAGGAAAGGCAACCTCCCAGGGTGCTACTGATGCTTGCTGGGATGTCGTGCAGTGGAGTCACTCTCCCTCTCCACCCTACTCTGGGAAACATCACCCGAAAATACACAGTTTCTTCTGTGGGTAGGATGTAACTGAGAACAGATAATATTCATCCTGCAGAGGAGGGCCAGACCAGTGGCCATTCCTCACTCAGAGCCTCATTCAGGCTTCTTTGGGTAAGTCTCCATATGATAAATGCCATGTTTTTAGCTGCAGTTGGCACGGCTCACAGTGCCTCTACACCCAAACAAGACCTTCAGCAATAAACTCTGTACCCCAAACAAGACTGGCCACCCCAAATGGATGCTTGGCCACCCCAAACAAAGGAGTCTCCATAGCCTGTGGGTCTTTCCTCTTTTAGAACCTTGTCCCAAAGGACTGTGGAGCTCCTACTGCCCCCAGGGAAACAATTCCCCCATAGCCACCATGTGGCAGAACTGAAATACAATTGCAGACACATCCATTAAAACCAGAGTCAAGTAAGGGAACACTGATATCTGCAGGTGACCTCTTTTGTCCTAAACCTTAGAAATCCTCTCTTCATTTGGAAATACTCTGCTTTGTGGCATTTTGAGGATTAGTTTAAAACGAAATGAAGAATGAAACAAACACACATCTTGTAAGCAGACAAACACAAAAGGTACCATGTGCCCTGTACCATGAAGCTGATGATTCTGTAAATCCTGAAATGCCCTGCAGCCATCCCTCTTTGGGATTACCCAACCTAAGGCAAGGTCAGGCCTGGCCATTATTTTGATGGATTGCAATCATGGAAAACGTAGGTATCTCAATAAAATGTGTTGACAACTGGGTAGAAAACACAAATAGGTCCCACAGGATGGTGAAACAAAAGTGCTGTGCTCCCAGAATAGCCAGACCTCTGTGAAGGCTAGAACTAGGTTTCTAGCTGGAAAACCCCAGTTCTGAATAAGCTAGGGGTGATGTGTCCAACCTGCTCCCAATCCCAACACCTGGACTCAGCAGTGGGTAATTTTCATGGCACAGAGCAAACTCATCACGCTGGGAAGATCTCTTTGCAGGCTGAAGAGGTGTTCAATCCTTCATAACTCTTTTTAGTAAGACTGCTTGATCTGCATCGTCAGAGAGACTGCTAGGGAGTAGGGGTATGAGAATGTCATAAAGCTGGCTTCTGGAACTGGAAATTATATTCAAAGCACACACGAACGAGAGCTCAATTTCAATAGCACCTGCAGGTTTTATCAGCGCTTGCAAAGCTCCATCAGAGTTTTCCTCTGACAAGTTGCTTACAATAATGAAAACAACCTACCAATATCCCTCAACACAGAACAATGTCAATATTGACACTCCTTGTTAAAGCCTTGATATTTGTTCTCTTGATACTTACACTGTGCTTTTTTAGGGCAGATTAAGCATTTTTGCTAAATACTGGTTAAATCAGCAGGAAAGCAGAAGAGCTTTTTCTTGTGTGGAGGGGTGGAGGGCGATATCTTTTTTACTTATAAAGGAAAGAATAAATATCTTAACTTCATAGAATCAGAATGGTTTGGGTTGGGAAGGACCTTTAAAGGTCATCTAGTCCAATATCCCTACAATGGACAGGGACATCTTCAACTAGACCAGGTTGCTCAGAGCCCCGTCCAACCTGACCTTGAATACTTCTAGAGCCACCACCTCTGTGGACAACCTGGGCCAGAGTTTCACCACCCTCCTTGTAAAATGCACCTTCATTGTAACAAGTCTACCATTGTAACATGGCTCCCAGTTGGTATCTGACACCTAATCCTCACTTATCACCTTCTGCCCCACTCCTGGAAATAACTTTGCAATATCATTTTCATCATCCCAAACTGAATATCGCTTTTCATCAAGACGGAAATTTCCTCTCCCTCCCCAGCTCCGTCTCCCAGAAAGCTGGAAGGTTTAATGAACCATTTCACTGGAAAGCAGCTCCAAAATCTAATCCTAGCTCAGCCACCATCCTCTGCAACCTCCAGCAATATTGCGTGGGCTGTGTTTTCTCCACCTGCAATGATGGCCAGCACAGAGCTGCGGTGAGATTTGATATTTCCACCGTGCTTTGGAAAGAGAATGTTGAAAAGATGTGAAGCAGGAGCTGCATCAGCTCTGGGACCAGCAAACAGAGGCTGCTAAATCCTGTGTTGAGCCCAGGCTCCCTTCCCCCAAGACAGTTGTCTTTTCTGGAACAAGTTTCAGCTGAAGACTAAGAGCTGCTTGCAAACACGCAAACCCAACTCTGCAAACAGCAACCGCGCCAGGAAAAAGGCCTTTCCCAGTTTTCCCCCCGCTGTCAAAGTTTAGATGATTTGAATAAAAGCACGCATAAAGTTTTGGATGACTTAATAGATGTATGCTTTCTTTATAACAGCTCCTAAGGATGCTTGCATTAAGAAGACACTTTAAAAACCTGCGTGTTTGTTACCTGCTTTCAGATCTCTTTAAAAGCCATTTGGTAGGATCCTCACCCCGCTGGGTGCTCACGACTGCAAGAAACCCTTCTGTTTGTACCCAAGATGGTCTCAGCAGGAAGGGGCACGGCTCCAGGTCTGGGTATTAATTTACCTGCTGCTTTAGCTCATCAAGAAACACTCACACCTTGCTCTGTAATGGATCACGCAGAGACCAAAGTTTGCAGCTAACTGCCTGTTCCTCACTCTCTGCTGTAAAATCCTCACTGAACAGGGGGAGGGGGACTCAAAACAGGGGCTTGTCCCTTTGAGGGAGAAAGGTGGTGACTAAAAGAAGGAAACCTGGACTTTGCTCCTGCATCCCCAAGGAGCCATGGAGATTTTCCTCCCTCCTCTTCCTACCCTGAGCAATGGATACCGTCAAGGCTACTGTACGTCTCTAAAACACACTGAGCTGGACATAGGGGAATGGTTTTAAACGAAAAAAAACATTTGGATTTGATATAAGGAAGAAGTATTTTTCTCAATGAGGGTGATAAAACACTGGAACAGGTTGCCCAGGGAGGTGGTAGATGCCTCATCTCTGCAAACACTCATGGTCAGGTTGGACAGAGTGCTGAGCAACTGATGTATTTGAAGATGTCCCTGCTCACTGCAGGGGAGTTGGACTAGATGCCTTTTAAAGATCCCTGCCAGCCCAAACTATTCTATGATTCTGCCAAGTGACAAAGGCATGGATAACCATGTCCAGCTTCTCATTTCAAGTTGCAAGAAGAATCAGAGGGTATTCCCCAAAACATGTGCAGGAAAAGCTTGTCTCCTTCCACCAGACACAGTTGATGCATCAGCACGACAAGGACTTGACTGGGCTCCCCTGTGCCCCCAGCAGTACCACCTGGCTCAAGAGAAGTGTTGTGCCAAACCTGAGCATCTGACAGGATGGCCAAAACTTTGACCAAAAGAGCCTTTCCTGAAACAAAAGTCTTTCAGTGCAGCCTCAGACAGACTTAAGGGGCTGTGTCCCCACAGTCCTGCTCTCCCCCTTCTCACAATGCACAGGAAAGCTCCTGAGCACCTTCATTTGGTGGCACTGCCTGGTAACATCCTGCTCATGCAGGATGGAAAATAAACATCCCAGAGAACTGCTTGGCTTTGGGCAGAAAATCAATGGGACTTGGGTGCAAGGAGATATAAAACCTTTGCTAAGCAAGCGTTTGAAGATCGCTGTTTGAACCCGGTCTCATTCATTCTCCTGCCTAAGCCTATTCCACAAGCCAAAATGCAAAATTTGGGAAAAAATGTTGCAAACAGAAGCATGGACGTGGGGCAGGAACATGGACATGGGGCAGGAGCACAGCACCCCCAGCACTGCATCCCACTGTCAGCCCCAGCTCTCTCCATGGAAAAGAGCCTCGTGTCAGCAGCCAGGCAAAAACAATCAGCGTTTTAATACCACAATCCACAAATAGTCATTTAAGCAATAAAGCCTGAAGTCCTGTTTGAAATCAAAGCCTAAGGAAGAATCAGGCTTTGCAGGAGCAGATGGATTTCTGGCATCCCACTGCATCCACCCAGCGCTTCGGGGATGACGCAGCGTGGCTTGTCCTCGAACAAAAGCTGCACAGAAATACCTTTACACAAAATACCAAGCCCAAATCACTCCCATACATCACGAAGGCAGAGGGAGGCTACCCACCATCACCCATTTTTGGGGTGGAAATCAACATTTTGACCTCAGTCCTGAGGAACTGTCATTACGCTGATTTCCCTGGGTCAATTTTCTGCTCCAAATGACTGAAGCATCTCTAGGTTTTTGCCAAGCAAGACCCCCAGCACCCATCTGAGGCACATAATGATGGGAAGAGCAGTCGAAGCACCATGCGACATGGAAAGACCTCTCGCCTCTACTTGGGAGTTGCAAGGCGCAGAGGGAGCTCATTAAAAAAAGATCCTCGTGAACTGAAGGACTTCAGCCTGCTGAGACATGGGACCTTGCTGCTGATCTGAGACTAAACCCTGCTCTCCTAATTTGGAGTTGCTGACAGATCACTGAGGCTGTATCATTATCCAACAGCTTCTAAATTATAGCCAAGATCCAGTGTAGCAACTCCAGGTCTAGGTGTTAGCAGCTGCTGGGCTCCTAACTCATAATTAGATACATAGGGAATATCTTCCCCAAGGCTGGAGGCTGCTATAAATCTCAGCTCTTTATTTCTGCCTGTCCCCTTTTGAAAACCTAAAATGAAAGTATATACGAAAAGATGGGATGTGTCAAAATAGTCTGCATAAACACTGAGTGATTTACCAGACAGTCTGTTTGCCTGACTGTCAAAACCACCGGGCTTTATATATGAAACAGTGTATGCAGCTGAAGTTATTTGCAAACACTTCGTTATGTCCCTATATAGCTATTTGTGCATATAATTTTATAATATAAAATGGTGGAGATTGTACACTGAATTGGGGTAATTGCCCTCTAATTTGGAGGGTAATTGCATGTAGCAATTAAGCAACTGCGGATGCATTCTTGCACGTGTGATTATGGAAGTCGGGCCCTTTGTCTGAGGTTTGGGTTTGCTTTCAAGATCTCTCCCTCAAACCGTGGCAGGGGTGAGCAGAGCTGGGGAATCAGAGGCTGCTGGGTGCTCACCTTGCAGTGCAGCATCTGCTGGGATGAGCCACTTCTCCCCCTTCCCAGGGGATGCTAAACCAGCTGCCTCCAGACCCACAGCTGCATTTTGCCACACCCTCCAGCGGGGGACCGCAATCTAAGCATTTGTGGAGCACTCTTGGTGGGGAGGGAAAGGCAGGGAAAAGAGGGCTGCTGCCTCCCAGCTCTCCCTCTCCCAGACACCTGCCCAGAAATCACGTGCAGGACTGCAAATTAAAGAATTTCAAATAGTTGTTGCTAGAAATTCAAAATCAAGCCAGACGAAGGCTTGCAACTGGGAATGTTTGGAAAATGTTGCTCTGGAGAGACCACCCAGTTGCAGCTCTACAAAACGAATGTGCGATTCCTAAGGGTTGCTCCAGCACTTATTCCCCAAGTGGGGTGATTTCATTCCTGCTGTACTTAAATAATAGAGCTAAATACACTTTTAGGCAAAACATCAAACTCGTGATGACATCTGTGGTTAAGCACGTAACTGTACACCAGGATTTGAAGACTTGTTGCTTTTGCCCCCTGTTCTTTCACAAAAAGTCTTTAAACAACAGAGCAGAAAGAAGCACCTGTGGCTCTGCAGAGCCTCTTTCTGAACCCAAAACTTCACCCCAGCTTTGGAGACCTCAATGGCCAGTATTTGCCCAGGCAGAGATGCCCCATCCAACCAGCTAGATGCAGGGATGGCTAATTAGAAGCATCTACTATTGCAAAATGCTTTGGTTCTTAAGCCAGATCAAGTAAAGCTGGGCGCAGGCAGCTCCGAGAAAGCAAAGGTGTAACGCCAAGGGAAGATATTACTTGGAATTTTGTTTTCTGTCAATAGATTTGGTTTATCCCACAGTAAAAGAGCTCCAAGTTTTCGAGTCAATCAATGGCTGTTAATCTATTATCTCAGCATATATTGCCATGGTAACCTGTAATGATGCCATTGACAACCACTCTCAAAAGGACAGGAGGCTTTAAGTCATTTTCTTTTAAAATTAAAAAAGGAACTTTAATATTAAGAAATACATCCTCCCTGCTCACCAGGGATGACAACTCAGGGCTTCTATATTCACACCATGACTCACACTTCACAGCTTCCACGGACATCTGTGTAGCAACCCCCCCACCCCATATATCTCTTTTTTAACTTGGGTTTAAGTCAGTAAATGATACCAAGAAAATTATTCCAAAGAATTAGATCTTTATTAGAATTTTCCCCCAAACTGATGGCAAAACCTGTTTTGTAAAACATAAGGATTTTGTTTTAGGAGTTATTACTACCAGCTCGGGGAAAGGATACAGCAAAGGTTTAATTCTTCTAAATAATTTCTCTGGTATTTTAAGTCAAACAGAGTGGGTAGGAAAAGGACATGGAAAAGGACATGGAGTATCCCAGCTCCTCACAAGTCCACAACAGCAGGCAGATTCCTGCAGAGCCAAGTGAGATGACAGCGATACTCAGTTGAGTGAAATACTGAGTGTAAACACACACATACATGCACACAGAGCTGATGAGATTAATCTCTTGGCCCGAAGGGGAGGATCTCTCAGGAAAAGGTTTAGTAAATCATTCCTCTGGCCAGGCAGAGCGATCCAAGGAGGTTTGGCCAGGTCACCGCCTGGCCTGGTGTGAGGTAGGACAGAAACGTTGCCAGCAGTTAATCAATTTTTGGAAGCAGAGCATTTTTGACTTGAACTCACAGGGTCATTTCTATATTTTATTTAAAGAAGAGATCATTTTAGTTATCCATTAGAAAAATCCTATTTTGTATCGTTTCAGTTAAGGACAAAGCCAAAAATGTAATTACATTTCTCCCTTCACATCACTAACTGTATCTGTCTCCCCCAAAAAGATTTTAGTTCTTTAATAAAACCATCAGGGAGATCAATCAAAAGCATTTAATGCCGTGGTGCTTCTGCAGTTCATGTTTAAATGCACTTTGGGTCACAAACGAAGCAATTTGGACAGCAGAGCTCAAACCTGATTAGTAATAACACACAAAAAAGGCCTAATTTCTTTTTCTTTTTTTTTTTTTTTTTTTTTTTTTTTGCACAGATACACACTCCTCCTCAGCTACACTCAAGAGAAGGAAATCAAAATCAAGCCAGCCCTGACAAACACAAAGTCACAGATCCAAAAAGGGCAGCGCTGCCGCCCGCCCGCCTGCGCAGGGCAGCACAAAAAGCTGCAGATCACCCATCCAAAACCCCAGAGCTGCTGAGCTGCTGCCTGTCCGTGTGTGACCATCCCCAGGGATGCCACCTCAGGCAGCTTCTCTGAAATGGTGCTCCTCCATCCCCACAATTCACTAGAAGACACCTCCAGGCTTCCTTTACACTGCCACACCAAGAAAATTACTTGTTCCACAGAGGAATTCCGTAAAGGAGAAGTTGTGTTTTCTCCCCCAGACCACGAGTTTACAAACAGACATATAGTTACTAAGATTTTTATTTTTTTTCCTTGAATTTGAGGTGTGCATTTATAAAAGCATTAAACAGGCCATTTATTTGGCTGGTAAGAGCAGTGACTACTCTTTGGCATGAAAAATGGCCCCCTGTGGGCTGAGCACTCTGCACACAAGCTACCAAGAAGGTGTCTCAGCAGCCAAACTTTGCAACCTCTGTAACAGAAAATATTACAGCTTAATTGCAAGATTAAGGTATTTCCAACTCTACTTCTGAAAATCAAATAGAGGGCAAGTCTTGACCAGATGCCACAAATCACTAAGTAAAATATGCAGCAAGTTCTGAAATGACATTTAGAACACAATCATTTGTTCTCTCCCATCCTCCTTGGGAGCCAGCATGGGCTCTCCAAAGAGCATGGGAGGAGGAAGTGAAATCATGTACGTTCGTAAATATTTTCCCCACACAGAGCGAAGTTTGGAAAAGCTTTCAAAGCAAGCCTAGAAAATTAATTTCCTTCCAGGCAAAGGAACGAGGGTATGGGAGCATCTCCTTGTGGAGTGCAGAGGTTTAAGGAGCAGCAATAACCACACGGCAATGCCTTTCCCAGCTCATTCACATGCATCTGCTCCATCCCACTGTCCTCATCATCCCATGCCACTGCCACCAGCAGAAATGCTTTTCAGAGCTTCTGATTTTTCAGGTCTTCTCCAGAGAGAGAATGATGTGTGTCCAACACAGCACAGCACACCTGGCAAGCCACGGAGAGCTTCGGTACCCGAACAGCAGCACCTCAATTCATAATCTACACAGGGTCCTCCGAGATTTATCAGCAGGGACATTTCAAATATGCTTTAAAATGTGCTGAGTCTACTAAGATTGGGCCCCAAGTGCTTTTCTATTGATTCTGCTTGACATTTCCAAATACCACAATTCCAAATTTAATTCACTGGTAATTGGAAAAACTGTAATGCATGTAAATGGACAAGAAGATGTGGGAAGTCCAAAAGGTCAAGCATCAGGAAAACGTGTCCCCAAGAATTAAATGATGCTTGTTTGTGTCCCTGTCACCCTCTTCTACTTGAATAATCAAAGCTTGGAGTTGAGCAGTTTTCTCAGCAGGAAGGAGGAAGAAAGGCAATAAAAAACCACAACCACTCAAAACCATGGAACCAGTTCAAAAATCACTGTTTTAATCTCCATCATTGACCAGAATTCAAATACACCATAGAAACGACTCACTTAATCAGCAGATCACATGAGCAAGTGGGAAACTCAGGGAAGAATTAATTTGAAAATGTTCTCAGTAGAAGAAGATTCTCTCTACCTAGAAATCAGGTTTCTAAGATTACCTGTCTGCTACATCATAGCTTCTCCTTGCCAGCCAGTTGAAGGGGAGGCAGTGACAGAGAGAAAGTCTTACAGATGTCTAAGTTCAAATCTCAGTTCAAATTCTCAGCATGATGATGGATGGTTGTTGGCAGGTGCCAACTGGGGTCTCTTCTTTATTCACCTGAGAAAACCAAACTTCTGCTTCAGAGGAACCAAGGGCTTCGGTGACAAGAAATGGTGCAGGACCATGCAGGGGATGCCTGCCCAGCTCTTTGCATAGAGCTCTGAGCTGCAGCAAAGCTGGAGAGTTCGCTGTGTTGATGGGGAATCCAGCCCTTTTGGGCAAAGACCGTTCATGTACTATATGAAATACACTGTGACAAAACCCCCACATTTCTCCACGTTCTAGAGAACAAAACCTGCACAGTTTAGCTGCCAGTCCAACCTGCATTCCCCCCAGTCTGTAAGCAATCACTGACGGTCTGATACCCTGGTGCATTTCAGCTCAAAGGGTGAGAACATGATGGAAGTGCAGTGCACAACAAAGCACGAGCACAATTTATACCCAGTCTTACACTGATGAAGGACAAGCATCCATTACCACATCCCAAGCAGAGATTCCTTCATCCAGCCCACACCAGTACATGTGAAAATACTTGATGACTCCTTGGTGCAAGGGACATCTTTTGCATTACACTCTGACCTTCAGGTCATTCAAGGTTTGCAGAAGAAACTACTGATAATTAAAAAGCTCTGTCCCTGTGTACACTGGTATTTCAAGAGTTAACAAGCCAGCAGAACCTAGCCTGAAAGAGAAGGGAGGCAGGAAAAAAGCAACTCTCTGGCCCTTGCAATCACAAACTAGCCTTAAGCCCTCCAAAAGGAAGTCAAGACATTCCTAAAATTCTTCGAGGATGAGAAGCAAGTTGCCAGCCAAATCAGAAGTCCATTTCTCCAGTCTTTATGCTCTTAATGGCAAATCCCACATGAGCAATTTTAAGAGCCTCTTTTACAATGGAATTTTCTCCCAAGTGGCTACAGCACATCTAGGACTTGTCTCATGTTTACAGAAATGTACCTTTCCCCTTTGGGTCTATTGAAAAAAGCTGCTGTCAAACGACCTGAGGAAGGAATGTAGCACAACCCAATACCATCATGCAATTTCCAGTGATTGTTTCTGTTACAATAATGAAAGGCACGGAAGAAACGGCTGGATAACGGCAGTGATTCTCTAAAGACAAGTTATAAAAGAGATGCTGAAGAGATTTTATGTAAAGGGGCATGGGGGGGAATAAAGTCACCTATTAGCTTTCATTTTGATTACATGCATTCACCAGCATCCAGATCCCACTTTGAAATAAAAATGGTTTTGAGCAGATTGTCCCAGGAAGTTGAAATCCTGCCTGTTTCTGAGGTGGGAAGCAAGAAAATAACTGTGTGCTCTGGGACAGGTCTTTTCCTTCCTGGTTTTCTCACACCATAGGAAGACTAAAACACTTTGGACCACAGTGTGCACATGGAGTG
Organism: Daphoenositta chrysoptera; assembly: GCA_013397915.1. Taxonomy (NCBI): domain Eukaryota; kingdom Metazoa; phylum Chordata; class Aves; order Passeriformes; genus Daphoenositta; species Daphoenositta chrysoptera. The sequence goes on from VZRO01002985.1 coordinate 883,978, forward strand.
AAAGAAGAACTTACCTCCATCCACATCCAAGCTTTCTGGATGGCATGAGCTCAACAGCTCCACCCCAGAAACTGGGTACATTCCCTTCCAGTTTGACTTTCTATTTAGATGCCCGTTCCCATGGTGACCAGGCTCCAATATTACGTAAAAAAGCATAAAGTAATATTCTAAGATTCAGCACAGTACTCCCAATTTCCTGACCTAAGATAGGTGGGGATCTCCACTAGCACCATCTCTGATGCTGCTCCCACATTTTTGGATGCTGATGGATGAGAATAAGGAGATGGGGGTGCCCTTGTCTGGGCACTTTCAGAGACACCACAAGTATTTATCACTGGAAATACAAGCAGAATCCAAGACAAGAGAAGGATCCAGGGAGAACTTACTGCAGCCTTTCTATATACAAAGGCAGTTTACAAGAAAAGTGGAAGAAGACTTCTTACCAAGGCCTGTAGCGATAGGACAAGGAGAAATGGTTTTAAACTGAAAGAGGGTAAGTTTAGATTAGGAGGAAATTCTTTCCTGTGTGGGTGGTGAGGCCCTGGCACAGGCTGCCCAGAGAAAATGTGGATGCCCCATCCCTGAAGGTGTTCAAGACCAGTTTGGATGGGATTTGGAGCAACCTGGTCAATGGAAGGTGTCCCTGCCCATGGCAGGGGCTTTGGAACGAAAGGATCTTTAAAGGTCCCTTCCAACCCAAATCTTTCAAATGCTCCTCCATAACCTGTACCATGACCATTTAAAGCTGCAGTCAAACCCTCTCCTGTTGCCTCAAGAGCTTCATCAGCAAGATGCAATAATCACTTGTTTTGGTCCATGTCCTTGAGTTGGAAGATGGGAGAGGAACGTAGACACAGAGAAGTGGCAGCTATAGAGAGATGAACAAACTACAACCCTGAACACAACTTCTTGCTGCCTCCCCCTGCTCAGATTTACCTGGGGACACAGGCATGCAAACTACTCCCACCTCTCTAATAAAAAGGTACTTTATGTGGCATTACTGTACACTCCTGCTAATCAGCAGGAACAGAAGTGGAAGACATGTCACCAGTAAATTCCATTCTTCACTAAAGAAAATAAAAAGCTCAAAGGCAATGTGAAAAGCTTCACAGTGACAGCATCCAGTTGAGCAATAAAACCACTAATCTCCCCTCTAGGTTTGAACACATGGATCCCAGTGCTCTTCAGCCAATTTCCCTGAACTTTGGTAAGGCGTTGCAGCCATCTGAGAAGAGCAAACAAAGCTTTTGATAACTTTTTGGAGGGTGCAGGACCATCTGCTTCCATGCCAACAAGCAGGTGAACTCACCTGCCCCAGGCAAGGCAGCAGCACAGATGGGAATCCCTCCACCTTTATATGTTTCTTTGGGAACAAAGATAAGACCATAGGAAAGCGTCAGCCCGTGCTGCTTGCATGCACTTTCCATGGGCATCATGTCACAGTTCAAGCATTTCAATATAATTACTTTAGTACAGGATTCACTGTCTTTAACAAAATAACCCCTGGAAAACATAACCAACTATTCTAGCTATATCCTGGGAGTTTTGGTGAGCACTAAGAGAGGCACTCTTCTTCCTGCTGAACTAAAATTGAAGAATAAAACTGCTGATCAACCTCCTCCATCTCCATGATGGCTCCTGCTTTGCAAGAGTAAGGCAACTGCTGAAGAGTGAAACAAGTGGTGAAGGGTGAACTGATCACAGCTGGTGGGATACAGGTTCAAAGCACACCTGGAGAAGGCAGTTCCTCACCCAAGGGGCAGGTGATGCAGGGAACCCCATCTCAGAAGATTCCCCATAATGTTCTAAGAAGAACCACATGCACTTTCTTGTTCTGCCTTTCCTCCCCAGACATCTTGCAGCAAAAGATGGGGTCAGACCACTGGGCTGGGTGAGCTTTTGTTCTGACCATTGTCCAGTTCCTATACTGCACGCCTTCAACCTAAAAATATCATTTAAAAATATTTCAAATGTTGCAAGACCCAAGCAGCTACTGGCCAACCACATGCAGTACATTATTGACTGCAGCTTTGCTCTTGATTTCCATTCCCACCCATCCAGACAGCCTGCATTTCTTTTCATGTTGGGATTTGAGGAACGCAATGCCTCTGAACAACTGCCCTGAGCCCAGAAGTGCCATTTGGAGCCAACAGCTGCTGAGAGAAGAACACAAAGCCCTCTTCCTGCCAGAGTCCATCCCTGCTGCCCTTGCAACCATTTCCCAACAGACAGAGATTTTGCACAGGCTTTTTATCTCTTTGCTGGTATTTTCCATCTTAACAAGTTTTTAATGTTTTATGTAGCAAGGATGCCCCTGCCATTTAAAGAGGGAAGCATGCAGTAGTAATTATTCATTAACAACACATCATAAGTGACCTTTACACTGAAGCAGAGGAAGCCACGTGCCTGCCTGGCTGTATGCTGGAAGGGCCAAGAGTTTCAAAGGGAGTAAATATTTTCATGCAGGATAGGCAGCCTAAGCTATCTTGAAAAGGTGCCTCATTCTTGAGAGAGCAAAAAAATGTTTAAAATGTCTCAAATTAAGTATCCACAAGTCAGTACACACTTTTGAAAAATCTAAGTGGAAAGGAGAAGTCACCATAATGCTTGGTCCAAGCTGGCATCTCAGAACCCCCTTTCATCTCAGCATAGTGAGAAATGAACATTTTGTCTTCTTTGCCATACAAAGAACAATTTCTAGATGGGACAACTAATGGGGATTAGCTGTCTTATCATGAAATATTAAGGGTATTGGTATTTCTACTGAAAAGGAGAAGTAGTTCTGCAGATTGAATCAAAATCCAAGGCACACCTACAAGCCCTGCAGCAAGAGCGGGAGCCCTTTGTTTGCAGCAGCTGTTTTAGTGGGATAGGCAGGTTAGTTTTGCTCATACAAGCCACACATCCCTAATGCAGCAAAAATATAATTCCTGGTTTTGCAGAAGGAGGTAATGTAGCTCTTTTATTCCTGGAAGAGGACGAGTCCCATCTTTGGGTTGCTGTTTCAGGCGTACATGGATGAATGTAGGAAGCAGAGCACCACACAAGCAAGTGAGAAGCAGAGCCAACACACACACACAGAATCCAGGCACCAGAATCATTTGCAAAGCAAAACTAACGTACATCACTTTATGCATGATTACATTTTCAAAAGCAAAAAGTGTTAGGAAATATTTTTGAAGACAGTCAGTAATGTTTTGCAAGAATCGCTGACTCAAGCCCTCGATCTGGCCGTTTAGCTGATGACTGGAAAACAGCCCTGGCTATGTTGATTCTTTAGACAAAGTCCAGCTAAAAATGCATCCAGGCTTAAATAATCTGTGTAACAATGACCTCAAAACCCCAAATACAACACTGCATTGCATGCAGGTTTCCCAACAGGATAAAGCATTGTCAGGGCTCACACCCAGCTATCCGCTTTCGATGCACAGTCTCCCAACATGGCGTTTTCATCTTTAGACCACTCCTGGAAGTAATGCACTATTTCATTTCCATTTGCATTTCAATATGGCCCCAAGGGCTTAACATACATCTGGTCCTCGCTGTGTTAAGATTCTTCCCAAACACCATATTGCCTAAAGATGGTGAGACAAAGGATGTGCTGCATTTTGAGCAACCTCACGCGTCGGCTCTCGGCCAGAAGAGTGAGCGGCGCATCCTGCATCCTACCCCGTTCCACTTTGCAGGTCTCCATGCCAGCACTGCCTTACAAACAGCAGCAAATGTCACCATCCCAGTTATCACAGGTGGGGAGAGCCGGAGGAGGCGGCACAGCTCCAAGCTCAAGGTTATACATCAGGAACGAGCCACCAGGAATATTTGACTCATCCGTGTCAGAAGATCCCAAACTTTCCGTGTTACCTGAACAACAAAAGCCTGGCGGAAGGCACTCGAGCGGGTCTGCTGAGCACAGCTTGGCAACTGCAGATCTCACACACAGGCTGGGAGCTTCTTATCCATCACCTCGCTGTAAGTGCTTCCCTCTCTTCCCCCACACAGCCCAACCCAGCAGCAGTTTTGCTCCCATCATGCATGTCACCTTCAGTGGGAGAGGACTTCATATATTTTTAAGACATTCATACATTTGTATAGTATTGTTATTTAGGATCTGTGAGCTCTTCCAGAGGGCGAAGTCCTGCTTTTTTCCCAGACTGAGGAGTATTTTTATTCACGCTTTCAGTGTCTCCCGCCCCAACGCTGGCCCTGACTCCCCTGGCACACCCACCATCCTGGGGCTGAGCACAGGCAGAGATGATAAATGAGACCAAGTGCCTCAGACCAGCCATGCAGCTGATTAACCCTCTCTCCTCCTCGCAGAGCTCGGGTTGGTCACATCGATTTTGCTTGTGCCATCCAGGGGACTGGCAGTGGGCAGGTGGTACCTGCTGCCCAGAACAGGGTCAGCATCTGGCTGCTGGTAAGCAGAGAACTGCAGACAGGAGGATCCTCAGACCCATTTTAAAATCATCTTAAAATAGGGCGCTGCCTGCCAGTCGAGCCAGCAGCAGAAGCCTTGCCAAGATGCTGAAGCTTGCAGGCGCTCACTTTTCACATCGGTGTTTACTCCTACCCAAGCACCCGCACGCCCCAGCCCGTCCCCGCCTCCACCCCCCACTGCTGAGCATCCTTTGGCACAGGTGTCTGCAGCCAGGGCTCACTGACGTGGAGCATAACACACTTACCTCTCCATCTGTAAAATAAATATATAATTTTCGAAGCAAGGACACACATCAAAGAGCACAGGATGCAGCGCCGTGACTCATGCAAGCAGCAAAGTAGGAACTTGGCTGCGTCCGTGCCCGCACAGGGCATTCTGCATCTCTTCCTATAATTAGTCCTTCAAATGCTAGAGGGGAAAGGAACAAATTCAAAGAGGTTTCACTTCCCAATTATTCACATATTTCCAAATCAAATGGCTGTCTGTCAGAGAGCAACATGCCATTGCCCTAGGATATCAAAATGCAAACTGAAAAGTCTCTCCAGGAACAGGATTTGCTTTCATTACATTTATATCACCTAATTCATTTTAAGATTATATATAATTAGTCTCTCCCTCCCTTCCCCACCCCAATCCAATATACTCTCCCTAGCAATTTCAGAACATGCCACACATGCCAATGGCACTTCTAAGGCAGCAGGCTCTTGCCTTTCAAACAATACATGGAATTTTAATTTCTTTTTCCAGCATTTTCTTTCTTTGAATTGCCAAATCTTTCAGGTGTGCATTAGTATGAACCTGCTTCCACAATATTTTTATTTTAATTTTTTTCTTTTTGAAGCAAACACCTCTGAGGAACTTTTTATCTTTACTCTTCATTTGCCTTCTGACTATCTGAGATTTCATTCTGCCATCCCTAATGTTTCACAGCCATTCTCCATCACCATCAGATTCTGTGTGCTACCTTCACTTGAATTTCTCCATTTTCATTTTAAATATTCCTGATTCCAGCAGGTAAACCTGCTGTAAGGTTTAATTGAGAGAAAGCCAAAGTGCCTGGATCACTTCTCCATCAACACATTATTACAGCATCGCTCCCAGCAAGGATGCAATTTTCTTGAATCATGGAATGGTTTGGGCTGGAAGGGACCTTAAAAATGTTCTCAATCCAATCCCCTGCCGTGGGCAGGGACATCTTCCACTAGACCAGGTTGCTCAGAGCCCAGTCCAGCCTGGCCTTGAGTACTTCCAGGGATGTGAACTAGAAAAAAGTGAGCCCCTCATCCTCTAAAAACTCCCAGAAAACACATGAGGAAAGTCCTGAGACAGGCAAGTGTATTCTGACCAGATGTGAATATAAAAGAATTATTTCATTATTGTTAATCTTCTAATAGGGAAGGAGGAGGATCTTTCCCCAAGAGGGAGAGAGGGCGTTTGCTGCTGCTTCCTGCTCTGCTCCACCCTTCTGCTGAGATTTCCCTGAATTTAGGGGGAAAAAATCACATCAATCATCACCCACTATAGCACGGATGATGTTGGGGCTGGATGAAAAGCATCCTATTTCCACCAGACGTGAGACAGCACATTATCAAAGACAAGGAATCTGCCTAGGATGTCACCACCGTCATCCCAAACCACACGTTGGGCTTAACTGAGATGAAATCGAGCGTTCCCCTACAGCAAGAAGATGCCACAGGGCTGTGATGAGTCTCGACAGTCCAGGATCCCACAGTATTTTAGTGCTTTGCACATTCAGCTGCAGCCCTGTGCCTCTTCTCTTCACCCTTTTGAAACAATGGACTTTTGGTTTCTTAAGCAACAAAACAGGGAAATCAGTTTTGAGAGCTTCTTCCACTTTGGAAAAACTACTTTATACAAAAACCCAAAAAACAAAGGGATGTTTCACCTAATTTCCATAAGTGTCCCGGGCAGCTGGAGCTTGAATCAGCTGTTTAGCACCAGGACTTCGAGCACCTCTAAATGACCAAGAGAAAAACACCAGAGCTCTTAACTCAGTTAACTCACAGCCCTAAAGGTAACATCAGGGTGAAGATGGGCTCATTTTATCACAGAATAAAGGTGAAGGCAACCTCAAAGAGGAAGGAGCTGCTCTGTGCTGAAATAGGGACCAGCACTAGCAGGCAGGTTTGTCTGCATGTATAAATACCCAAAGCAAAAAAAAAGCATCACAATCCCTCATGAAAAGAGAAGGAAAGAAAGAAAATAAATGAAAAAAGACAGACACCATTATTTAACTCTATCAAGGAGAAATGTGGCATCCTGCACTGCTTCCAGACAGAGGACTAGGAGTTTAAAATCCCTCTATCCTGCCCACAAGAATGGTGCTGGGTGCGAGATCACTGGGGACAACCAACCCAGGCGGATGACCAGCACAATTCCAGCTGCACAGGCAGGGAGAGGATGAGGAGGCAGCCTGGTGAGGAAGCTTCTGCTGCTGTGAAGGCACCCTGAACACACCTCAACCCCTGTGAGCTGGGAACTTCCCTCCCTAGCCCAGAACCTGTCCCAAGGGGTCAGGGAGGAGAGTTTCTGGTGTGGTGTGTCCACATGTGCAGACAAGCACCAAGAGAAGAGGGGTGGTGGAGGGTGAGGCAGCCCGGCTCAGGCACATTAAAAGGGGAAAGTACAGTGATAACTTACACCCACCACGGATTTATGTGGGTTTTTTAGCCTAATGAGCTCCCAGAACCACTTTGAAAAATTTCTCATCTCCTCACACGGCCCTCGGTGCAAACGAGTCCTGCAGAGCCGCCTGTGACAGAGCTGGCTAAGTCAGAGCAGGCCTCGTGCCAGCACCCCAGAAAATGCTGCTTTGCAAGGAATTTTGATTAATCTCGCTGCTTTTAAAACACTGATCAAGATCAGGAGCACCAGCTCCCATTTCTGTTTTTTCAACTGTTTTTACTTCTTACTCTCCAACATTAAAACCACTTGTTCCCCTCACTGCAATTCCCCAGTAAGTCCCAGCATCTTACTTGCAGATTTACTCAAGTTTTGTACAAGCCGCACACCTTCGACTGGGAAGCAAAAGTGCTGTTTGTTATCCCTCCCTCCTGGCTGATCCTCAGGTATGACTGACGTATCATCTGCAAGGGATTTTCCACATCATGGGTTCCCTCTTACAGCTGCAGCAGCCGAGTGCTGCCTGCGATGGGTTTGTGGCTTGTGCACACATGGAGCTGTTCCAGCAGAGCTGCTCGGGCTCCTGCTCCTTCTCAATATCCACAGGCGAGCGTGTTTATCCTGGAATAATACTGTTTTGTTTCAATTTAGCTTCGTGGACATATTGCAGGGAAATAAAACAGATTAAAAATTAATCTCCACTCCAGATTAGGAATATCTAGATGGATGCAGCCCTTTGGGAGCAGCTATTTCACATTAAATTCCTATTGCATTTTAATTTCAACAGCTCATCTGACCACATCTGCAGCAGCCACTTCCTAAAAGCTGCAGTGCTGAAAATCAGGGAAGCTATTGAGTTCCTGCAGATAGTTTCTCCATTCAGGAACTAGTAACACTTTAAACCAGGTAAGCAAACACGGGGTGTGCTGAGCCAGAGCATTACAACAGCAGTCCAAAGAGCTCTGCCCAGTGCAGCATCCAAGGAGCTGCTGGCAGCAGCACGAGGCAGGTTGGTGTCACTGGAGGAAAGCCTCACGTGGATGTGATTTCTCTGGTGATTTCCCTGGCAACCCACCTTCCTAGAGGCTCAAAGTCACTCAAGAACTCAAGGAGCACTCAGGACAGGGACACCTTCTCCACTGCATTTGTTGTTTCAGCATCAGGACGTGCTGGTTGCATCCACATTCCCATATTCCTGCCCTGTCCCCTCTTGCTCATCATCTAGGAGAGTTTGCAAACCAGAAAGCCACTGCCTTGATTTTATCTGTACTGGAAATCCCACATGCAGCTCCAGGGATGCCCTCTGTGAATCCCTGTGCTGAAGCTGCATTGGATGGGGGTCTTCATTTCTAAGAAGGATCATCAGAAAGGCAAAACGTGCTGAGAGCTGCTGCAGAGCAGAAATTAAGTCTTCAGGAATGCTGACTATCTGCTCTCCACAAAATCTTTGTTTCAAAAAGCTGCAGACAGAAAGATCAAAGGACATGTGGAAGTCCCCACAGACCTGAGCAGCTCTAGGAGGTGTTTCCAAGTGCCTCAGCAGATATTTCCCTTGGATTCTGGAACTAGGACTGAGTCAATATCGTGTGCTTTTGGGAAATCCCTCCTTGCAAACCATCCGCCTAAGGGATGGCAAGAACTGAGCTCATTGCAGCCGTGTTAGAAAGCCAGAAACACTTTCTCATGCTTTTCAGCACACAGGGAAGCCCAATGAATCTGCAAGATGTTTTCTGGGGCACAATAGGAATCCCAAACTCAGGGAATCCTCAGTAAGACATTAAGGAATGACCTTTTCTTTTTTTTTTTTTTTTCCAGAGGAATCATCTCCATCAGCCAAATGTGCATTCCAGGTATTTTCTTCAATGCTATATTACCCATGTCACTATCCTAGAATGGAAGATGTCTTCATTATCACATGATTCTTATTTCCATCTTCCACTTAAGAGAGGAAGGACACAACTTCTCCCCACACTGTCTTCTCATGCTGGACTAGCAGGAGAACTCAAGCAGATGGTTTTCATCTCAAACTCCAGAATGGATATTAGGTTTCTCGGTCCCATTCCTTCAGCAGAGCTTTCTGTTGGTAGCAACAGCCTCTGCCACATCATGGCCATTCCTGCAGGATTTGGAATTGATTTGCCCACTATCATTTTGCTCCTCGGCCCGACTGTGCTGTTTCCAGCACTACTGACCACTAAGCAATCTTAAAGGCTTTAGCAGACTCTTATCTTGGAATGGATTTTAAGCATCCAGCACAAAAAAAGACAGGTTGCAGGTATCAGATCAAGTTCCTCTGTCCCTGCTAAGTAAAAGGTTGAATTAGTGCATCACAGTCCTCTTCAACAACGGTAACACTTAAGCCCATCTCACTAAGCTTCTGCTGGGTAATTCCTTTTGTCACCCCAACACTTCCCTGAATGGTCAGCCCATGGCCGAGTATCACACAGCAAGTTCCAAGCACACAGATACATCATAAATCCTGCTGAAAATAGCACCTCTCCAGCTCTGTTTGACCAGGGCAACCGAGTAGGTTTGACTGATTGCAGTTTAGTCCTGTTTTTAAAATGTGCTCGTTGGAAAGAAAGTGAGAAATATACATCCCGCACCCCCCAAAAATCAGATATTTCGGGAAGTAAAGAGCAGGGCTCGTTAGAAATGAGCTTCACTTAATCACAAAGCATTCCTCCCAGCTGGCCCTGTAAAATGTCATGGTTAATCCAGCCTCGTTGCAAGTGGATATTTTTTGATAATGCATCAGGTGCAAAGCAGTAATTTCCTCGTGACGAGGCTGAATTAGGAGGGGCTGCAGCAAAGGCAGCTCCAGCAGAGCAGAGCAGGGTTTCTTTCCCGTCTATCCCCCTCTGGGGAAGAGGGACACGTGTCACAGATTTTCCACATGGGCATTTCATGGGGTAAAGATCATTCCTTGCCTGTTACCCACTGCTCCTGCAAGAGGGATTTCCCAGAGCTGCCCCGTGCGGCTCAGACCCGAGCCCAGCCCTGCCCTCTCCCCTGGGTAAACCACATCCCACAGTCCTGTGTGAGCAAGGTAAGATAATGGGACAGAAAGGGAGATGAATAGGTGAGCAATTATATGTATTTTATGCATTATATGCATTTTTCCTCAACCAAAACAAACCACCTCCATTGTTGCTGGCGGGATGAGTGCGTACTTTACATTTTGCACTGAACAACTGCTCTGTTTCAAGAGGATGAGAGATTCAGAAGGTGAAAGAGATATAGTCTTCATGAAAGAGATACTGTCCTTGAAGCAGTGATTGCAATGATGTGTGCCCACGAGAGAACACCTCCCTTAAAAGCAGGGATCCAGCTATAATATACAGTGATATAACAGGGTTTCCATGATAGGGAGAGCCCAGCTGAGGGTGACACCTCTGTAACTAAAGGCAGATGTTTTCGTATCAATTTATATAGGCAGAATCAAGCCTCTGTTTGAAGGATTTCCCCTCAAAAGCAAAAATTCTGCCAGGTTTCTGGATGCCTTTAATTACTGCAGCATCTCTGTTCCAAAGCCAGACTGCTCACTCTCTACCCTAACAAACAACAGAGCTTTTTTTTTTTTTTTTTTTTTTGCTAACATTAAAACATTCATACCCATAAGTGTCCGTTCTCCATTTCATTTATAGCATAGTTAAATTGAGAATCACTGGCCAAACAAAATTAGCAGTCTAGTGTTCAAAGCATGGCTGATCTTCCTGTATAGTACGAAATACAGACAGATCACATGCACGTTTTTTAAATGCAATCTCCTTCAACTTCCACTTCTTTTTTTTTTCCCCCATGGAATTAAATCCCTGTGGCAGGTACTATTACAAACAACATGTCACATTCAGCAATCAGTGGCTGGATGATGCCTGCTCACCCTCAGTCACTGACAGAGCTGGCCAAGTTTGCCCATCCCAGCTGCAGCAGGACCCTGTGGCAGACACACCTCAGCCAGGGGTCATGAGTGCAGGGTGTGTATCCCACAGCAAAAATCACAGAACTCAGAGATTCTCCACGGAATTTTCCTCCCACCGATGTTTTTCACCTTTTTTATTGTTTTTTAACAGGATGGTGTCACTGTAAAGCACCAACTCTTTAGCAGAAGACACTGGTTCTGTGTTTACAAAGGAACACAGACTAAGCCACAGCAGCCATGGGAGGAATTAATGCAATGGCAGCTCCTATATATCCATAGTAGGGCCAAAATAAGCCCAAATAGAAGCAGCACATCTGCTCCTACCATCCTCAGTGTATTCTTCAAACAATGGGATGAAAAGCCTGGAGAAGCACTGACCCTCACTTCATTCAAAGAGTGCCCCTGCTCAATTCATGAAAGTATGCCTTTCCTTTTCAAGTGAAAAGGCCAGAAGAATACTTGGGAAACCAAAAGATTGCTTGGGAAAAAAAAATCATTTTAACTGCAGGAGGCTTCAAACCATCAAACCCCATAAACTTGTGTTAAAAGATTTACAGCAAACTAGTGTGCTGGAGATTTGATTTTTTTCTTTCTGGGTTTTTAAAAAGGGAAAACAAATACAGTTTTTTAATCAATCCCTTTGCAAAGAGATTTACAACACTAATGTGCTGAAGCATAAACTGATACAGTGACAAACCCCCTTTCTCCTTAAATGTGCTAATAAGGTTGATCCTTTCTCCAAAGCTTTGTTCTTGGGAGGTTTCTGCAATGAGTTCACTCCTTTCACCGGCACAGAGCCCTGCTCATGTGGAAATCATCGGGCTGAATACATTCGCTGCTTCATCTGGCCCTCAGCATCAGGTCTCAATTGGGATTTGGGGTGGTGGGCAAATGACTGGACAGCAATGGGAAAAAAAACAGAAAAGGAAAAGAGAAAAAAAGACAGATAAAGGAAAAAGGAAAAAAGAGGGGAGGGTTGCTTTTACAATGCAAAATGAAGCATCATTTAAAATGATCTGTCTGGGAGTGGGAACAGCTCGCCCAGGGCATGCCAGTCCTGGAGTGCAGCTTCCCAGCACCTCGGTGCTATTGAGCAGCAGCATCCACCTGCAGAGTCATCCCAGCTGGCCAGGAAGCCCCATCCCATTCATCAAGGAAGCACTGACCCCACACGACGAGTTTAAGAACAGAAACACTAAACTGAAATTACCTGCAGGGGTAAAAGGCCCTAAAGCAGAAGGTTAAGCCAAATGTAAGAAAACCCACCCCACTGAGACACGCACGGGAGCAGTTTGACTTTTCAAGAGTGGTGAACTGATCAAAAGCACACACAGTCAGGGGAAGACAGTCAATTCTCAGGGTCAATATTCATTTTGCCCATTAACACAGCAAACCGGGCACCTTGCTCCAAGAGGAAGTTTTGGTGTCACAGACTGATTCCTGCAAAAAGTTAGGCTGAGACTCTTCTCCCCACCCTCCACCTCTGTGCAGCAGCAGATTGTCACACTGAGGAGCAACCCCAAGGTGCTCCATCCTGCAGCCACCCAAGTTCAACTCATCCCAGTAACCTCCAGGTTTGCTGCTTTTGCAGGTAACAGCAAACAAAGCCAACAGCCTCCTCCAGCTCATGCTGCAAAAAGCTGCCAAGAACTCCTACTCCATGTCCACCAGAGGATGCAAACGAAGGTCAACAGGGACTTTGGCTCTTCTAACACCCCGCAAGAGCATCACTTTGAAGACAGATGAAGTTTAAAAACAAACAAAATCCCCGCGACTCACAGCTGCTCTGCCATATCGGGGCTGTGGCCAAGGAAGGATTCCTCCTGCTGTATTTTTAGCTGAACACGTGCTACGTTTATTTCTTGAAGACAAGAAATCTCCTTAAGGCTGTGGCAATGAACACATGTGAGCAGACATTTAACTCTTTCCCACCATGGAGTCCATGAGACAAATGTGAGGATAAATGTCCTGCCGACATTTTACAGGAAGACAGAAATTTTCTTTAACACCCTATAGATTTCAAAATCTTTTTCTCCACCCCTGTACCAAGAGGCATCCCCAAACCCCTTTTACTCGTCTGAGTACCCAATGGCCTGTTCATACCTATGTCCCAGGGAGGAAAATGTATATTACACAGTATTTTCCAGGGACTTCACAAGCAGGATCATTGCCATATGAGCAGGGCCAATACCTGCTAAAAAATTATCCTATGCATGAACCTGTGATTGCTCCCAGCCCAAGGTGCCTGAAAATCTTTCCAGTGATGAAAATTAGGCTGGCAAGGGATGGAGAACGGAGATTCTGCACCACCCAGCCCACTTTTACCTCTTAGTTGCTGTATGGTGCAGAATGTGGTCCTTGGGAAGGGACTGAACCCCATTTAAACCCCCCTCCCCAGCCAGATTCCTCCATCCAATCTGGATACCGTGCCCTATATGTGGTCCTTGGGAAGGGTCTAAATCCTATTTAGACCCCCCTTCCCAGCCATATTCCTCCATCCAAGCTGTCCCCTGCATCCTGTGGCACCCTGCTCTTGCTGCTGACTGCTGGTTAGAGCAGTATTTATGGCAGAAGTCTTCCTCAAGAAAATAAACGACTTAGCAGCACAAACACAGGCTGGACACGCAAGACAGAGTATAAATAACCTGCTTACCCTTAAAACCTTTTTCCAGCTCACCTATGCCAAGTGTTTGTGCAGAATCCCTGTCTCAATTTAGAAACCAAATGTATTTTGAACAGGAGCTGACACCGAGCGTCCCCCGCCTCCAGGCGAGCAAACCGGCCACGCCGGCGCCGCTGACAAGCAGGGAGCCAGATCCTTCCAGCTCATGGTTTCACCTTCCCAGCAGGAAAATACTGCAGGGGAAGGGGAAGGAATAAAATAGAGATGAATGCAGAGTCTTCTATTTAGACATGCCTTCTTCTTCCTTTTAAATGAGGCCTTTGAGCAGCCTGGAAAGGCAAACCCCAGCCTGAGGTGCTGGGACCCATGGAAGGGGCAATGCCAACCTGCTGGCAGCACTCAGGTGAGCTGGCCAGGAGGGATTTGAGGCTTGGCCCTGAAGCCCATCGTGTGCGTGCCAGCTGCCTCTCAAGCCCATCACAGGTTCAGATGGAACCAAGGCTCGTAAGGACAGGAGTTTGGCTGATCTGAGCTCCCTCACCCAGTGCCACCCTGCTGAACTCCAGGCATTGACTCCGTGGCACCACAGCACAAACCCCATGCTCACCCCTTGGCAGGGGCCTTTCAGTTTTTTAATTGGTCCCTTTCTTCTGTTTGAAGCTCAAAGAAGCAGCAGCCTCTGGCCAGATGTCACAGAAGGAACAGTTCGTGGAGCACAGCTGGAGCCCTGCAGCACCCACCTTCTCCCCACATGGCTTTTTGGCTGTGAAACGTGGTCCCTGCTCAGCTGAGTCAGGGACAGCTCATCCATGAGCTGGCACCGGGCTCCATCACTGCTCCTGGCACAGCCAGCCCAGCTCATCCCCTTCTTGCACCATCCCAGGGCGACAGGGACGGTGCCAGGCAGAGCTGATGGAGGGGCAGCACATCCCAGCACGCCCGAATTTTCATCTCTGGTAGCCAAGGTGGAAGGCCAAACTCAAAGCATGCAAGCTGAAGTTGTGTTTGCTCATGCATTAAGAGATGAAGGGGGCAAGATTATCACAAGATAATCACTCCCTTGATTAGTTATAAAGCAAAGCCAGCTGCTTCTAATTCCTGCATGGTACCGGCTGCTTCCCAAGGAACCCACCAGCACAGGAAAAGTTTCAATTGCTTTTCTCCTCGGCTGCTTCATTCCTAATTTAGGGAAATAATCACACTACAAACAGTCCTGCATCCATCTCCCAAAAGCGCTCGCTGCTTAAACTGAGTGGATTGCTGCTTAAACATGAAAAAACCACCCAGTCATACAAAAACTACTCATTCAAGATTCATCTGCGCTCAATTAAAGAACAGAGGAGCAGCTGATGGAAACATTTACAAGCTATTATTAAATTTTACCAGGTGGGGAAGCCAAGTGGAATCCAGATATTCAAATTTTTGCCAGGATTGATTTTTATTCCAGACGCACAAATAAAAAAAGCAGTTGTAGAAGGTTGTTTTGCCTCAACAGAATTGGTAAGTGCAGCTATCAATAACCATTTCAATAAATAAAACATTTGCAAGGAATAAAATACCTGCATAATCATAAACTCGATGGAAGTCATCTTTCCTGGTACGGGATGTGCTAAGAACAAGGGACATGGCCTGGCACTAATTATTCAAATAGCAAAGTACTCCGGGACTCGAAGTGCAGAGGGACAAATGAGAACAACAATTGTAAGAGTGATGGAAACGGGGACACCCCAGAGGGGTTCAGCATCATCCTCATCTCCCACAATGCGGGCATAAGTGAAGAAATCACTGAACCTGCTGCATTCTTTCCTAGCGAGGCAGAATTGGCAATTCCCCAAAAGCAATCCCAGAAGGAGCAAATCCCTGTTTGCCTCGTTCCCCAGCACAACCCTCAGGGACCAGCTATGATGCTGATGGGTAGCGTGTCCCCAGAGCACTCGTGGGGCTGTTTGTGTTTGAGGGAACTCTTTGGGGGACTCCTGCTGGGCACCACTGCTGCCTCTCAAGCCTTGGGACAATTCCAGCAGCTTTTGTGACCGTGAATTCACCCAGGAGGCCACATGACACTTGTCTGAAAGGGAACCTGCGGAGCTGCTGTGGCGGGGATCAGGTGAGAGCCACGCGAGCATCCCTGCTCGTGTTTCCCTAGCAACTCCAGCTCCTGCTTCCCCTTACACATTCCCTTCCTCTCTCCAAAGCAGGCCAAGACTGTGTCCATCACACAGCCACACAAGCCAGGGATTAGGGGAGTTCATTGAGCCCTGTGTCCATTTAACACAAATTTTGATGGAGGATGCATTGGCATTAAATCCTCTGTCTGCACGTGCACCCAACCTCCCCTACAAAAACAGGAGGAACCCATTTGGAGAAAGGGTATCTCAGCATCCCACCCAAAGCCTCTCAGCACTCAGTCAAAAAACAAGGATGAGGATGGAAGACCAAACTCCTGCTGGCAAACCTGGGAAGATATCACCTAAACCCAACAATCAATCAAGGGGTCCAATATCCTTTAAAAAGCAGCTCTAAAGCTCACACCTGACCGAAAATTGGGGTACTTTAGTATTATTTTTTTGTGGCTGAGGCCAACAAGATCTTTGCCAGGCTGGAGAACAAAGCACAGCCAAGGTGGGCACCCCAGACTCCCACCCATCATCCCACCCATTTCTCTCACTCAACACCAACACTTCACCAGTTAAACCAGCTCCTGACACTGCTTTTTTGCTTCTCCCCATCATGAAAATGACACTTGGAGTTCAGGCATGAATGCCCAAACTCAGTTATGGGCATTAATCAGGCTCCATCCATTCAAACCTCTCCCACAGCAGAGGAATTTGCTTGAAAAGCAGATATTTAATCACCCGACGCTTCCCCCAGCATTGTGGCTGAACCATCCCTGGCTGATGTAGCCACAGCAATAAAAGCTCAAGTACAAGCACAATGATATCAGAGAAAAAAATACCAAATGGGTGGATGGTCTCACCCAGAATACCCCTGCCTGATCAACAAGGGTTATTGGATATAGTTTTGGAATGTATTAAACCCTGAGCTATTTATTTACTCATGTCACAGGTGTAGCTGACAGAACCTGGAGGTTTGTGATATTTTTTTAGATGAATTCTCAGGGAAAGTGGCAGCTCAGGACTTATTCCTTCCCTACCCAAAGCAGCACATAAGCACATGTTTGACCTGAAACTAAAAGATTCTCAAGCTTCTAGGCTTTGAGGAAGCAACCTGATCCAGTGGGAAGTGTCTCTGTCCATGGCAGGGGTGTTGGAAGTAGATGATCTTTTAGGTCCCTTCTAACCCAATGCATGCTGTGATTCTATGAAGGCATACACTTAAAAAAACCAACCAAACAACAACAAAAATAGAGCAAGAAATGCTACAGGGGAGAGGAGGCAGACAGTTTTCTCATTAGAAGACACACCAGATTGCAGCTAAACCTGAACACACACCACAGGAACACACCTTCATCCCCAATGAAGCCAAGACTAATCTTTCACCCCCTGGATTAAAAGAAAAAAACACACCCCAAAAGCCCATCTCACAAAAAAATTACTCAGTCTCTGGTTATTTCTCCTGCTTTTACACTGTGTAGAAAGAAGGGATCAAGCTAAATCATTTTGATTAGTTGGCATTAAAAGAAAACGCACTGTAATGCTGGGCCATTCGGTGCTTGGTGTACACGTGCTTTGCCAGCCAAAAAGCCTTGAGACGTGCTTGACAGTACACACTCAAAACTCAGATGTTTTAGGCTAAAATGTGGCCAGAAGGAGAAAGCACTTCTGTGGCAGAGGAGAAGCTGACAATGAGGCACCTTCGAGTGGAGCTTCTCAGTCTATCTCAACTGCACAAAATCCATTACAGCCTGAGATGAAGTCCAAATGCTATTAATAAAAAAAAAAAAGATGGGAAAAGGCAGCAGCTGTAGAAGTCTGCAGGATTGCACCAGCTCTGGGATGTCCCATCAGCCAGAGGTTTGCTGGAGGGCTGACCCGTGGGGCAAAGCCTCCTGCAGCTCCACCTGGCAGCTGGGCTTTGTACCCCAGAACCCCAGATGGTCCAGATGGGAGAACACATCTGCCCAAAATGATGGAGCTCTCCCGAGCCAGCAGCCTTTACTTGGGACAGCTGTAGGAACACATGTCACCTTCAAAACCTCCATCCACTGGGATGGCATCAACGTTAAAAGGCTGAGAAGGAACAGGGAGGGCAGAGATGCAGTGCCACCACCAAACATCTCCTTTAGGAAATACTTGGGATAAGAAGAGCACATGGAAGGAAAGCCCAAGATATGGCAAAGGACCTCGACAATTTTCTGGAAAAATAGCAAAAACCTGGAACATTTATTTTCACCTGGATATAAAAATGTGGATGATGAACAACTGTGTCCTTGAATGTTAGAAAAGCAGAGCGTGATAGAAAGATGTCACTGCTGCATTCCATCTACACACATTCCCCCCAAAGGCTGCCTAACATCTGGTTAATGTCATTAAAAGCAACCAATTCAGAGCATTCAGACCACATGTTTTAGTCCACCTCTTTCAGCAAAGGCCTTAGCCATGACATTAAGACAATAAAAATTAATAAATGCTGGGTCTAAACAAGAATAACAAGATGTGCTCCACTGAACAGGGACCAAAACTGGGACATAGGGTGGCTTCAGTCAAAATGTCATGTTCTTGGAGTGAATTGAGCAGCTTCAACAGTGGAATAAATGAAAATAGAGGGAAGTTTTGCTTTGGAAGAACCAACATGCTCAACTCTACCCTGCAGCCAGCTGCCCCAAGGGGAGGGACTCCACTGTAGACACTGCAACCTGGAGACTGCAACTGCAGCTGCAAGGGACAGCAGGCAAAACGTATTTAAATGGAATTAAAACACTAATGTACCATAACTAGCAGTGGGAGTGAATATATGTTTGTTTTATATTCATGTATTCTATTTAGGTGTGCGTGTGTGTATATACGGTATTTAAAAAATTCAATAATAAACCTTTCATCGGCCACAAATCTCTTTTTTTTTTCCTCCCACAAAAATGAAGCATTGCCTGGGTTAGCTGGCCACAAATCTCTGCAAATTTTTTTTTATTTTTCTTCCCCAAGAATGAAGTATGATGCAGGTTTAGAGATGAGCACTGTGGATCCAGCACGGCTCCATCACACGTGAATCCTCCTCACGCCAGGGAACAATCTGCATCAGCCCCATCAGGTTATATGGGAATATAATTAATAAGGTGACACATCCCCCATCAATAACTTATGAGAAGCCTGTTGCTTGGAGAAGAGCTGGTAGCCAAAAGGTACCTTAATTCACTTTAATAATGGATTGGGGGGAAATACAAACACCTGGAAGAAGCACCATCTTTGCACTGTCAAACACGCTCGGCCAAGGGGAATCTGTGCATCTGCCTAGCAGATATTCTTCTGTTTTCCTTTCTTCCTTTCCTTTCCTTTTCCTTTCCTTTCTTTTTGGGGGTGGAGGGTGGCGATTGCAGCCCGTTGTAGTTTCAAGGTAGTGTGAAAATGAGTGAAGGCAGAATTTCTGGGCAAGATGGGCTTTCTGTTATCAGACACCCTGCAATGAGTTGTTGGTATCACACACACTTCTCCACCAAGGGTGACTCTGCACCACAGCAAAAATCAGGTGAGATATCAACTACCAGCCAGGCAAAGGAGAAAAGGTTATGAGGAATTTTCAGGAGCGGCAGATCAGCTATTGAAAGGCAGAATGATCTATAAATCACTCCTCCAAATTAATGGAATTAATGGAATGGCTTTTGAGCACAGTAATCTGACAGTCCCCTCAAAACAGAATTTTCCTCTTTTAAATATTCCCAGCAGTGCATGTTAAACAAATCCGAAGTCATTTAGTTTATACCAGACCTGGCATCAGGGCATCCTCTTAGAATCATAGAGTCATTAAGGTTGGGAAGGAGGTCTAAGATCAGTCCAACCATGAAGCCAGCACTGCCAGGTCCACCCAGGAACCACATCCCCAAGCACCTCATCTACACCTTCCCTTTCTGTGGAGCCCCCCTACTTTCCCATCTGTGCTACAAGTGCAGAGCTTCTTCATGTGTCCTTCCTTTCCCCCTGCAAACTTCTGCCTTGGGGCTGCCACCACGAAGCCACTGAAGCTTCCAACCACCCGAGGTCACCCCAACCCCTGGGTTTTTCCACCCCTCTCCTGCCCTCGTGGTAAAGCCAACTTCTTGTGTTGTTTTTCTTTGGTGGAGAGGGCAAAGAGAAACCACCTCGACGTCCACCAGCACATTGCTTCTACCACCCCTCAGGAAGGAGCACGGAGCATTTCAGGAGGTACATTAAATCTGCAGCTATTACAGGCAACAGCTCCAGATTCTTTGGTATTTTACAGCAATAGAGCATGGGACGCCCTGGCATCGCTCCCACTCTTTGAGTGTAACTAACCTCCAAACTGCTCAGACTGTCAGGAGGCTGATTACATGAAATAAAACACTGCATTTGACTATTAATTAATATTGACTTCACTGTTTGACCTCCGAACATGTTGAAATTTATAGGATCGCTCTCCAGGTTTATTAGGACACTATTAATAATCTGAGGAGTATTTGGAGTCAAGCACCTTAAGGAACTCAAAAGAGCTCTTTGGTATGATGCATAGACATCATCTAGGACTACTTTTGGCTTGGAAAAAGCATTTGGCTAATTTTCAATTTGTCAAGTGAGCCCCTGACAAGTTGGTAATGTAGTACAGAGCAGATCTTTGGGAATCTCCAGCGAGTTTTTCCCAGCCATGGCTGGCCACAGCAGCGTGGCACAGGGATGTTACAACAGGCAAGATAGTAACCAGATGGAACAGAACAATCATCTAGGCTATTTTAGTAGATCCACTGCAGATGAACATGATACAAAAGCCAATTAACTCCGATATATCTGACAAGTAAAACAGTTTCACACTGAAATTCTGGGTGTTTTTTTTTTTTTCTTCCATATTTTTCCTCCAATACTGGGCCTTCTTAATATATGACAGTCTAAAAGAAGCACAAAATTAGCCTTTTCAAAAAAAAAATTCAAAGGAAACATTCAAGTATGGAGCATTTTTAAGTCCATAGAAAAGTGG
The DNA here is from genome assembly GCA_013397915.1 of Daphoenositta chrysoptera. NCBI lineage: Eukaryota > Metazoa > Chordata > Aves > Passeriformes > Daphoenositta > Daphoenositta chrysoptera. Next base: position 904,705 of record VZRO01002985.1, read on the forward strand.
AAAGGGTTAACAACTTTTCTTAAAAACTTGGGTTTCTACAAAAAAAACCCAACTCAGCCCAAACCACAAATCAAAACCACAACCCACCTCACTATTTTCAAGCTTTTTACTTGAAAACTAGAAAGCATCTTAGTTTCTTACATGGTCACATGAAATTGTTAAGGACTATATTTTTGGGTAGTTTATTCAGTGACAGGGAAGAGACAACAAAGTCTCCAGATATCTTACTTCTAAAGCCATCTCTTTCTTTACAAAACCCAACATGTTTTTTAGAAAGACCAAATCTGTGAATACGAATTTCTAAACATTACAAAGGGTAAATTTAGTCAGCATGCTTTCTTCAAAAGAATAAATAAACAAAGGATATGCTGAGAGAACTAGCAGCATCCAGCATTTTATCTTCTGAATCTATTTGTGACTCACAGATGCTTAAAAGCAGTGGTCCAAGGCCTGGGAGCTCAGTGCCCGAGATGTTAAAAGCACTTTAAATCCTTTAGGCTGCTTTGAAAAATCTCCACGTCTTTACCACATGAGGATATTTTGCACTGCGGAGCCAGGAATCAATGCAAGCATTTAAACTTCCTTTTGTCAGGAATGACTTAAAGCAGAGAGCACGGAGGCTTGTAAACAAAACTGCTGACACCTCCCGCGTTATTGAAAGAGAACCATGATGCAGCATTAATTGAACGAGCACCTTCAATCTGTCAAGTCAAACAACACCCACAGGAGCTGTTCCTGGCAGAGCTCGGGTTGATGCTGCAGCCGTCAGGGCCATGTCATTAAATCGGGAATTTTTCATGGTACCTGAACAACTGTGACAGCACTCGGGTCATCCTGGAAAGATGAAAGGAGCAGCACAGATGCTGAGCCTGAGCTTGGTTATCAGTGACTGAGTGGCTCCTGGGAGTCTCACTTCACTTGAAGATTTCTTTCAGATTGGCTAATTGTCACCTCACTAGCAGATTGTCATCTCTGATGAGTCTGCACCGACCCTACAGCCCATGGAAATGGGTTTTCTCCCACTGAAACAGGTCTTCTAACCCCAGAAAGCTCTTGGATGTTCTCCTCCATATCCCCCCACACACATTGGTGTTGTTTCCACCATGGAAATTCTCAGTTGCAGTGGGACAGCTCTGTTTCCTCACCAGGCAGAGAAAGAATAAGAAACTCAACACCTCATCCCAACACAAAAACCAAACCATTTATTTCCAGCATTGTGGAATCACCACAGCCAAAGTGCTCGGTTTTGCACAGTTTGCTGAGATGACCCCAAATAGCTACAGCAGAAAGCAGCTTCCAGAAAATAAAAAATAGCACCGTCACAAGGAACATAAAAACTGATGAATGTCTGAGCCACCATATCAGCACCACTGCTCCTGCAGAGCAGGAGGCTACACTGGTCACCAGTAAACTTCATTGGTGCAAGTGGATGATGATGCCAAAGAAACAAGCCAAAAATGAAACCTGGTTTAAATGGCTCAACTGTTTAAAATCACTTTTACCATAAGCAGTCAAGCCTTCCCGTTTTCTCCATGTTAAAACAGGAGAGGAATAGAAAAAAGTAAGAAGATGTTTAATTTTAAAACTCCTTCATTGCTACCTCTGCTCAGAGGAGACCTGCATTACACTTCCTTTTAAATGAGGAGTTAGAGAAGGGCATCTCCTCCTTCAGTGGACAAAACAGAAAAATATGCAACAAAATTAAAGACTAGCTAATCTAGAACCAAGTTGACAACCAGCAGAGCTCCAAACTGCTAGAAAGGGACAGGCAGAAGAAAGGCAAGACCCAGCACAAAACCTGTTATCCCAAGGATCTTCTCTGATGGGGAAAACCAGAAACGGGTGGGCTCTGACCTTAAGCCCATCAGATACAGCTAAAGCAACCATCAAGCAACCCATTATCATTAACACCTCACTAATGAAGAGTGTTTTTACCTTTCCTTTCAACCCTCCATTCTTCTCCATTTCTTTAGGCCATGGCATTTTGCAGCAGGAGCTTCTGCTTGGCACTAGAATTAATTCTCCCTGCTGGCTCATTTTTGGTAAAAATCTGTTAGTATGAACACTTGAATTTGACAGACGTTTGCACTGTTCACTCCTGCAACTCAAGGCACAAGACCTCTCAGAACTCTCTCTCAGAGTAAAATTACTGGTTTTTTCCTAATTACACCGGTGGTTAATGTAACCTCTGACAGAGAAAAGGTTGAACATTTAATTTGGCCACTGTGCCAGTCTGCATTAGGCCACAATGATTTAACCTCTACCTCCGTGGCACTGTGCCTACATCATTCTCCTAATAGCACATATCCCTGCCCTACATATTTCACCGGGATCCCTCTGGCAGCTCTGCCCAAGTGCCTGGGAGCAGCAGCTCTCAGTGAGTCCCCAGGGGCACTGTGCAACCCTATCGTAGCAACCTCTATTCCTCCTTACCACCAGTACACTATTTTGGATGTCAAAATCAAGACTTTTGTTAATTAGAAAGCTAATTACACTTCTAATTACACTGTACACACCAGTATGCTCCTTTGTACAGAGTTGTGTTTTTGAGATGTGCTATCTTATACTCCAAAGTTCAAACAGAGAAAGTACCCAGTGATGCTTTTGCTGCTGAAATAACCCCACAAATCCCTCTCCATAATTTCCTGCACGTACACATTTGAAAACATAAGAAGTACATAACAGCAGCAATAAAGAAGAGATCTTTTGGTTGGGGATGGTGCATCTTGCTCTTTGCATACTGAACTCATTTGAAGTCCTTCAATCCAACCCCAATTCATGCAATCTCATCACCTAAGACACCTTATACTCCTGCAGGATTATCACAGTGGCAGTCTGCATATAACCAGGAGACAATTCCATAAGGAGCATGCTGGGTGAGTACATAACTGCTGCTTAAACTATTAAGTTTATTTGTGTATTTATTTTTCTTATAATTATTCATTCGTGTTTGTTATTTATTATTAATAAACCATTAATAATGCATTAGTTTTTAATTATTATTTCTATTATTTGAGTACCCTGCAAACACTGATACATCACTTCCAGCCTCCCAGTGCAGCTGGAAAATGTTTTCTGTGCTTACAGGCGTGGGGTTGGGACACTGGAAGACAAAGTGACTTATGGAAGACCCCAGGGAAAATGAGCAAGAGAGCAGTGGATCAACCCAGGGCTTTCCACATGCCCAGCATGTCTGATGACTGTTTCATCCTTCCTCTCATCAACAGGATGAAGCAAAAGTGGCCTTCAAGTGTGGCTATAATGTCTATAAATCCAATATGGCCATAGGGTCTTTTAAGAGGAACAAGTTTATATTTTCATTCCCCTTTTTTTCTGGCTTAACAGAGGAGCTAAAACATGAAGTCTTGTACTTTGTTTTGCCTGTCATTCAAACAAGCAGTGTGGTTTCAGTCTCTCACCACTGATGTGTGACCTTCCAAGCTGCACCAGGAGATGTGAATCCCCTTCTGGAGTGGTGAAACTTGGGTGCATTGCACCACCTCAGGCAGGAGGTTTTCAGCTCCTAACTAGGATCATTAGGTGCTTAGAGAAAAAAAATGATGCCAGGCTTTAACTTTAAATACCTCAATACAGTATAAAAAAAACCCAAATAACAACGTAAAATGTGGAGGCATTGTACCACAATTAGCAAAAAGGAAACTTTGGCTCCAGTGACAACAGTAACTTCCTAACACCCTGGTGTGGTCCATGGACTATGCAACCCAGGCATGAACCAAAGTCCACACAGGAAGGCAATCACTGCCAGCAGCCCCCAAAGTGCTTTGGGTGTTTGTTTCTCATGTGGCACCTTCTGCTCTTAACATCTCCTTAGTCGCTATCTCTGCTTTATTAGAGGACAACACTTCCCTATCAGCTACGGTTCCACAAACAAGCCAAGGCCACCGAGGAGAGGGAGCAACCAGGGACCAGGCAGCAAAAAGCCTGGCTTGCCTCAGGCTTCTTACAGCTGGAGGATTTAACTCTTCCAGAGTTGTGACTGTGAGAAGGCTATTTGTCAAAAAAAAAAAAAACCCAAAAACAAA
>VZRO01002985.1:912586-948899 GCA_013397915.1 Daphoenositta chrysoptera
CCAAGAAAAACAAATCCCCAAATTAAAAAAAAAAAAAAAAAGCATCTTTTTTCTTCAGAAATTGTTTGTTTTTCTCACCTCCAAAAAGCAAGATTCTCATTCCTTTGCACACCGTTTTGGAGGGAGTGACTCTGAACTATGGTTTTGTTGGGGGAGAGAGGAAGAACCAGCTTAGTTTCTCACAGATTTTGATGATAATGACGATTATAATATTAATAAAAATAATAATTACAAACACCGCATAAAATATATAATATAGATGCAATATATACTATATATATATATTACAATACATCCTTTATTATTGTTATTGTTGTGGTTGATGTTGTTGTTGTTATTATTATTACAACTATTACTATTACAACTATTATTGTTTTGGAAAGGAAAGGCAGTAGAGAGGCTGCAGTTTCACTCTTAGGCAGAGCTGGCTCCCAGGAGAAGCTGCAGCAGGGGCTTCACCACAATAAAACCCATCCCACAATCTTCCTGGTTTACACCCATTTTCCCCCCAAGTCACATTTAATCCCAATGGAATGACACTGCTGCCTGCAATGGAGACTTCAGCTGCTGCTAGCATTCACCAAAAACATCCTTTGAGCACTCAGCACTGAACTGCCCCCAAGTCAATGGCCAGAGGAGTTTTGTGACCACCACTTTTCCAGCAAAGTGACTGGAGCTGAGGTTTTCACAAAAAGCAGTGGGTTTTGATCCTTTCCTCTCTGTTGTGATATCCCTGGAGACAGAATGTGCATCCTCTGGAAAACACTCAACATTTCTTCAGTTTTGGGGAAGGGTGGCAGGAACTGGCAATGATGTGTCCTGAGCAAGTGCGTGCACATGAGAACAATTAAACACTTTATAAATAGGGCATTTAAAAAACACATCACACCTCAATAAGGGTGGAAAATGGGGGAACAACCCCACAGGCCAGCAAACATCAGAGACTCCCTCCTTCCCTCCCACTCCCCTATTTCCCCCCCACAAATGAAAACACTTTGATTTTGCCAAGACAGGTGTTTCAGATACAGCTTGAAAACTAATTAAATCATATCTGCAGCTTGAAAACTAATTAATCCTTTATTCCCTATTATAATAGATAATTACAATGCATGATAGGAAACGACTTGTCAGGTTTTCTGTTCAAAATCCTCACATTTTATGGAAAATAAAATGGGGGAAATGGTTAGGGGGCCTTCCCATTCTTCTGTAGCTCACCAAGGGAGGCTGTTAAAAGGGTGGATTTTTTTTTGATGTGGTGTAAACAAAAATTAGTTACTGAAAACATCTTGGACAATGAAAGATTTTTGGGTTGATTTGTGTTCATTTGAGTGTATGGTCAAGGGGCCGCTGTGAGAGTTGAACCCCCATGCAAACAAACAGCAAAGTAAAACATCTGTAATTGGAATAACAAGCAAGGCAGGGTACAGCATGTGAGATGGACAATAGAGATGCTCCTTGCTTCCTCTCCAACATCTTTTCCTCTTCCAGAGTCACACAAAGCCAATATTCCAGTGCCACCAGGAAGGTGGGAAAACACTCACACTTACTCAACAGCAAAGGCACCCCAGAACCCACCTGTCCCCCTCCCCCAGACTTCTCTTAAATGCTCTGGCATCTTTACTCCCTCAGCGAGGTAAAAAACTATTATTGTGCTGAAAGTTTCCATAATCCCTTTTTAAAAAAAATTAAGTTCCTAGTTTTGCTCTACCTTTAAAAAAAGACAGCTGAATGGATCAAAATCTACTTGATCCAAATTCTCAAAACCATAATTCAGGGGATGAGGACTTTGAAGGTATTGATGCACAGACTGCTTATGAAGGGTCTAGGGAAGCAGTAAATAAAAGCAATTCTATTGATCTATTGCCAATATTATTAAAAAGTTCTCCACAAGATCTGTAAATCCTTAGTAAAAATGTGGGTGGGTCCACAAAATCACGTTGGATGAAACCAATCAGGCACTAAAAAACAAAGTCATTTAAGAGCTGAATAAAAAGTTATAATGTGATTTGCACTCAACAGAAAGCAACGTGCAACAAAAACACCACGGATGGCCATTTTCCACCAAAAAACTAAACTAATTCCGAGTCTTTTTGAGCCTGCTTTTGCCTTCTATTCCACCTGGTTGCTATTCTGCAAAACTTCATGAACTTGATGTAGCTCCATGTTGCCACACACCCCCGTTTTGGGAAAGCCACAAAGAACCAAGGGCAAGCAATCCTGCTCATTACTTCTTCTGATTTACATCTTTGTTTCTTTAATTTATCTTAGAAACAGATTTTTCTAAAGTGAGAAGAACCTTCCAAACCCCCCCACACTAAGTCCACACGGGCTTCCTCTCCAAACTTCTACCACTTCCTCCAATCCCCCCCAGCAGCACTGAAAACCAACCACTGCCACGTAAAACGATCAAAAGTACAACCAAGGTTGTTTTCTTTCCAAAGAAACGCTTTGCTGCTCAGGAAAACTTCCAGAACCTTGCGTAGCTGGCAGCAGGGAGAGGGATGACACAAGTAATTATCATCACAAAGATCTTCAGCACGTTCTGGTGCCAAACACACTCAGAGTCCCTGAGCAAGACATCCTCATGAGCGATCGCCCAGAGATTGATTGAGGCCCTGTATACCCCTATTAATGAGGTTAATTAAAAACTGTGTAACCAGCAGGGGGACTAAAGGGTGTGAAAATAACTCAAAAGGGCCATCTCCCCTCTTCCCTTCCCAGGGAAGGTGCTATCCAGCCTCGTTTTCCTCTTTCCGCATGGGGATAACCGAAGGTCCAAGATCCAGCAGCGGTTTTAGACCACGCCTCATCCCAGAAAAAAGCATCCCCCACCTCCAAAACATCCAAACTCCTCCTCAAGCAGCCCTCACCCTGCAAGACCCAGCCCCCACACCCCAAAAAGGTCAATACAACACCCAAATCCACAACCGATGGTCTCCCGCCAACGGGATGAATATGTAAAGAGATTTGGGGAGGGGAAAGCAGCAAGAAAAGAGAGGAAACGGGTTTTAAATCAACACAGTTAATGGGTTTGGTATTTGTTCATATATTAAATGATTTGGGGAGGGGAAAGCAGAAAGAAAAGAGAGGAAACGGGTTTTAAATCAACACAGTTAATGGGTTTGGTATTTGTTCATATATTAAATTAGTAGACTCGGAGGCAATTAAGCATCCTTGATATGAGGATGCCCAGTGGCAAAGCTCACCCTGCTCCTCCTGTCATTTAAGAGCCTAGGATGGAAGGGAGGGAGGAAATTCCACTATTTTTTGTTAGGTTTTTTTATTATTTTGTGCTAAAAGAAGATATTTCTAAAGTTTGCACAACTTGTTAAGACACTAATTTCAAACTAATTCTTTGCATTTATCACTTTCCTTTAGAAAATGGAATTTTAAGTAACTAAGAAGAAACTAATAGGTATGTATGAAAGAAGAATATTAGAGAGAAATTAAACTCTCCGCCTTATTTTGCCTACATGGATTTATTTTCTGTTTTTCACCCCAACCCGAACCAATACTCTTCTAACAATATTTAGTGAAACCTATAATGGAAAGAGGTGTTTCTTCAGGCATTAAATCATCTGAGGATATTTAAAGTGGCCTTTCATATATATTAGAGCCTATAAAAAAAAAATCACATCCCTTCACATACTACTGACTTCATTTTCACTGCTATTGTCGGTGTCTCACGGAACTTTCTACGCATGCGACAAAAAACCCTTCCAAAGCCACTGAAGCACAGCTTTGGGGATGGATTTGAAATACAACCAAGGTTATCTCCTAGCTTTGATCACTCGAGCACAGCTCTCCCTCCAATTTGGTATTGCTTAATCTCCACCACCATCCTAACGCTGTTTTTCACCCAAACACTCATTTCCTACTCTTTCTGTAATTAAGGTTGTAATGGAACAGCCTGGCAGCACTTAATGCTGTTTTTATTAATGCTGTAATGACTCGAGTTACAAGATATTGAGCCATTTTCATGTTTTTGCAAACGAGGGTAAGGGTTCCCCCCGCTGCTGCAGGGTTTCTTGTTCTCCATATTCCTATTCAATGGATCATTTAGATTCCAGGGCAGCACAGGCACTCCTTAGGAAGGCACAGCCCTGCAGACTTGCCAATTGAACTCTACAGTCTGGGCACAGAGAAAGAATTTTTCAAAACTAATTATATCATAGCCTTCATTTTTTCTGGTGTCCAATTGGGTCCCAATTAAAGGGTCCCGACTTTCTAAGAGAGCACCAGCTCTTTGTCCACTGAATATAAGTCCCTTTATATAGATACCTCTATTTTTAAGCCGCTGAAGGCACTGACAATATTAGTAAGACACTGACCCAACATCTTGTTGTTATGCTGAGAGCTACTCAGTGGCATCTCTTTTGGTCAGTAGTAACAATATTTTCTTTAAGGAAACTTTGAAGTGGTTTCAGGCAAGTTACAAGACATATTAAAAATGACACGCCATCTGCTTCCCAATGTGATGTTTTGCATTGTGTAACTAAACCAATTTAAGAACTGAAGTCTATTTGACATCTAATTAGTCTGTTTGGTAGCCTGATCACTTGTAGATGTTCTGGAGGGAGAGAAGCACTCTAACAATCTTGATCTTTTTTTAAAAAAAGACAACAATTAAAAATAATTAGTCACAGAACTGCTTTTCCTTCCTAAATATTTTCTTTTTTCCCGTTTAGGAATCAAGACATATGTTTCTGCCATGCTACCCTCTATTTCTGGTAGAATGTAAATCTAACCATCCTTTTTTTGGGTACCACAATCACAGAGCTTTATCAGAGCCCTGGAAAAGGAAGAGGAGCATTCCCTGGGTTGCAGAATCAAAGGATCAATCATCAGCACCCAGCACCCCACGGCGCCGTGCCAGGTCATCCTTTTGCTTTCTCAAGTTAATGGTATTCCCCAGGAAATGCGTGGTCACCTCAGGAGTGATTTATCCTGGCAGGGGAGGACTAGGGGATAGAAGTGGTAGGCGCAATCCAAACAGAAACAAAACAGCTCATACCAGAGCATTTAAAATTCAAAGTCTACACTCCAGCTCCCAGGCTGCTGCAGCTTCCTCACAGGCTACTCCAGCACGAGGGGGAAGACTGTAGACAGTAAAATATCAAAGCAGGCCAAACTCAAAATCAGAACCTGCTGCGATCTGCCCACCATGGATGGGGATGTTCAGATTCACCCATCCATTGGGAAGGCACGGGGAGAAATAGTTAAAGGGCGTTTTACTAGGGACAGCCTGTATGGTGGTCACACCAAGGAGAAATGACTGGTTTTCCCAAATGAGTGGATGATGGAGAGGGAAGGGCACACAGCATCTCCAGAAGTGTTTCAAATATGCCTTGTAGAAATCAAAGAAGACAGTTGCCAGTGCTGCAGACCCACTGCATGCTCCAAATGTGGACACACGCCAGAAGACCAGTGGGAAAACTGGATTCCAGTATCAGCCATGAACAACAGCACTGCAGAAGCACAATGCATTGCTCCACACACCATCCCTCCAGAAAAAGTCCAGTGGTTTTAACCCATGGCATTTGTCAGGTACATTCATACCTTGATGGATCAGCTGGGAAGTTAATGACAACATCTCCAGCCTTTCCCAGGAGCAGCCACGTCCATCCCACCTCTCTTTGGAGACAACCCCATCTCCAGCAGTCTTTGCCCATAATCCACAACTGCTGCAAGCCCCAAACCTGCCTGGGGCTATTTTGGATAGGGAGGGTGTGAGAATTACAATTAGGCAAGGGTAACAGTTGGAGGAAGGGTCAGATCAGGTCACTCCCAGAGGATGTTGCTCCTGGAACAACAGCTTTGTAACCTTCATCACCTCCTACAATGAAATACGACCACTCTTCTGGCCCGTGTTGTTTTCCAAGTTTTATTTTCTATTGTTCCGTACTAAGCAACTGCCTGCCCTTATCAGCACTGTCCCAGAGCCACTTGTCTTCCTGTTACCTTCCCTTGTATCACTCCAGTTTTTCAGCCATTCCTGGATGGGCATTTGGAAGATGTGATGAGTTTGGTAACCTGATCTAATTACCGCCTTCCTGAAACAAGTCAGAGAGAGAAGAAAGAAAGGGGGGGAAAAAAGATCATTTCAGCTAGTTAAACATGCTGCTACCCAAAAAAAGAGACGGGGGGAATTTGCTAACTTTCACTCAGCAGCAGAGCAGGGCTGCTTTCAATGTGCCATATTGACTTATCGCTGCTGGAGGCACAATAAAGGCAGCCCTTGGAGTCAATGCGGGCTCCCGCGGCTCTGTGTAAACTCCGCTTAAAATGTATTTCAAGGAACTTGATCTATTGACATGGCAACTGTGAAAACTTGAGGCCATTTGAAATTTAAATAGCATTTCCACCCCTCTGTAAATGCCAGCCACGGGGTGGGCCCCACGGCCCTTGTGTGGAAAATGCTTTCACTGGAAGACATCTCCCCCAACAGAATGCCTCCAGACACAACTGCTCTCCTCAAAAGCAGCCAGCACAACTGATTGGGACCCCTTTTTGATGCAAATTCATATTATTCTGTTGGGGAACAGCAGGTGTTCAGCCATGCTTTCCTTTAGAAAAATTAGGACTTTGCTTGCTCCCCCTCCTTCTTGCACTTGGTTCCCGGTTGGCTTCGATGGCGCTCACCCTCGGCTCGCACTTGGTGCCTCCTGGGCTGGGAAACACAAATCAGCACTACTGAGGAATGGGGCAGTGTGTCCTACAAATCAGTAAAACGTCCCCTTTATTAAACACAGCCAATGCCCACGGAAGAGTGCCCCGAGTCTTCCTGCTGTGGTGAGCACACGTCCTCTTTCCAAGGGCATGGCCACCGACACCCCGTGTGACACAGCGTGAGGTTAAAATACAGGGAAAGTATTTCACAGTCAGTATTTTGTTTGATTTATGGAGCTGGGCTACCAGGGGCCTTACCAGCAATCATGCCCCCTAAGTAACTTACTCCAGCTTTAGGAAGGAAATAACTCCTTGCTGAGTGTCACAATGTCATCGTGGTCCATATAAGAGACACGTGAAATTGCCTGCCCACACAGGGAGCACAAAGTAGCCCCAGGAAGGTGCCAGGGGATGGTTATGCTGTGGAATTTTGTGTGTCACTCAATGAAGAAGCCTGTATTAAAGTAGCATCAAAAGGTCTGAAACAGCACAAAGCTCTCACAGTGGTAGGAACCATCAAAAAATGTGTTGATGTGGTGCTTAGAGACATCTGGTGGGCCTGGCAATACTGGGTTAATGGTTGGACTCAATGATCCTGAAGGTGTGTTCCTGCCTTAATGATTCTATGATTCCATGGAGGGTTCCTGCCCTTCCCCCCTCTCTGCTCCACCACCTTGTCATTCCCAATTTAATTTGAGAAGAAACAACAGAAAGGGACAGCAATAGAGATAAGAACAGAAACCCACAAGACACACAAATAATGTGATTTTATACAGGCACCACCTAAAATTCATTGGATTTGGAAAGTTCCCTTATCATTGTGGAATTTTATCTCCAGGATTCTCTGAATTTTCTGGGTAAATCTGAAGGGCCTTTTTCCTGGTATGTGTGAATACCAACCCTCTGTAGGATCCTTGGAGTCTTAAAGAACAATTAGAAGGAAGAAGCAGCATCTTCATGGACCCATTTAAGGAGCACTGAAAGAGCTGCTGTGGACACCCACAGCAGAGCCAGATAAATGGATGATTAAGGCCAGCATGGTCCAAGTGAGGACCAAAGCACCACATCACCTAAGTGACTGGGGATGGAGCTTAAAAGACGAGGAGAAGGAGGTTAAAAACAGACTGTGTTATCCTGGGAATGGAGGACAGGTTGGAGGGGGAAAGGAAAGACTGGGGGATGTTCAAAGAAGTGAGGGATGTCTGGGGTGTCGGTGGGTGGAGAAGGAAGGCCAAAGGAACAGACACCAGGAGCCTTGACAGCAGAGAGTATATACCATGTGGATATCATTACAACTTACTTTAAAAACTAAAAATTAAGAAATAACAGCAAAAAGGGTGGAAATTCATGCCTGACATCTACTCAAGCTTCAACTCAAACCTGTTATTTGCAGTTGAAGGCACCTATTAAAAAGTTACACAACCACCATTTCATCTGACCACTTAGAAAATACTGTCACTTCTGTCCTCTTCAATAATAAAAAAGGAGAAGAGTGATAAACCAAAGTGAATTTATTTCAGCTCTTCAAAGTCAAAACAAATCATGAAACCTGTGGGAATCTTAGGCTAACTTTAAATTCCTAATTTGAGACCCATTTATTTAAGCACAATGTTAAGATAGACATCTGAAGTTATGAAATCACAAGGCACCTCCAGCAAATTTGGCACTTTTTATTGCCAATAATGATCACTGTCTCTATTACAGGCTCCAGTTAGGACTCTATTATGCTGGGCTCTTTATAAAATACAATCCACACCATTAAAAATCTACCTGACTCTCTTACAGCAGTTGGATGATACAAAGAAGAACAGCTAATAAAGATCTGAAAGGTTTGAAAGTTTTCTCTGTATTTCTTTTTACGGAATATTTTAATCAAACAGACCATTACTCAGTGGTTATAGCTGCAAAGCTTTTTTATATTTTTATATATGTATATATATATAGACATACACACGCACATATAGATATATATAAATTTTTCCTTCATTTGTAAAAAGCTCAGGCAGGTCCTCTTTGGAGCAGCTTGATGTAAATAGACAAGCAGAGCCCAGAGAAGCAGTCCCAGCAATTTAGCAGAGATGTAGAACACAGGCTGAGGAATTCATCCACCAAGAGCTGCTCACAGCACTAACACTGAAGTGACAATCAAATGTTCCGTACTGAAAGCTGAGATGCTTTTCCTTTCTTCTCAGCCATAGAGACATAGAGCAAAAGCAGGAACATGCTGATGCAAACTAACAAGTTTTAAACAATATCAAACTTCCAGCTCTTATTTTTTACCAAGCAATCAATGTCCTCTCATCCACAGCTCCACCTGAAACTATTCTTAATGCAGCAAGACCCATCTCTGTAATGGCACAGCACTTCTCAAATGAGAAAAGAAAAGGTAAAAAACTAAGTAAAAAAAATTTTTTTTGAGGACATGCAAAGAGTTAAGCTGCTAATAAATACTCTTCAAGATGAATGTATGTACAGCATTTTCAGGAACCCCCTTGTCTGCCAGGAGCATGGTTTCTCCTGTGACCAGCATGCATGGAAAGGATGCAGGAAGAAATCCAAACTGGTAGACAGAAACCTGGGGAATAAATGCAATATTGAAAGAAGAGGTTTTACAATAAATGCAAAAAAAATGTGGGAAAAATACTTGTGTTCCCATCATTTTGTATGCCTGGCTAAATATCCTTTAACAAATTAAAAGAGACGCGCTGAATCAAAGTCAATGTCCAAGCACAACGCCTGACATTTGGTTTTCAAAAATTAGTTATTGGCAGCATCTAAAATGCACTGTCACACCAGAATTACAGCCATATAATTCACTTTTTAGCTGCTTAGAAAGGAGGATAACAAAAGTGTATTGGCCAGTCACACCATGGTTCATATTAACAACATTCCCAACATCTGAAGTTGCTTCATTCTGCCTTTGGCAGAAGTTTAGAGTTTCATTTTTGAAGTTGTATAATAGATACTTTTGATTTGTGACTGAATAGAAGATTATAATCAACCTTGGGACATTCACTCACTCATGGAATAAAGCCACTCATTCCACTATAAATATTTATAATTTCCCCCACATTTGTTAGTATAATTAAAGAGAATGAAATTCAACGCAACAGTTGGGGGAGGGAGGGAAGTAAAACCTGTTATTTACAGTGTCCTCTAAAATTAAATGTATAGACATTAATTGCTTATTACACACACTGCTATTCAACCAGCACCACACAGAGAAAACTGAGCCAAAGAGAAGAGTCTGCTGCTTGGAAACACCCTGCAATAATTTGTCCCAACCGGTAATTCAGACGAGAACAGGCACAGGGCATCTTCTTCACTTCCATCTGCACCAGCAGCCAAGCCCAGGTGCCACGGCAGCAGCGCGGTGTCGTTTTACACCGCAGCACCCCCGGGAGTGTCTGAGCAGGGTCAGGTGCCACCAGCCCGATTTAGGAGTGTTTTACACCGCTGCATCCCGAGATAAATTCAATTGGCCCCGTTATCACTGCGTATAAACCACCTACGAGCACCTGGCAGGAGCACGAGGGCATAGAGGCAGGGAAGGAAGTGCGGGTTGTTCCAGCTATATCCTTGCTGCTGCTCCTCTTGGAGGGAAAACAAAAAAGAAACCATAAAACGCACCCATCACCTGGGTACTAAATTTGCAAAGGTAAACAAACACCTTGCCACAAGCTCAGAAATTCAAATTTTACACTGCAGTCCCCAGGGAGAAGCTCCGGTTTTCAAAAGGGTCAAATATTTTCACTTAGAGGTTTTTAAAGCTTCTCTTCAGCGAGAAGAAGGGAGATTTTATTCTGGTTCCATCGCCTATTCATTCCTTCTTTAATAATACATGGTTCTGTTAAAAAGGGCAGAGCACTATTTTTAGACTATCCCATAACATATAAGAAAGCATCAGCTAAGGGATTTTTTTTTAAGCCTGGTACTGCAAAGGTTTGGGAGTCAGGAAAAATGGGGCACAGGTAGGAGTTGATCTCAGGTTGCAGGGAAAGATTGGCAGGTTAGGTGAGAAAACAGGGAAAATGTGTCTGGCTTTCTTCAACTCTTCTCAAACTTGAGATGTGCCGACAGAAAAGTAGGGAGAGAAAGAAAGAAAACAAAACCACTGAAGTGCTATTGCTTGGAAACCACCTTAATGAAAGCCACTGCAGAGTGTAAGATACTGAACATACCCTGACAGGGAAAACAGGCAAAAATAATCCACACAGCCTCTTCTACCTGCCCTCCACTACAGAAATAGCTGGATAATAGCAATTTCACAGCTAAAGACGTTTGCAGAATCCAACACCTCTCCGAATCTAAAGACAGAAGGAAACCCTTCTGGAAGCGTCAGCTTTGAGGCAGGAAGATCCTTCTTTACTGCTCCTGCAAAGGACAAAGAGCTTATTGGAATTAAGGGATGTCTTAGTCCCTTCTCAATGAAATACTGGTTCTTCTTATTTGTCTAGTTATAAATAGGCTTAGAATTCTTTTCTTTCTCTCCTCTCTTTTCAACACAGGAACACAGTGCAGAGAGAGTCTCTAAGGGATGATGCCTATGAAGAAAAGGAAAAAAAAGAGAGGAAGGGGAAAAAGAAGAGATGGGGGAAAAAAAGAAAAAAAAAATTAAAAGGGAAAAAAAAGAAAATGTATTTTTACTTTTTGGCAGGGAAACTGAACTCCTGCCTCAGGATTTGATAAGCAATGCTGACTTCAACTGATAAAGCCCTGACTCCAGGCACAAATGCAGGGCATTCAGACACCAGGCTCTACAGCAGGATCACATCCAAAACAATACACATGGAAAAGGTCACTGATCCAACCTTTACTCATTAAATCCTTCCCAGAGCCCAGCAGAGTTTGCTTACTGGATATAATGGCATCCCTCAAAAATGTGTGACACCTGAGCCTTAAAGCAGATCTCTGAACCCAAAAAATAAATGCCAAGCCAGAGGCAGCTACATTTTGCTCATGTAAACCTAAATGCATTTTAAACCTGCTCTGTTGGATAATTGTGACCATCCAGCACTTCAGGCCCACCTGGCTGTATTCCTGTGCCATCATAGGGAATGTCACTTGTTTCTCAATCACAAAAAGAGTGAGAAGCTAAAAAAGTCATAGAATGGTTTGGGTTGGAGATGATCTCATCTTTAGGAAGCCCAATGGCAAATGGGTAAATCAAACAAAGAAAGAAAAAACAAACCAAAACCAACCGAAGCCTAAAATTTGAATTACTGTTCTCTAGCCCCAATATCTATAAAAAACACCAACCTACTCTGCACTGTTCACACAGCCAAGCTGTCATGAGATTTGTATCCTAATCCCACCTTTATTCTTTTCAGGCCATCCATTATTTTTTAAAGAAATCTGAGTTCAATGGGCCCAGGCTTTATAAAGCATGAGGAAAAGGTTATCACTCTCTTCCAGTAAAAGCATGAAGTGACCCAACCATGTGCTACCTCTTCGGACCAGCAAAGCTTTATGCCTGAGCATCCTGCCCTGTCAGCTGGAGCATCTGGAGGTGTCAGTGCAGTGCAGTGCTTTTCCAAGAGCTTACACATGTACTTGCTGAGTCTCCAGCCCAGAAAAGCACTTCTTTGTGCTGCAACACCAGTACGTACCCCTGCTGCATTCAGCCTAAACTGGAGTCCAGCTAACCCCCTGGACCCCCCCAAATTCACCCATGAGAGTGACAGTCAGGGACAGGGGCTCAGCTCTCTGAATTTTTCTGTATCCCCTGATCCCTCCTCCAGCGCCAGCTGTTGCAGCACGGGGGACGGGAATAGCCCCCCATTAATCACTCCTTGTTCCAGAGAGAACATATCCTTCTGCCATCAGGAGCACCTCTGCGACCAAGAAAACACCACCGTGACAGTCTTCACCTGCTAAAGAGCAGGAAGAGCTCTGCCCTCTCCCCCTTCTCCCAGAGCAGCAAGATTTCCGAGCCGTAGATCCTCTTAGGAGCCACCACTGCTCCTCACCCCTGGGGAGACTTAGAGAGCCTCAGCAGGAATACGTGCAAAATCCTCATCAGCTGATCAAAAGCTTTGCTTACTACCACCCCTTACATAACCAGCAGCATCCTAATTATCCAGCTAAACGTAATGAATTCAACTCACCTTGGCTTCACACACTTTCACTAGATACAAATTAAAGCACTGGGCGACTCACTCCATAGCACTTTAGGGAAAACTAGAGAGTTTGGGGAGGTGGAAATGCTGGGTGAAACCATCCAAGTCTGCAACTGAAACGTTAACCTAGATCGGACCAGCAAAACCTGAGTATTCCCAGAGGAAAGTCCCATTTACTGCTCGGGGTGGGGTTTTCCAGTGCTTTTTGCTCAGCCAGAGATGGAGAAGCAACAGAACAGCTGCAGCAGAGGAGTAGATGGATTTTTTTTTTATTGGTCCAGTTCCCTATCGCAGTGTAAGTAATCTCTGCTTTCATCAGCAAGAATGCTTGCAATGACTGCAGAACGTAACCCAAATTTTCTCTGTTGGGTCCCTCTACACCCTGACTTAACATCTATATTAAGCCTATTTTCTACCCTCGGTTTTCAGGTTTGGTTGTTGTGCTGGGATTTTTTTTTTTGGTTTTTTTTTTTTTTTTTAACTGAAGCTCACTGTACTCCATCTGAGCCTTGCACGTAACGAAGTAAACAGCACCACAATGCATTCCTCAGCACAAGCTGAAGCACTAAATAGCTGCCTGGAGTCTGAGGCCGAAGCAGCTGGGGGTTGGATTACAAACGCAGAACAAATGCCAAGGCATGGCCGTAATATGTGCGATACATCGATGACCTACTGTGCTTAAATAACTCCTTGGAAAGCAGGCCGGCCACTCAAAACAGGTTTTTACACCTGAGAGAGGGAAGAGAAAGCGATTTGTGCTGATAAAGCAGATTTGAAAAAGAAGAGGGAAAATTTTAGCAGGTATAAAAATCACCCTGGCAAGAGGGGGCAGGGGGAAAATTCAGCCCGGCGCGGTCGGCACGCTGGGAGGGACAGCATTTCATGCTTCTGAAACATTTCCAAAGGGTGAAATCCCTCCCCACCGACGCCAAGAGCAAGGCTCTCACTCAACACAGCCAGGCAGAGGATTTCCGAGGTCGATCACAGCAATTTGAGCCCCCTCAGATCCTTGTTTTCCTGCCTAGAGCAGAGCAGTGCTTTCCAAAGCACGTGGAGTCCCCAGCAAAAATCCCCAGCCACAGTGCACATGGCATTTGGAAGCAGCGTATCAGCACACCACAATCCCAAGTACACCCAAGTAAAGCTCTCCTGGGAGTTTGCTGAGTGCCTTTGGGCTCCAGACAAGGTGGGAAGGGTCTCTGTGCACAGCAGGAGGAAATGGGGTGTTTTCATTCAAACCGCAAAATAAATTAAGATAGAGCAGCTAAAGAGTAAAATTTCCCCAGAATTGTATTTTTACCACAAGGTAACAATTGCACGACAGCTGTACCACTCTGACATCATCAGAAAGGCAAAGCAGGGGGATTCTCAGCCACATTTAGGCGGGGTCCTGGGAGGTCACCTAACCACATCACCACGAACACTATGTGTGTCTCATCTCCAGTAAACTTCTCAGCACAGGAAGGAGGATGCAGTTTCTTGCCTTCCCACCACAACACGCCTACTTGGGTGCTGCCACAGCTCCCCATCACCTGGTCTTCCCCAAAATCAGAGCATGGCCTAGCTTAAAGCTGTTGTTTAAAGCCACGTGTTGTTGGACCACAAGCAACACTTCAAAACCTTAGTTTGGTGCTGCAGAGTCAGCTGTGGGAGTCTGCACCGTACAGCTGCCACTCTGCAACAAGAAATGAGCTGCCAACACTCCCAGCATCCTGCTTTTGCTAAAGTGCATCAAAATGGAAGCAAGTCTTTGGCCAAGACTGCAAGGAACTGTAGCACTTCCAAGGTTTTCTGTGGAGTGACAGAGGGGCTAGCATCCACATCCTCTTTTGCTTTTAAATGCTGTGTTCAGTGCAGACAGGAACATCTCAATCTGCAAAGACTATTTCAAAGTGGTTCTAAGGAGTCAAAACTTCTTCTGTAACTCAGCAGCCGATGGGATGTAACCAGCAGCATTTCCCCTGTTCTGTCTCCTTCTTGGTCAGCTGGTTGGAGCAAGCTACAGACTCTTGAATACAACACTTGAAAGCATTTGGAGATTTTTCCTTTAGGAAATTGTGGAAAAGGTCCTCCTTATGTTTAAACATCATAGAAATCCTAGAATGGTTTGGGTTGGAAGGGACCTTAAAGATCACCTTATTCCAATCCCCCTGCCATGGGCAGGGACACCTTCCACTAGACCAGGCTGCTCCACGCCCTGTCCAGCTTGGCCTTCTCTGGACATCCTGTTCCAGTGCCTCACAGAGAAGAATTTCTTCCCAATATCCAATCTAAACCTTTCCTTTAGAAACCCTTCCCCCTTCTCCTATCATTACATGTCCTTGTAAAAAGACCCTCTCCAGATTTTTCTTGTAGGCCACCTTCAGATACTGAAGGTCATGCCGGAGCCTTCTCCAGGCTGAACAATCCCAACTCTCTCAGAATTTCCTCAAAGGAGATGTGTTCCATCCCTTTAATCATCTTTGTGGGTCCATCTAAACTGCTAAATATCCCTGAGAGCAAGGCATTAAAGCTGGATTCATTCAGTAGATCACCCCAGCCAGTGGTGGCAAGGCTGTGTCTGGACTTTGCTGCTCCTGGACAGAGCAGCTGTCTCCAGCTGACTTGGGGGGTACCTGACAGCAGACAACAAACAAGTGCAGCAAAAAAAACAAGAACAAAATTCATTTGTGTGCACCTGATTGAAAACCTGATGGATTGAGAGGCGACTCAAACTGGGAAGGAGAAATATTTAAGGAGTAAAAAAGGACATATGCTTCACAAACAAGAATTTGGCTCTCTCCATTTTGCTTGATGATAATATTCTTCCTGGTGAAAGATGGGAGATGCTGCTGGGAAAATTTTTGACGATGCATCCAAGAGGAGAAACCTCTGTGCTCAGTCCCCATCCAGCCCACCACCCCTGCCCCTCCCAGGGCGGGGAGGGATGATGGAGAGCCCTCAATGCACAACCACTGCCCTCAATTAAAGGTTTCAGATATACTCTTGGGAAGGCAGAAAAGCTCTGAGAAACTGGATTGGGCCTGAGAGCATTAGACTGAGGCAGATGTGGAGAGACCACTAGGGGAAACAGAGACGTTCACAAGTGCCAAGCTGGATTAGGATCAGGGAGAGTGTACCTGTCCCCAGTGAACCCCTCCTGCTCCCCTCTGGATGTTCTGCTGACTTATCTCAATTACTGCAAACTTTTCCTCTACTCCCTCTGCTGCTGGGCCACCAGTTGAGTGCAGCACAGGAAGATTCACCTCATCAGGGGGGTGGAAAAGCAAGGATAACTCTGCTATCAGAGGAAAAGCAGCTCTCTCCACTCTGTCCCCTCACAGATGCCATTGTCTCAGGTCACCACCAGCCTGATGGAGGCACAGGAACCAGCCACCACGAAGGAAACGACTGCCCTTTCATGCTGCAGACTTACAGCCCTCTCCCAGTGCTGACACAGCTCAAATTTTAATTAAAAGGTGCAGGATTGTGCTTGTAGCAGAATAAATAGGGGGGCAAATCACTATGGCAAAATACTGTTTCTTTTTTTGGGACCCACTGTGTATGAAACTCTGGCTGGTTTTGCCAACAGCTGGTCCACAACCTGCACAGTATTTCCAGAAGTGTTTCCAGTCCAATCTACTCAATTTAGCTAGAATAACTCACTCATTTCATAACAGCAGCTGGAGAGGTTTGAGCACTGCTGCTTTTAAAGAGGAGAAAATGTCTGGATGATTTTTAGGAATGCAAACATAACCAAAAAAAAAGATGCAAATCTTGATTCAGCTGTGATTTCACATTAGATGGCACTCTCAAACGTGATTCTACCAGGGCAGCAGCAGCTTTTCCACGCAGGGATTTTTACTCAAAGCAGTTCCTTCTTAGAAGGAAAGTCCTGACTGCCTCTCCAAAATACACACTCGTGCCTGGAAACAAGGGGTACAGGAGAGCCACCATGGGCACCCTCCAAATGCATGCAAGCCCCCTTGCTCCCCTGAGGATCCCCAGATCTCCTTCACCTTCCTGCTGCTCCCCATATCCCACCCTGCCCATCCCCATGCCCTGAGGCCCATCCTGATGCCCGTCTGGGGTGGGATGGCTGTGTGGGTGTCCCTAAGGCCACAGCGGTGCCATGCAGAGCAGCTCTGGTCCCACAGCCTGGCTGGTGGCCCTCAGACCACATGGAGCCCATGGCTGGATTGCAGTGTGGTTTAAAGGGCACCCAGCAGGGTATCAGGGAGAGGAGTGCTGGCACAAGGAGAATCAGGAATGCTGGATGCAGCTGTAGAAGGGGGTGTGGGTGTAAGAGCAGAGCTCCCCTCCCTGCATCCTCGTGGGACAGGGACCCTCAGACCTTCCTGCTGGCTCTTCCCATTCTCTGGCTGCACCCAGCAGAGAGCACAGGGAGAAGTGCAGCCCCAGCCCAGCACACTGCTGCACCAAGTGGGATACAGGTGGGACAGAGGAGCAGCCAGCCAGCTGCTGGATTTTGGGAAACGGGATGAACTGAAGAGTTGCCGCCTTTCCTCCTGGAGACACCACAGGTGCCAATGAAAACTGAGAAAAACACGATCTTTCAGCAACTTCTGCTCCCAACATTTGAGGCATTTCATTGCCTCAAACATCCCTGCAGCAGCTGCACCTGTCCTGCCAGTCCAAGCACCAGGAGCTGGAATAAGGGCAGGGCACACCATGGCAGGGACTGCCCGGATCTGCTGCCTGCTGATGGCACCCTCCAAACTGCACAGCCATGGAAAGCTGGATGGCAGGCCCAAGAAACCCCTACCCTGGCACAAAGTCCACAGCGAGTGTCACCATGCCTCAAAGCCAACGCTGTTACACAAAGACCAAAGAAACCAAGCAGAGCAGTTGGAAAGTCCTACCCAGGCTTATAAATACTAGACCCCATTGAAAAGGAAAATATTACAGTATGGAGAGGTGCTTTATTTTCTGTGACCTCTGGTGAATGCTTCCTAGGGGAGGGACTGCCTCTGCTGGAGCATAGGCAGGATGCACTGGTGTCTCCTTCCTCTTGAAAGCACACTGCAAACTTGCAGCTCCTCCACGAGGGCTAAAAAGAGAATAAGAATTTATTGCCCCCACTTACAAGTAGGGAACAGGAACCACATTATCTGTAAAACCTAAGCAAAGGGACCATTAAGGAGGTTTCTCTTTGACAGAATGGATGCATGAGTTTAGGTACACAACAGCATCCCAAGGGAGGCACTGAACATGTCAAGGACCCAACCAAACTTAGGACACCCATGGGAGAATAATAACTCTTCACCACAGAGTGAAAAACCCCTCATTTTATATGGTTGCCACTCGACCTGAAGATTAATACATTGTAAGGGTCTAAAGCAACTCCGAGCCAGCCCCGCCACTTCCATTTCAAACCTCCTCTTTTCAAATAAGCGAAATGTCAGATGGCATCAGGTCAGCCTCAAATGGGATTTCTCTTCCCCTGCTCTGACTGAGAGCCACTTACCCAGCTTACCTTGAAGGACGTGTGGTGCAGATCAGCTGAGGTGAAGCCTGGAAGGACACGGGCTGTGCCATTCCCTTCGCAGATGGAAGGTTTGCACATACACACGGTGACCTCCGCGTTTTACAGAAAGGATGATTTTTTAATTGAAAAATATTTATGTCAGCCACCGCAACCACTTGAGGAGGAGAAGTTGCAATGTGCTCTGGCAGGAAAGAAACAAGAAACCACTGCTGGGTTTTGGAGCAATACCCTTGTTACAGAAACTCTCCATGGCTGGGATTTGTCTTTTCTTGGCCAATGCAGGGGCAAGATTTCCCAAAGTTTATACTTTTACTGACAAATGAGGGGAATTAATTCTTCAGTCACTTCCAGAAAGTCTATCTTTTGCACCAAAATCTGATCTGCATCAGCCCCAGCATCCAGGCCTGGCTAAAAGCCACCACAGCTCACAGGAGGGTTGAGCCTCGTGCTTTTACAGAGAAGGAAATAGTAAGAAAAATTTAGGTAGCTACATCTCATAAAAAGGTATCAGCCTGAGACGCTTACATAAACTTCAAGCTGTTTTTCCCCCTGTATTTCCTGAACACCAGGGATTTCCAAGTATGCTCTGGTACCCACAAATGCCCCACTGCCCATGCATGTTCTCAGCTACACATCTGACAAGAAACATCAACCTCTCCATGAGAAATTCAAAGGGGCATCCGTGCTGAGAATGCTCAGAAACACCTCCCTGTTACTTCATAATCACTAATTCACATCCCAGGGAACCTGAAATATCACCCCTGTGTGTGCCACCACCTTCTTGCACCCCCATGTGCCCGAGTGTCCCTTGTCCAGCCCCAAGGGGTGAAAGCCACCATTTCAACAGGAAGGGTTCGGCAGAGGGATAATCAGACATGTAGGAGATGCAGACACTGTAAAATAATGAGAAGAGAAGAGAAGAGAAGAGAAGAGAAGAGAAGAGAAGAGAAGAGAAGAGAAGAGAATGGGTTGGAAGGGACCTTAGAAATTGTGCAGTTCCAGCCTCCCTGCCATGGGCAGGGACCCCTTCCACTAAACCAGTTTGCTGTAAATCACATCCAGCCTGGCCTTGAACACTTCCAGGGATGGGGCATTCACAGCTTCTCTGGGCCACTGTGCCAGTGTCTTACCACCCTCCCAGTAAAGAATTTGTTCCTAACATCTAACCTAAATCTCCCCTCTTTCAGTTTAAAGCCATTATCCCTTGTCCTATCACTCCATGCCCTCCCCAAAAGTCCCTCTCCAGCTCTCTTGCAGCCCCCTGAGGTGCCACAAGGTCACACCGAGGCCTTGTCTTTTCCAGGCTGAACAATCCCAGCTCTCTCAGCCTTTCCTCACAGGAGAAGTGCTCCATCCCTAAACGTTAAGTGCTCCATCCATCAACATTTAGTCATGTGGTATCAAGATCCGGAGGCAGAAGAGGACAAACAAAAAATAATGGGAGCACTGACAGGCCACCTTGTCTCTCTTCCTGCAAATCTTCCCGTTGCTCCCCTCCTTCCTCTCTAAATCGTGTTAATGCTCCATGTTCCCCTTCCTTCTCTTCCTTGGGAACTGGACCCTCTAAACTCCAAAACTGCGATAATTAAACCAAACAAAACCAGCCAAACAGAAACACAAACAAAAACCAACACTTCCTCCTCCCCCACAAAAAACCCCAACAAACAACAAAACAAAGAAAAACATCCTCCACAAAACTATTCCTTTTATACCTTATCTCTTTAAACAAACTTTGTATGCCACTAAACTGTAGTATTATTTTAAACACTAATTTTCTGGCACTAGATCAGCTTTGAAAACAGAAAGGAACTGCTGCTTTTCCTTTTCAGTTTCGTCTATGGTAAATAAATACCAGAAAGCCAGAGAAACAAGTAATTGCAAGCTATTAGGGTTTCTTGCTTTGTTTTGGTTTTGGGGCTTTTTTTTAAGTACCATTGAAGAAGAAACACCTAAACAAAACCATTACATTCATGATGCTGACCAGGACACTTTAAACCAGTGAAACCTCAATAAATATTTTTACAATGAAGCCTGCAAGAAGAGATAATACTTCAGACATTTATAGGACTTTTATTTCTCTATAAATGTATCATAAAAGCTGAAAACACAGAATTATTATTTCCATCCTAACTTTGAAAAAATTAGGGAAGAAAGGAAAAAAGATGCCAGAACATTTTACTAAGAGGAGGCCTTCATGGAAGACCTCTCTCAGGAGCTCCCATCAACTCATTCTTGCTGCTTCTTTGAAGCCACATCAACAACGATAATTTAATTTACAGTCCAGATAAAAAGACATTTCCAAAGACGTGAGGGGAGGGAGAAGGGGTTTAGTAGGGCGTTCTCAGTTTAATTCAGTCCAGCTACCTGCTGCCTGTTTGGGATCTAACTCCTGACAGCTCATCCTCCACCAAACAACAGAGCTGCAGCAGATAACGGTGTCCCAGAAACCCAGGGGATGGAGGAGGGAGGAGTGTCACTCAAAAGGACCCTGCAAAGTCTTTAAATTGCAGCCAAAATGGATCGAATCACAGCAGGCACTGACAAAAAAATGTGGCAAGCGTGGTCCTGCTGGGAACAGGAGATGAGCTCAGGACAGGGGATGCTCCAGCCAGAGGGGTTTGATTCCCCTCCTGGGCTCTTGGACCAGGAGCAGGAAAAGAATTAAGCATAGAGCATTGCAGGTATCCACCCCCAAACATCTACTTAGGAGATAGATAAATAAAAAGCTTTTATCAGGTATGGTTTTAAGGAGAATAGACTAATTGCAAATTGTCACTAGAACCCTGACAAGTGAGCCAGAGGATCCTCAGGTGGTTGGGGTTGGAAGGAACCTTATAGGTCATCTGGTTCCAACCCCCCTGCCATGGGCAGGGACACCTTCCCCTAGACCAGAGTGCTCCAGGCCCAGTCCAGCCTGGCCCTGAACATTTCCAGGGATGGAGCAGCCACATCTTCTCTGGATAATGGAGAGGATCACACCTCAGGGGGGAAGGAGCAGGGGCAGTGAGCACTTGGGCAGGGGAAGGGAAGAGCTCACTGCAAAACAGAAGGATGGACAGGACCACCACAGCAGGATGATCCCTCCAGTGATGGGGATGCTGCAAGAGGGGCCCTGCCCACAGCCCCCATCACTCCTCTCCTCTACTGAACTGTGAAGATTGACTTCAGGCCACCCTTCCCAGCAAACTGGAGATAAAAATCTGTAAAGACATCTAATCTATACCAGAGTCTGGCTTTCCTGCCCAGCACTGCTGATGAGCTCAGCAGCAGTGTCCATAAAAATACCCTGGCAAAATCCCTGCACACACACAGACAAAAAAATCCACCAGGCTCAGCTGCTTTTGTTCTGGTAAGTGAGGAAACCATTACTGAAGCTGCAACAGACAACTTCTTGTAAAGAGAAAGAAAGGTGGAGAGGACACAAACAAAAAGCAAAAACAACCCAAATAATGAGAGAAGTAGGCAAGTTGCACGAGAAGTGATAAAAGAAAAAGGTTAATAAAAACTCACAAACAAACCTCATGTATCATTTGCTACTGGCCATGTTTCCCATTTGGAGAAACCTCCTGTAAACAGCACATCTGAGCACTGAGCAAACCAGGATGGACACGGGTAGGACAAGGAGGTGACCATCATGAGGTGGTCCTTGTAGGAGGTGCCTGATCCTGCAGCCTACTGGATCAGGAGGCCAAGGAACCACCAGACAACGAGGTGAACAGAGCTGCCCCAATCACTGGTGGTGCTCTGGCACAGAGCAGGGCTGACATTTTAGGAATGGTTTGCCTTTCCCAGGAAAATTTCCTCCCTAACAGATTGCTCAGGGACATCAACCACGTTCTGCTCTGCTTGGAAAGCCCCCACAAGGTCCAGAACTCTCACATAACCCATCCTTCGAGGGGCACCTTAACCTGCAGCACCAAGAGAGCTGCTGGCAACAGGGTAGTGCCATAAAACAACAAAACCACTCTTTGCTTGAAGAAAGCAAGCAGTGACAAACACTGCCTCTGTCCAGCTGACAAGAGCCAACCTGTCCCTGCAGATATGGGGGCATCGGTTCCTGCCCTGTTCTTCCTTTCCAGGATTTCTCACTACCCCATGAGGAGCTGGATTTTTGCTGCTACATCCCTCAGGGACATTTAGAAGATCCAAAACATTGCTTTTCATTCAAAGAAAAATATTTTCCAGCCCTCAAAGAATGGGAAAAGTAATACAGAAAAGCACAAAAACATGAACAACGTGCATTCTTGCACCTGAAACCCCAGAAAACAAAACCAACTTTGTTATATTTGTTGCTGTCTGCTTTCAATTCCCAATATCTAAAGCCAAGTCTGCAGGTTTTACTGTGAGGGAGGGAACAGAACAATGAACTCATCACTTCTTCCACACTGAAAACAATCTGCTCCTCGGACCTGTCTGTCCAGCGTGGTGATGGAGGGGGACGAGCAGCAGTATTTCACACTCCCAGATCCATGGTCTACATCCATAATCAGCTCTCCAGTACCTCCACACGCTTCAGGAGAAGATCCAAGCAGATTTATAGGAGGCTGATTGTGGATTACTAGTCCCCAAGGAAATTTTCCTCCCAACACCCACAAGCCAGAGGGTTGATTTATACCCAACCTATAATAGACTGTATTCCTTAGAGACAACTCCTTGTCTTCAACCCCGCTGCCATTGCTGAAACTGGGGGTTTGGCTTGGTTTAACAGCTGTAGAGTTTATAAATACCAAAAGCAGCACTCAATTTAGGCTGGAGACAGTTAAACTACCTTAGACCAACAGGATGCCACGCAGTAAGGAACAGTAATGAGATGATGGCACATTCATAACCCAAAGTTTTCATTAAAAACTCGCAGCCAGAGGAAGCTCACCCCTCCAGAGCAGAAACATTCCGTTCTCCTAATTACTCAAAGAGGAGATTTTTTTGCACGAACCAGGGAATCCAGGGGAGAGATCCTGAAGAGCCCATGTATCCATTGGGCAGGAACTGGGGAAGTACCAGCCAGGGGGCTGTCAATGAGGTGATGCACAATCCATTTCTGATGCCACTCAGCACCTCAGCCTGCCCCACGCAGCGAGCAGCTGCTGGGGGTGGGGAGGCTGGGAGCCCCTGTAAGCAGATTCAGGGAACAGCAGGACTCCTGAAAAGAAGCTGCTAGATACCAAAGTCCCTGGATAGAGCTTTCTCCATCTGCAAGCACAACACAGTCTCTTTTCCAGTTTTTACTTGTTTTTAAAGGCGTAATGTGTTATCTGAGCAGAGCCACAGCACGTACACCGACTGACTGCAGAGCTAGGCAGTGTTTGTCACATCATCCATCCAAATAGAGGTGATGGAAGCCACCAAATTTTAGGCTCTCCAAAACCTTGAGAAGGAAGCTCTGCTAAAGCACAGATTTAGCTTTTATAGCTGTGCAAAGTCAGATCCAACTGCCAGTAACTGGGAAAGATCCATTTATCTATCCAACTAGAAAAATATCTGCTGGTTAAAGAAACAGTAATCAAACAAAGAAATGGCAAGCGTTGGCTATGTTTTACAATGCACAAGTCAGAGCCACAAAAATACGTTCCTGAGAGTGCCAACATCCCAATGAAAACAAATCCCAGAACACAAAAAAAGGGATAAAAGCACAATACAAACCTCTTTCTTTCCCCCACAATTCTGCCCCATGACTATGTGCTGCAGAAAGAAATCTGGCTTGGGTAGAAGGCTTTTTTTTTCCACCAAAAAAACAATTAAACCTCTTTTGCTTGTGTTTAAAGAAAAAGTAATGCCAACCACTAATAAATTTTGGGTTTGTGAAGTTTTATGGGGTTTTTTATTGTTTAAGAGCACAAAGCAAACTGAGTGGTTGCCCTTTCCAGAACGTCTCCTCCTACTTCTCAACACAAGATGAGGAGTTCAAACATCCCAGCTCTCATAACCATTGTCACAAACAGGATCCCTCTGGGAAAGAAACAACCCCAAAACGAGTAAAACAGCAACTTTTCATCCCAGGTCATTTTTCAGACCCTTCTCCTTGATGGGGTTCATGGAGCAGGAAAAGAAAGGGAAGCCATAACGTGAATTCGGATACAGAAGTACATTTAAGAAAGCAAAGCACCAAGATTGATTAGAGTGTTCCTCTGCTTTAATAAAGAGCCTAATGATGTCCAAATTATAGCAAAGCTCAGTTGTGTAACCAAGGAGCCAAGATTTCATCCTTGATAAGGACATGGATTTCTGTCTCGCAGGAGAAGCCTGCAGTTCACTAACAAAGATGACCTTTCATATTATACCCTTCAAGGCCACAAATTAGCTGGAGAAATACTGGACTAACTTGGCAACATGAGTTTTTATACACTGTGTTAATTTTGAGCAGAACCTTGCCAAGACCATTACCATCATCTAACAAGAGAAAAAAAAAAATACAAATACAAAACCCACTGCTCTCCAGACCCAAATTACTTTCCACAATTCACTGCAGTTTTAATTAAGATGATTAAATTACAGCAAAATGATTAAGATGATATCCCAAAGCAAACCACTAAAGGTATAACACCTTAATCCAGAAGAACCTGGCATGCACACATTCATGATAAAGTATTCATGAAAAGCTAGAATTTTACACATGAACCAATTTTACATCACTCAAACAATACCTTGGGAGATATTTGTCACAAGTAAAAAAACAGTGACATCCATCAACAGAGCACAGTTTTTTCTGAGACTACACAGAAAGAAATCTACACAGAAAAAAAAATTGAAAAGGCTACAATTACTTTGACAATGTTTCTACAGCTCAGAGGAATTTGGGGGTTGAAATAAGTGGTTTCCTTCTCCTTCACAGGGCTCCCAAAATCAATTTCGTATATAATTCTTTCTTTTTTCCTTTTTATTCTTTTTTTATTCTTTTTTTTTATCAGAAGTCAGATCAGAAGTGCATGTGAAATCAGGTCACTGCAATCATCATGTACATGGTACATTTCCACTATTGCCTATTAACTATGAGGTTTAAATGAATGAGCAAAGTCTCAGATCCATATTTCACCAGTGGAAATTATTAATATAAACATAGCACAGCTCAGGTTTTAACCTTACCATCCAACTGGGCCTACTCTCCTTTGGAGAAGGGTAAATGGCATTAAATTAACAGACAGAGTTCAAAAGGCAGCTACATGGAGGCATGGATTCCATTAAGACCTGGGAAAAGATCCTGTGATAGGACCCCTGGACTTCAGGTAGCTGCTTGTGGTGCTTCAGCACTGGATAAATTCCAGCCTGTGATCTTCAAGGAATTGTAGCTTCAGCGTGTTTTTAAAAAAGCTGTGCCACTGTGATGAAAAGAAGTGACAAATCAGCTATTTCCAGGTGCAATCTTCTGGAAAGCCTCCACAGGGACAGGGCGGGGTGACAGAACGTGGTGGGAGAGTTTTACAAGGAGGAGGATGTAACACCAAATTGTCTTAAAGTTGTGGCTGAATAGATGAGAAGGTAGCGCGTAAGGAAGCTTTGCCTCCCTCCAGACCTCTCTGCCTGCAAGTCTGACCCACACCAAGGGGTTTTGCAGAGTTAACTGCATCAGAATAAAGTCCCACAAAGCAGATCCGTTTCCAAAATGCAGATCCGTTCCCAAAATCCAGATCCAGGTTCCTTTCCTTTCTACGCTTTGCATCTGAGACTCCTTTGGGGCTGTTTGCCTGCTAGCTCTCCAAATGGGGAGGGGGGTGGAAATCACTAAAAGGTAAAAGGAAAGAAGAAAAGAGATCTGCATGTTGCATTGCATGGCCATACTAGGGAGCTACTAACACCCGAATCACCTATTCAGGACACAAAACCCCTGAGAAGCTCACAAAGAACAAGTGCATTAGAGAAAGTTAATGATTTTGTTTGTTTGATTGTTTAATTAATGTAGCTCTGAATGGCCCAGTCACCAGACAGCTTCCCCCCAGTTGTAATGGATCTGATGAGAGGCGAGCCTCAGTCCAGGTGAGAGGTTAACTTTATATTTTTCTTAATTAGATGAAGAAAAGTCTAAATGGAAAAAGAGAAAATTCCGACATAAATCCCCCACCAAGGCTGCTATGAAATAACTCTTTTGTTTAATTATTATGAGTTGGATCTGCAAACACTGGATCCCGATGGACAGAGAGCAGCTGTTAATATAACAGAAAGACATTCATCTTCCCTTCTCGGGACCCTGAAATTCTATCAACAATGCCTGTAAAACGACTCTCAGCTCCCCCCTCTCCCAGTTTTTGCCTGTCTTTCATATTCAGACCTATTTTTAGCCAGCTTTATTTTGTTGTACCACACTTCAAAGTTGTGCATGTTAGCTCATTCGAAATCATTTCCAAAGGGGAAGTCACCGGGGTGACTCTGGGGTGCAGGAGAAGGGCACGTCCCTCGCTCAGGGTTTCTTCTTTCACCAGGGACTCATTGAGAAGGAGCCTACAGACACAGTTACCCAGCCAGATACCCTTGCATCTCATTTACCTCTGAGGCTCACAGTTACCTTGGAGGGCTTCTTTTAGCTGCTACCTAATAAATAGTCCATCTGTACCCGATTGCATGGGAAACAAAATTCTGTTACCAATTAAGAAAAAAAAAAAAGTTTCTCATGTTTGCTTTCAGCAGCACTAACTCTGTCCCATTAGATGATAACAGAAGCTATGTGTCTCGAGAAAACTTTCTACAGCAAAAAAAATTAGCTGTAAAAGACTTCCACAGTTACCTAAGGCACAGTATAAATGTTAAAATACCCTCCAGGAACGGGCACATCCAGCCAATCTCCCACCAATGTGAACAGGCAGAGTGTCAGGGCATCAGGAGACAACAGCCCTGGGGACAGCACATTCAGTGGGTTCCTTTCCTTTCCTTTCCTTTCCTTTCCTTTCCTTTCCTTTCCTTTCCTTTCCTTTCCTTTCCTTTCCTTTCCTTTCCTTCTTTTCTCCATCCAACAAAAATTCAGCCACCAAGCTGTACCCACAAGAGGAAACACCCAGTGACAACAAGCGAGCTCATCAGAAGGCTCCATCAGGCATTGCTGCTCTTTATCCCATCATCCCTTTTTTGCCTAAAGAAGCCTGGAAGTTGGGACTGGAGGGCCACCGTGTTGTTTCAAACACTGTAAATGTGATTAAAACCTACACGGGAATTTCTTGCTGTTACTGAGCCCTTCCACAGGGCCCAGGTTCATGCTTTCACTTTACAAAGATGCTCCAGGAGCCTGAGGAAGAGACTAAGGTCTGTCGTAGCACTGAGGCAGTAAAACAACAGCAATCAGATCAAAACATTCATCTCCGTGAGTTTTGGGTTGATTGGAACATTTTTTTGCTTTTCCTGAGGTTTGCTTTTTTGGGTGAAGAAGTTGGGGTTTGTGTTTTGGTTTGGGTTTTTTTTAAACATTTGTCTTTGAAATATTTCAAAGGAAGCCCAGGAGCATGGATGAGAGAGCTCAGCTGCAGGGCACACCCCATGACAGCATCTTCCCCCGAGGTTCCATGCAGAGGTGGTGATCTACAGCTCCAGAATTCTCACCAGACCTGAGCACTCAATTCCACCCCACACCTGCCAGCAGCCAGAGCCAGCATCCCTGTAAGGCAGCACCGAGCATCAAAAACACCACCCTGCTTCAGGCTGTGCTGAGCTTTATCTGCATCCCAGCCTCCTTCCATAAAAAGGAATTTCACAGCAGGGAACTGTTCCAGGTGTGTCAGCACCAGCGCCTACTGCCCACCACAGAAACTCACTTTTTGGGAGCCAAGCAGGTGAGTGTTTTCCAGCACAACTGCAATGGGTATTTGGAAAAATGCCTTGCCCCAGGTGTAAGAATGTGCTTTAACAGAAACTGCTATAAAACCAAGAGTGCCTGATAAGCTTTGGGTGCACGTGAAAGCAAAGGATTATGAGTTCAAACTTTTGTGCACCCCGGAGCTGCCCAATAGCTGCTGCCGGGCTGTAACTGGATACTCTGGCCACAAAAACCCAAGGACAACTGAATTTCTCAGCCTGCAAATATACAGGGGAATTAGCATTCTTAACCCATTAATTACTCTCAGGAGCTAAAGTGGCCATACAAATCCCACTGTTTCAGTTGCCATACTGAAGGGAAAAAAAAAGACCAAAGCATAAAGACTTGGAGAAAGAAGAGAGCTGTGAGCCCGAAGGTCGCATTGCCATGGCTCACTTGTCCCAGAAGTCCCAAAAAACCACCAGGATAACCACAAATCTGCACTTTGCTGAGCAGCTGCATCCCAAGTCAACTGTATTTTCCCTCTGCTGAGTACAGGGACTCCTGCAAATCCATGTGGCAATGCACAGGTCTGAAGCAAAGCCAATGCCTTCCCACATTTGAGCGCCTACAAAGCTCAGGGGCTCTTCCAAGAGCAGTGCCACAGCCTCCTCACAACTTTCCTATTGTAAAGCTCAGCTTGCTGCCTCAGAGAAAGGCCTGAACATCGGCTTTGCAAAGCTCAAATGCCCTCTTTTCCCAGAAGAAGAAAGTATCAGTAGCAAACCAAGCAACTGGGGAGGGGAGTTTGCAGACGGCTCAGCCAAACTGCAGCAACAGCCACCAGCCCTGAGAAGCAATCCAGAGACTGCAAAACATCAGAGCAGCACTAAAAGGGCTTAAAAAGCCTGCAATATTCTCATTTTCTGAAATGCTTTTAGAAAGTCACAAAAAGGAGACGAGAGTTTTGATTGAACGTTTCTTCACTTCAGGCGCACGGTTGCATTCCTCCCTCCCCAGGAATTCGAAGCAGCCTGCAGAGGTAAATTATGTATAAGCAAAATATTCCTAAAAGCCAAATTTTAGAAGTTGCACACATTACACAAGGCATTTTTAAATAGCTAAATGTCAGAGAACAGAAGGGTTAGCCACCTAGATTGACCATTTGATAGATCAGGCAGAAATGGAGCTAACTTTATCCCTCTATCCACTCAAAGGCTTATCATCTCACACCTTAGAGAAATAAATTAGGAAGAAGCATTACATTAGCACTACTGGCACCACATAGAAAATTTAAAGTTCTGTTCCCATTTAGAAAACAGGTTCTATAATGGGAAAAAGCTTTAAATTAAAAGACAAAAAAAGAAAAAAAGGCAGTCCTGGCAGCTTAGACCCTACAGTGTCAGCTACTATGGAATTTTTTAAATGATAACCTTTGCTGCTGTGGTTTGGGACTGATTCAGCACAGGTCTGGGATTTGGGGTTGGTCTGGAAAGTGCCAGAGACACACTCATTTCCCCCAGGTTTTGTTTATTTCTCTGTAAAACTGACAGCAATACATTCCATTTCCAGCTTTACTGGAGGAGGATTAACTTGCCCCCTCTGCTCCCAGGAGCAACTTTTTCTTCTCCCGTTGTCACACAAGGGTACATATTAGACATAAAGAGTCCAGTTCAAAATCCTTGTCTAAATTTGCATGAGTATCCACTTCAGTGAAAATTAATGGAGCTCAGATTGTAAAGCACTGCATCTTTTCATGCATGTGCTTTATTCTCTTTATTTAAAGAGGAGGCTATACATCACTATGAGACTGAGACAGGAGAAAAAAAATCCAAAATGGTACCTCTGGCTTAATAAAATTACCAGAAGATTCTATTTTTCCCAGCAAATTTAATTCCAGGTGGACAAAAAAGGATAATGTGGTGGTCAGAGCGCCAACCGTGGACCCAAGAGGATGGGGAGCAATGCCCTTGCCCTGCCACTGCTTCCAAAATCTCAGAAAAGTCACTCCCACCAGGGAATAACTGGTAAATTCACAGATGAAACACCCGGAGATACAAGTTTTACTTCTAGAAAACCTTTTCAAAGGTTTATTTCAGCTCCTTAATACACCCCAAACCCACCCATGAGGCAAAAAATGGTGCTCCAGGCCCAGGCTGCCTCTCCCCCTGCAGCCAGACCTGTGCCCTCCTCCAAAGAGAGCTCCCCCAAGTCCGAAACTGAATCTGTGGTGAAATGGCACACCAAGGTGGAAATCACGGAATTATTAATGAGAAACAGCTCATTCACATCTTCCTGCAGCCGGGCACAAACAGGCTGCTCCTTCCTCTGGATTTTTTTGCACACCTGTATGCAGGAGCCAGTCCCTGCTTGCAGGCAGCCCAGCCTAAGAGAAAGGGATCTTTCCAAGACCACAAGTACATCAACCACCCCTAGCAGAGTCACCAGAAGAAAAGAAATTCAAAAATCAGATAAGGTGGACAGAGCACACTCAGGTTGAAGCCCAATTTTACCCCACACGGAAACATTTCCTCACACAGATTAATTTTTTAGTACAGGTACAAAAACTTTGGTGTGACCTTGGGTGAGCCACTTCA
Organism: Daphoenositta chrysoptera; assembly: GCA_013397915.1. NCBI lineage: Eukaryota > Metazoa > Chordata > Aves > Passeriformes > Daphoenositta > Daphoenositta chrysoptera. Next base: position 943,172 of record VZRO01002985.1, read on the forward strand.
TGATGCAGCAGGGAGCACTTGCAGACAGTAGAATTTTCTCCCTCTTGGCCCCACCCTGCTCAGTGTTTTTGGGGCAGGGACCTGCTCTCTACACAAACAGCACTTTGCAAAAAGAGGAGCCATATTTTTCTGAGGCACCCAGACACTTGTAACAGATTTTTTTCATAAGTAGCATGATGGACCGATGCCACTTGCAATAACCTAATCAGAGTAAAAGACTCAAATACTGGCAAAATAAGAGGCACTTGTGTGCTGGAGGGAAGCATATTATTATTTTACAGTGTACACTGACAATTGATGCTCTTAACTTTTAGTTTGAATTGAAGCTATGCCGTAGTAAAGGAGGAAGATGACAGAGAGAAAAGAACATGAAATTGGTGAAAAAGACCAACAGTTATATTCAAATCTAAGCATAAAATGTGCTGGGTCTGCAGAACGCAGAGAGAGTGTTTCATCTTTAATTTACTTCTTTGCCCCTCTGACTTCAGTGGCTCCAAGAAACCTTACAAGGAAGACTGGGGGGAAAGTGATGTATATTTTTCTAATATACCTTAAAGGAACAAATGACTAATGAGATACAAAATTATTTCAGAATGAAGTAATAATGAAGACAAGAGATTAGGCATTAGTTGATCCTCAATGGTTAACTGAGGGGAAAGGGAAGGGGAAGAGCAGAGCTAATACTGGTGAATACTTCGGCCACAAACACCTCTCTTAAACACATCCAATTTCACTGATGTGAAAATCTCCACATGAAGGAACAGGCGAAAAAGAGCTTGAGTGGGAACAGGGTGCAGAATGCCAAGTGCTACACTGAATAATTCAGATCCGGGCAGTGCTATTGGCCAGGCAGGAAAATCACACTCCCCTGCTAGCTTTAAAATCAAAGGCCAAGGAGGGATAAAAGAGAAAGACAACACCTCTTTAAAGCAGAGATTACACTCTGCGGTTCCCATTTCCCAACTTCCCACAACGTTTTGTTGCAGGGAGAGCGCTGGAGCCCGGGCAGGGAGGTGGTGCCAAGGCACAGCACCTCGGTGCCCACCTCAGCGCCCACCTCAGTGCCCACCGCTGACCGAGGGACCTGGCAAACACGGCCACCTGCCTTGGTGACACCACTCCTCCAGCCCAGCAGCAAGAAAATGCCACCTCTGCAGCGGGCACCCACCGAGCTGCCCTGCCCCAGCTGCCTCCACAAGAATTTGAGCACACAAAAACTTCTCCAGCTGCCAAAACCGAGGGCAAGACCCCACCAGGGCTGATCACCGCTGAACTCCAGCAGGTTCTCTCCCCTTCCTGCACCCTTCCCGAATTACAGGCACACCTCTCCCGTGCCAGCTGACAGGGCTGGACACACAGATTTCCCTGCAAGGGATGGGAGGCACCATAAGGAGAGGCCGTGCCTGGCACTGGGTGTGGTGCTCCCTGCAGAAGGGGCATCCAGGGTCTCTCCTTGCTGGGCCCTGCACAGCCAGAAGTCACTTTCACGACTTTTAGACCACTGTCCTGGCTTTTTGATAGAAAGGTGTTATGTTTCACGGGGCTTGAAAGATCCTGTGCTCCTAAAATCCCATTTAATTCTGACTATTCTAGTGCAGCAACACCACAAGGTCAACTGCTTTTAGCACTAAATTTTAGAAATTCTTCTAAAAGCAGGTCCTGAAACATGACAACCAAAACACCTTCTGCTACAAGGCCCCAAACATGGAGTAACTTGGACTTCTCATTATTTTATTTTCAAGGTGTCCCAGCTTTCTAGGAACAAACACCTTTTCCTTTGGGCAGAGCACAGAAACACATCTCTGACAGGTGCCCAGCCTCCAAAAATCTCTGCCCCCCACCTCCTTCACCCTCGATAAATAAACATCCCTTGGTTCCTTCTACACCTGCAGGAGGACCCACCCCGCTGCCAGGCACGGTGCAAATCACAGCAGCAGGATTCCTGGGCTGCTCCCATCATCCCATTGCCAACATTTCAAAAGATGCCCTCTTCCATCTCAACCTGTGCTCTGGTCCTGCTCCCCAGAACTGGGAGCTCTCCTAGGCTGATCTGCAACCCAAGGAGTGCGTGCATGGGGAAGGGAGAAATGGTGGGAGGGAGAGAGGAGAACAAAAACAACAACAAAACAGAAAAGAAAAGAAAAAAGGAAAAAAAAAAACCACTGGGGGAAGGAAAAAACAGTGAGGCTGGCCTGTTTCTTTCTTCTCTACCATCTATTCAGTGTCAGCAGGGGAGGTCCACAACTGTTGCGTCACATGGAGCACAAAAAAACCTGACAAGCGTGTTTTAGCTGATGGAGAGCAGAGTGGACAGGAGGCTGGTGACAGCTCGAACGCGGGGAGTGCGAGCCCTCCGCTTTAATTGGCTGCTTTTTCCTATCGCATCCAGCGAGCAGGAGCCTCACAGCCTGCACGGGCTGCTCCAAGGCACCAGCAATGGCAGCAATTTCAGCGGGGAAATACTTTAGTTAACTCCCCAGGCTCAGGTTAGACCCTCACTCTGGTCCAGGGATAGGGGATTTTTAACGCTGCTTGGTCACAGAAACCAAAGGGAAGATGCTTGGAAATGGAGAGGGGGGAGTGAAACCACAGGTTGTGCAGGACCTGGAGAGGTGTTTATAAATAATGCCACTAAAAATACTACACTGATCACTGGCGTCTCCAACACAGCATTTTCTTCTGCACAGAACTCTGACAGTGGTTATCTCGGTGGTGTAATTATCTAGATTTGATAGCAGATTAAAAAAATATATATCCGAAACACCTGTTCAAGAGTTTTGTGTTTTTAAAGGCCATTGCCATTAACCTTGGGCCACGCACTTCATTGTGTTTAATTAGCAAGCTAATGAAGCCAGTTTTATTCCCTTTCTCAAGCACAAGAGGATAAATACAAGACAGTGAAAGAGGAGACTGATCCATTTGCTGCACAGTTCATTGCTGCATGGCATTACTTAAACTTGCACCGAAATAAAAGTAATGCAATGGCTCGGAAAACATGTTAGCAACGCATTCTGCAAGACAAATCCTTTTACACCTTCTGTATTTTCTCAAGCTCATCGATTAAAACATGATTTCTGAACATTTGGGCTGCAGAGAATTTGCAAACAAAGGGCTAAAAATGAACATAATGTTTTCCTCAATGAATCCTCAGTATTCCAAAAAATTAAGCATAACAGATTTATTGTTATTATTATTTTTAAAGAACAGCAGCCCGTGCTTGCTTTGTTACAGCCAGCCAAGGTAGCGATGAGAAGCATCAACAATGGAGGTCAAGCGATTTTCGAAAAGCCCACCACTTTCACAGAGCCCTGACATGTTCACACACAAAAGACATACTTTGAGCAAAGCCCAGTGCTCTGAATCCCAGCAACACATTCCAACTTTGGGTATCTGAGCTTGTTTTCCTTTTTTTTTTTTTTTTAACTGAACAGCTTTAGGAAAAACTGGACAATGAAGATCACGTTGATAAACACTCATAAATATCACAAGAAAGGCAGAAAGGCTTTAAAAGAGAGGGAGGGATTTACAGAATGGCTAATGCACTGATTTAGTGATCCAAGAGGACCTTTCCAAATAAACAGAATTATATTCATTTTCTGGGGTTTCTTTATTGTGTTTTCAGGGGGCGAGGAAAAAGTCAGCATAGGTATGCCCTGTCAGATTATCTTTTTCATAACATGATACATTTAAGAAGCTTTCAGGATGCTTTTTTTTTTTTTTTTAAAGCAATTGTTTTTTTTCCTCCAACTTAGATTTCAGTCACTCTGTGCACAGAGTCATAGGATCGGGTTAAATACCAAAACCAAACCAAACAAAAACCCAACGCCATACCCAAAACAAAACCAAAAAAATCCGGAAGCCATCTCTTTCATTGAATCACCCGAGATAAAAGGATTCCAAGATATATGGAAAGAAAATACATTGACCATAAATCTCCTTTATGCACATAATAGAATTTTCCAGCCAGGAGAGCTGTTGTGATGATAGCAACGCCGAGCACCAGGAATGCTGCTGGCACACACACACCCCCCCGCCCGCTCCTTCCAAAATACCTGCTCTCCTCAGCACTGCTATGTAAATACAAACCCGCACAACCCCCTTCCCAACACATGGAAACAAAGCTGCGTACAAGTGTCCCAGCCATCATTTAAAAATCCCGAGCTGGCTTTGCTCGCTGAGACATTAATTTTATTTATTTTTTTTTTTAATTTTTATTCTCCGCTCCCTTCTTAATGCCACTCGCACACACTTTCGGTGTGACTTAAGAAATAACGAAGCGCTGGCACCGCCGGTAATGGCAGAGGCAGGCGGTGGCAGCGCATATTTAATGGGCACTCGGAACAAAGGAAGCCCGGCTGCAGGAGCGCCCCGGGGCCGCTCCGCGCCCGCTCCCCCCGCGGCCCCGCCGGGCAGCGCCTTCCCGGGCCGGGCGACACGGCCACGGCCACGGCCACGCGGGAAACCCCCCTGCCCCCAGTCCTGCGGTGCAGCCGCGGTGGCAAAGCCGCCCGGAGCTCCCGGGCTGCCCATCGCGGAGCGGGCACGGCCGCAGCATCGCTGCCTCCCGCTCCCGCCCCGGGAGCCCCCGGCCCCGCCAGCCCCGCGCCCCTCCCGCTCCCCCGGTGCCCGGCTGGGGATGGAGGAGCGGAACACGGCACTGCCCAGCGCCGGGGCGGGGGGCTGCGGGCTCAGCCCGGGGGTCCTGCTCGCCAGGCAACAGGGGGGCCACAAAATTGCTGCCGCACCGCTTTCTCCTGAGGAGAATGCAGCGATAATAATAAGGAAGAGGGAAAATAATAATGATAATATAAGCAGAAATTAAAACAAGGAGGGAAAGTGGGGAGCGCGGGGATTTCCAGCGTGCCCGCGTTTTCAGTGCTGGGAGCAGCACAGGGGTCTGACCCCTCCGGTCCCCCCGAGGGTTGCGGGATGGGGCATCCCGTGGAGACCCCTCCCCGCCCCCCAAAGCGCTGGGCGGGTGCCCCCTCCAGCTGCCCCGGCCGTGCCCGGGCTTTGGGCGAACTTCCACCCGCGTCCCTCGGCACGGCGCAGGTTGGAGATGAAGTTTGGGGGCCAGCCCATGTCCGTAAAATAAATGGGATGAAGAAGCTACAAAACAAACACTCTCCTCCGCCACAGAAGGCTCCTCCGGAGGGATGTTCCCCAGGCTCCCCCGCCGCACACACCCCCTTTTTCCCAACTTTCTCCCGGCTCCCCGCGGAGCCAGCCAGCCCCAATAGGCTCGTTCCGTGCTAACCCCTCCGGGACCGCGGCGCCCCGGGGCGCTGATGGGGAACCGGGAGGTCCCTTTGGGGACCCTTTGGGTCCCCCACACCCCCCGGGTTACACAACCGCAGCCCGGCAGGAGCGGAGCGCACACATGGCCACTACCTGAGAGACCCCGCACATTCCGGAGCGACCCCCAGGTCTCCGCCCGCTGCTCCCAACTTCTCCCCCCCAGCAACCTCCTCGGCTTCTCCCCCACGCCCCCGCCCAGAAGTAAATGCCCGTTTTTGCAAAGTTTCCTCGAGATCGCGCCGTGTTTACATTGCCGTGAATTCCCACAGGCTGCCTGGAGGGAACAAAAAGCAGCACGGGAAGGCTCGTCCTGCGAGCAGGGAGAGAACGGAGAGGGAGGGCGAGGGAGTGAAAAGAAGAAAAAATAATAATAACAAAAATAATAAAGGGAATTAAGCCGATGCAGCGGCGGAGGGGGATTCCCCAGCTC
>VZRO01002985.1:951334-1025615 GCA_013397915.1 Daphoenositta chrysoptera
CAGCCCCCACCGGAGGAAGGAATAAACCATGTCCTTGTAGAAGAAACCATCCTCCTCTTCCAGGCAGTGGGAATGTGTGCTCCCTGCTCGTGTCCTGGAGCCCCCTGCACCCCCAGCAGCCCCTCGACCCCAAGATCCAGCAGCAGCAATGGCTCAGTGACAGTGTCCAGGGTCCCCAGGGCCAAAGGGGCACCTCAGCAGAATCCATTTTTAGGCCATTTCAGGGTTAATTAGGTTTTCTCCATTGCCAGGATTACAGGAATTGAACGCTCTCCACAATTTATTTTAATTCTAACTAAATCATAGCACAATAGGGAGCACCAAAGGAATATTAAGGGGAAGGAAGAGAAAGGGGGAGATGCTGAAGTTGGGTCGTTCTCAAGACTTTGGGTCTGCACGGTTCACTGACTCATCAGAGAAAGGGCTGTGGCATGGATGGATGCTGTGCACAGCAGCGAATCGCAGGTCAGCTCCCTCGAATTTGTCCGATGAGGACTAAGGCTGAAAATATTCCTAAACTCATTTTCTTTTTCCTCTGGAGGGAGATAAGAGTAAACATGAATCATTCTTCTAAAAGTTTGAGTAGAATTTTGCTCCAAGAAGAAATATGTAATTTTTTTCTTCTTCTTAGAGTAACAAGTTCACAGAAAACTTCAGGAGGCTTTTACAAAGGCTTGTAACCACTTTGAAGCTGGAAACTTTTTATATACGTACAGACTTGCGTAACGAGGTCTTGACAGTGAATGGGATTCCTGGGTGCAGTTGCAATAAAGTGATTAATAGTATCATTCATGGTATCATACCTCATTCATAGGTTTCCTGTAAGTTAAGAGGAATACATTGGCAGGAATACAGTGGTTGTGACTTTAAACACGATACTCTTGGGGGAAAAGTTACAGCTAACTCACGCACTGAAGGGCAGTGCAATTAGTAAAGCTACGTAAAGTGCTCAAGAAAGCAATTTTTAGAGCAAAAAGCGTGGAAAAACAACCCACAAAGAGCTGGTTCTGAGCTAGTTCCGTGGCACAGAAAAAGCAAGGGGGATATTGCCACACAGCTGGTGAAACCAAGTGCAGAAAACAAGATGTGTCTGTCAAAGGGATGGCTCAGGGGTCACCACTGTTCAGAAACACACAAGTAGCGTGTGGGTTTGTTTGGTTTTTATTTTTTTAATCTGGACACAGGGAGGACTGATTTTGTCACCAAAATATTTGTCACTTGCGTGTGGCACAAATCACTGAGAAGGCCAGGGTGCTGCTTTAAGGGAATGCAGAACACTCGTCAAAGGAGAAGTAAATGTCCTGGCTGTAGGCTGCAGCAGCTCAGGATGCATTTGGAACCTCAAGAGAAGTGACAAATAACGGGTCAATATTTCCTATAAAGCTGCTTATTTCATTTGAAACCAAATAATGGGTCAATATTTCTGCTTATTTCGTTTGGGGAATAAGTTGTTAAACGCCTACCACGTGGCTGAAGCATGGAGAAATGTGTGGGGTGATAAAATACGCCCAGCATCCCCACGATTAGCTAAAACGAGACATTTAGCTCCATCCAAGAAACCACCAGCCCTGGGGAGCAGGCGGGGTGAGTAACTCAGGATCGCTGGGGCTCGGAGCGCTCCCTGGCCAGCGCTGCTCCTATTTTTAATCGCTGCGCTATGAAAAGCCCCGTGGCACAGCAGCACCTGAACTGGCGCTTCTGCAGGGACTGGGGAGCGCGTTTATCACGCGGCTGTCATCGCTTTTGAGGAAACGGGCCCAGGGAGTTTGGGATGTTGTCCCAAAGCCAGCCCGTGCGACAGGCGCAGCCTGGTCCTGCTGCACCGGGGCAGCTCCTGCTGCTGCCACAGGCGAACCATCCACCCACCAGAGCTGCACCCCGGGGGACTCTTCCCCAATGGCACCCTGAAGTTTCATTTATTACATTTCATTACATTTCCTCCCGTCTCGTTTACATTGTTTCGCAGGGAGGTGTTTACCCGCCCGAAAAGCCAAAATGTTTCCTCTACTTGCAACACAAAAGCCCAGGAGTGAGCGTTGTCGCTGGAGATAATGTTACAGCTTTGGCAGGATGACACTTAAAAACTTCATCAGCCTTCCAAGAATTTCGGAAATAGCGGTGAATAAAGGCAGCAAGTGCTAAGAGCAAGGCAGTGCTTGCAAGAAGTGCCCTTAGCAGCAGCGCTTTCAAGAGCTGTTTTCTGTTTTCACTTATCATTAGAGCCGCACAGCTCAGACTGCTTTTAAATAATTATACTTAACAGTTAAAAAACCCTCCCGTGCTAAAATAAGTTTTAGCTAAGATGGTTTATGTTTTGCAGCCTCACATGACACTCAATCTTTCTTGTGTGACTCTCATAACAAGTCAAATTCATGTATTTTGATACCGTGCACGTGATTAAGATACTTGGATCACTTAAGCTTGCACAAAACTGCAGTGCTCGCATGTCATTTATCTTAAAATCCTATTGTAGAGCTCGTGAAGTGTAATTTCTTCAGTGAATGGAAATTTATACTGACAGAGGTGTTATAAAACATGGAAAATACTAAGAGGAGAGGGCCCAACATTTTCTTTATCTCTTCAAGTGTTCACTAACGGGGATTTATTTTTCAGCTCGACGCAGGTTACAGAGCTCGGGAGCAATTAAAGGGATCCATTTCCAGACTTCTTGAGCAAAACTCCCGTTATTTGCAACAGGTGGGAACTCTGTGCTGCAGCCTCGAGGCAGCAAACTCCTTCACAGGCTTCACTTTCCCTGTCGGTCCCTAAAGCTACTTGCAGAAAATCACCTAAAGAAACTCCTGGGACCCCAGCCTCTGCCTCCCCATTTCAAAACGCATGGGTAAGAAAAACCAATTTATATTCATAACCTTGAGTAAATAAATTGTCACTTTAACTACACATTTTATTGTAATTAAGCGCTTCCCGGTAATAACCAACCCACACTATGGAGCTGTTTCTTAATATAACGGTAAGGCAAGTTCTCAGCTGTGAGCAGAATTAGGAAGCTTTTAAAAGCACAGACCAGTTGATACAGCAGGGTGATGTTGCACAGTTGTCAACATGTGGAGAAAAGGTGGTTTTGCTAAAGAGCTTTGTCCTTATTTTCCAGAAGAGCTGTTGCTGTATGGTCAGCAAAATCAAATCTCACCTGCGGAATTTCCCAGTAGGATTTTTACCCAGTATTAGCTTGAGTCTGCTCCCAGTGGATTTCCCTAACTCCAAAGGGAGCACGACTGAGGCAGATTTAGACCTTCCCCAGCTTTCTAAGGACTCGCTGCTGTCACCTCTCCATAATGCAGCTACAATTAACTTTGCTGGAATTTCTATATTTGAAACAGCTTGAAATTAGAGCCTGAACTTCCAGACGTGGATGCAGATCGTCTTTGCTACTGTCTGTATGAGCCCTTGGGCTTCACACTAAAAAAGCCCACCCATATTGACAAATTTGCCCCTTGCAGTCTGACTTCATTGCAGCTGGCAAAAATAGCAAGTGATACAGCAGACAGAATGGGCCCTAAACTATATTTTTGATAGCTTTTCTTAGCTCCAGACTAAAGAGCAAGGCATCAGATGTTGACAAATTAGCAGGGAATATACGGAGCAGAGGGATTTGTTACTGGAATGCCCACAATCCAGCAGTTTTGCCATCCCCCAGAATTTGAACTTTTCCCTTGGTTTTCAGTTGTATTTTGATTAGAGTGTAAATACCAGCCACTGGCACATGTCAGCTGGCATCAGAGCCATGTGCCAAAGCTTTGTTCAGGTTGGAGGTTTAGTGCTGTTTTACTCATCCATGGATTTTGTTAGGACTTCTGGGGCACAGCTCATTATTTTTACCACTGTAACCAGCAGTCGTTGTATAATTATTCCTCTTTAAATCCAGGCTGGCCTTTTGGGTGGAGAACTTAATTGCACAGAGGCTCTGGAGGACGGCTGATGCTGGATAGTAACAGTACTGCTGGCGTGTTACCTGCCCCAAAAAAGGAGAATCCAGGCACTAATCCATAGCCCCAAGTCATGCCAGCTTGCTGGGTACCAGAGCACGCCCACACTGGAGCTGGAGACTTCTGTGCTAAGGCAAGGAGGATTATGGACACCACATGACTAATTCTGCAATGAGGGTATGCGTTTAATTGGTAAAGGACTGCATTTTCTATCCTGTTTTAACCCAGGTCACAGTGCCAAAGGACTGCCTGGTGTTTGAGGTTCCTTTCAGGTATTTTCTTCATTGAGATGCACTGTACTTAAGGCTACTGTTGCTGCCAGCTTTGTCTTATGCCCTCAAGCACTACTATGTCTTTTAGTGTTGAGAAACCAGCATTCAAATTCCCCTGAAACACCAGGCTGTGCTGCTTTCACAGCCCACAGAGGGCCTTCCCTCATAGACGGGTACAAAAACTCTGGCTGCTCCAAAGCTTTTCCTGACCAGGAGTCAGGAAAAGCACAGCTTTTGTATACATGAGCAGACTACAATCCCAAACTTTAGACACGTCCTGCTTCTAAGCTCTCTGCCTCAGATTCCCTGTAAAATACAAATAACAGCGTTGATGATGTTTAGCTCATAAAAAAGTAAATATTTCTAACTTTCAAGAGTGTGTGTTGCAGCCAGTTGAAGTCAATGCAGCTTAAATTCAGTGGAAGGAAGCTATTTCTACCAGCTGATGGTACGTGACCATTCAAACAGTTTACCAAGTGCCACGGCAGCAAAATTCCTTCTGTTTAAGACTGCCTGATTGCCTGGCAGGAAAATGTGTTCCCAAATTGGCGTGGTAACACTGGAATCGCTTCTTGGTGACAGCCCTGTTGACTGACAGCCTCCAGTAATGGCAATCTATTAATCTCCTGCTCTGTGGCCATAAAGCATCCTGTCCTCCTTCCATTAAAAGCTGAAGGTAAATAAATACAGGTCCCATCATCAGATCATTTCGCTTGCATTCTTGCTGTCCACAAAGCCTCTGCATGAGATGGACAAGCAGAAGGGCTAAAGAAAATGTCCCCATTGCTGGCATAAAGCCAGCCAAGGCGTGACCCTGCAAACGTGGGGGTCAGGAGCTGCTGAGCTGCCCTGCTCGTTCCACTTTGCTGTGCACAACAGCCCGTGTTGCTGACACTGTCTGGGGGAAGGGCGAGGTGTGAAACCTGCTCTGAGCTTGGAGTGTGTTTGGGCCAGGTCAGGGCAGCCTGAAGTGCTGCGTGCCTTTGGGTGGCTGCCAGCAGAGCCTCTGGGGTTTTGCAACACCTGAAAAAGAGCCTGGGAACACAACAGCCCTTGAATCTGCAGTGAGGAGAGCCCTTGGACTGCCCCCCAACCTTTTCTGCTTAAGTTACCGTCCCCTGTAAAAGAGGATAGGAATTATTTACCCACATTGTGTTCAGGTGTTGATGTTTTACCTGGAAATGCAATGCAGGTCTTTTAAAGCACATATGGTGGCTACAGCAGCCTAGAGCCAAAGCCTGTCATCTCTCCTGCTCCCTCGCCTTCCTCTCTCCCCAGGTGTTTAGTTGGCAGAAGAACATCTTTCAAATTCCAGTATTTTATTTAAAAAGCTCGACTCGGGGATTTTAAACTGGTTGCAATTAAAATTTAACAACAGGAAAGTTCTTACAGAGGTGCCATGTCCCTTTGAAATGGCTTTGCTGAAGAAAATCATCCCTATCCGTCCTGCAGCCAGCTGGACCGCACTGCAGGGTTAACTTCCACTCTTACCTGTGGCCTTGTGCCTCCTGACACACTCAAGGCATGTGTGGAAGGACCAATAAAATATGTCCTGGAGTGTTTGGTGTATTTTTAGAGTTTGTCCCAGATTATTGGCCTTTGTCCCAGATTTCAGTGGTTAGGGTATAAGAATGCCCGGTGGGGCTGAGTGCTTCCTGCCTTGCTCTCAGGAAGGCTTTAATCAGGAAAAATACCCTCTCAGAGAAGGCAAATAATTAAGTTTTTGTGGCAAATCCTCTATTGCCATTAGCAGGAGATGATAAACACTCAAGACCACAGTATAAATAGAGCAAGGTAGATGCACTAAGATTTAAAGTGCAACATTATTGTGTTACATGGTATGAGTAATGAATTGGACATTATAACAAGGTAGTTTTCCTTTTTTCTTTATTGGGCCCAGGTTTTTTTTTTACAATGTAACTTGTCTTGTCTTGGTGCAACCCTCCCGAAGGAAGCTCATCCCACCTGCTGGCATTGTGCATGCAGGCATTCCTGGTAAATGCTCATCCAACCTCCTCCTGCAGTGCTCCAGCCTCCCCAGGGAATTACGAGTTTTGCGTGCAGAACTTTTTCCTCCTGTGTAACCTCAGCCTTTTCTGATGTAATTTGGTCCTTACTGAGCACATGGGGAACAATTCCTCCTTTTCTCTCTTCTTCAGCTTTGTCACGTGGGAAGATGGTCTCTCTTCATCCTGCCAAAGGCAAAACAATCCAATTCTTTTGTCCATTCCTTGTATTTCTGGTTGTGCAGCATGACCCTCACTCCATCCCTGGGCTGCTTAGCCATATCTCAGGGGCTAAATTCCCTTGCTGAAGTCCTGGACTCCCCATGCCAACATATCTGTCATCCAGTCCTCAGCTCTGGGAGAATTCTCTGAATTCATCCTTCCCAGTTACATTGCAGGTCGTTGGGATGCTGAACAGCTCCCTGATGGACTCATCCATTCAATTTCTGGATTTCATGTGCTTCCACCTTGGTTTTGCCTCTTTACCTTCCTACCAACTACTTCTTGCCAAGCTGTCTTAGTGCACTTTCTGCATGGGACATTCCAAGTGTCATAACAAATACAAAGTATAAAAAACATTCTGCAAAAATTCCAGTCACCAGTCCATCAGTTTTGTAGGGATGTGAGAGTGACACGTTGCCAGTACAGATGCAGATAAAGTCCTGCTGCACCCAGTCGTGCCTGTGAGAACTTGCTTTCCTTCCCAGTGCTCCCCAGTGTTCAGCTCTTGGACATTTTGGCACATTATCAGTGATAAATGTATTCACAAGTGAGAGCAGACAGCCCTGCATGTTCTGATGCCAGGGTATTACGGGTTCTTGGCATCAGCAGTGCCTCCATGGATTTCAGACGAATGAAACAGAAATATTTTTATAGCCAGCCTGAAGTTTTTATCTATTTGTAGGTGTCTTGGTGCTCCCTAAATATGGATTAGGTCCTTTGGAAGGAAGACTGCATTTTATGTGTTGACCTTCCTGGCCCTTTGTGTACCCAGGCCTCTCTTGCTCCCAAAGGCCACTGATCTTGTCCTTTATTTTTGCCAGTCATTTGTGTTGAGAAACAGGTACTGGCAGCTGGGAAATTAGCAATAATACAGGAAGCAAACAATCTGTTTTCTACTTCTTGTGGCCTATCCATGCTGTGGGATGGTGCACAGACCCTTAATTATTCACCTCCATTAGTTTGAATGCTTGCAAGTGGCTACTAATATCAGGTGTGAAAAGAATTCAATAATAATGGAGGGAGAAGGAAGGTTTTTTTAAAAAACCAAGGACAGCATGAGACAAGGATGAGAAGGGTGAAGGACATATGGCAGAGGTACTGGCTGGGGTATTCTGGTGTCCTGGGTTCCAGCTCAAGTTTCTGCAGAATTTCTGATAGGCTTTTCATTACTTATCTCTTAAGTCAAGATCAGAATGGGAACAACGGACTTTATCCACAGAAGTAATTAAAACGTTGCACTCCCTGGCAGAGGAGTTAAAATCAATTTCTCAAACACAAGATGAAGAGCAATTGGCCAGGCTTCTGCCATGTGGAAAAAGACCCAGGACTATGATGTTTGGGAGTACAGCAGAAACCCAGTGCTGCAAAAATCCAGCAGTTCTCCTGGGATGCCTGTTCTGAGGCACACACACTGCAGGAGACATGGGACAACCCCTCCATTCCACTTGGCAATGGCCTTGGCTCAAGGACAATTTCCATACCTCAGGAAACACGTGGCTTAGCTGGGAAAAGCCCAAAGAGGTGCATAAAGAGTGGCTGGAGGTGTAGAAAACTTGCCATTGAGGTAAAGCTGGGAGAGAGAAGTGCATGGTCTGAAGAGGGGATTGAGCTGGGACAAAACAAGTTGCCAAACACGTGCGAGGCCGATGCAAAAAGGAGTGGCACAATTTGTCCTTGTACCTTCTGCAAGCAGGGTGAGGAATGGGCTTCAGCTCCAGCAGGAGCAACACAGGTAAAAGACTGGGGAAAAATTTCCAGTGCTGTGGATAGTTCAGCTCAGGGATATTCCCACACACTCTTGTGGAATTGGCACTGCAGGAAGTTCTTAGACAAAGCTCTTGCAGGGCTGGTTGAGGTGTTGTTGATAGTACTGGGAGCCTCTTAAAGGGATTTATCCAACTGGTTTTTTTCCCTGTTTCTTCCAGTTGCCACTGAAATCGTTGGAATTCAGCTCTTCAGCATTTGGGAAGACCTGCCACAATAGCAATCCCCTGTTTGTAATCAAGAGGATTGCGAGAGCAATCAAATGCATATTGAGCTGATGTGCAGCTCCCAGGATTGTGGGGGGCACAGAATCAGGCTGAGAAGTACGTGTCCCATAACTGTAGAAGCTGGTTATTCAAAAGCATTGAAAATCCAGCTTTTCTTTCACAGGGAGATGCTGCACGGGAGGAATATCACAGGTTATATTTAGTGTTACAGAGGCACAAGGGAAATCTCATTAGAGCCCAGCGACAATGATCTGTTATAAAGGGAACAGGAGCAATTTGTAAGCCCTCAAAAAATAGTGTGTCTCTGTTCTGCCCTGTCCTCAGTGTCTGCTGCTGCTCTAGGACACAGCTTTCCTGAGAGAAGGATCTGTGCCTGCCTGCTCAGTTAGCCCTGATACATCACGTTTTATTTGCTGGGGGACTTGAACAATGAGCAGCAAACACTCCTGTTCCTGTTTTAAACGCATGGAAACTGCAGTACAGAGAAATAAAACGACTTGCACAGAGTCACAAAGCAATTTCATGGCAGGGCTCAGACTGGAGTCTGGCTCCCTTGCTCCCAAACCCATGTGCCAGCTCTTCTCTTCATTGACTCTTAATTTTAATCACCTTCCAATAAATTCTGTTGGCCCCTTCCAGTTGACTTCCATGGGAGTAATGCCAGGTATCAAATGAAGTCACCTGGAATATCAAAGCAAAAGGAGGCAGTATTAGATGCAAAGGAAGAACTGATGGAAGGGGAAAAGTAGATTTTACAAAAAAGAATAAAAAGGAGCAAGTTCTAGTGCTGCTTCCATAATATCATTCCCCTTTTAATTTGTGCCTGATCAAAATTTAAAAAAAAAATAGATTGCTAATATTAATAAATGAAATGAATCTTGAATTTTATAATAGTGGAGGAAATGAAAGGACCAAAGTAATATTGTGTTGTTAACTGAGATTTTAATAATGATTCTGTCTTCAGTTGGTGCATTTATTCCACAGAAAGTAAATCATTAATGAAGAGGAGGGGAAAACAGTTTTGTGGTGATGGATTTTTGAAAGAAAAGTTTAATTTTGCTTAACTCGTAGAAACTCTGAAATATGCTTGGAGCACCACAACTAAACTACCACCACCTCAAAAACGGTTTTTAGAGGTGGAATTTAGCCGAGGGGATGACAGTGCCTGGGGCAGGATGGAGAGATGTCCACGGCTCCGTTCCAGGAGAGCTGAGGTGAGTGCAGAGGTGGGTTAGAGGTGTTGGTTTGATGGAGGAAGGAAGGTTTGCTGCTCTTTGGTTGCATTCTCACAGAGATTTCTGAATGACCCCTGGAGAGCAGCGGGACATCGTCCTGACCCTAAACCAAGGGAGATCCAACTGGGCTCACCCCGCATTTTCTGTGGACTTCTGCAAGATCTGCTTCCACCCTGCCCTCTGCTGTGAGGGTATTTGACTTCCCAGGTGAAGGAGAAGCCCACCAAGGCTAACGTGGTCACTACCCACGACTATCTTTAACCACCTCCAAGGAGTCCCCAAAAAGGGGTCCCTGGAGTAGCCCCCTGGTTTCAAATGTCGAGCACAGCGAGGTCTCACAACAGTGGAGAAGAAAAACATCTCTGTAGCTGAGATTTGCTGTCTAAACAAAAACAAATACAAAACATACATCCCTGTGTGTGCATGAAGGAGGTGGGGGAAAATGCAGAATTCCCCTGATTCCTTAATGAGCACAGCACCCCGACAATGAGTGTTGAAATTTGCAAATTAAACCGCATTTCTGTATCTAAATTATCAAATCAATAAAGAGATGTAAACATTAAACAACATTATATGAGAGCCTGGAGTGTCACCACAAAAAATTAAGAGTATGTAATTAAAAGTACAATGCAATTTATTTTTATATCGTTCTTCATTCAAATCAACAAATCTTATTACTTACCCAAAAATGTAAAGCAGGCTGCAAACTAATTCAAAAGATGAAGACAAAGTGGCTATTGAAAATCCTATGTTTCTTGTTCCCTTACATCTGGCAACAGTCATGATTTAATATTTTAACTACTGTAATAGGTTATACTGCTGAAGAAAAGTGCATTAATTACTATGGGAAACCTAAAAAAAAATCTAATTAAGAACAATAAAATCGCTCTTATTGACTGGGAAAAATAAAACTATGTAAAGGGAAATGAGGGATGAAAAAACTGACAACACACAAATACTAATAAATGTCTGCGCAGGGTAGAAAACACACTTGTGCTGTTACTGGGGGCGTGGATTTGAAGTCTGGCTGGAGATCACAGCTTGGCTAAAGCTCTTCTCTCACCCACTGGAAGCACCTTCTAATTATCTGCAGCTCGGGGAGCTGAGTTTGCTCTGAATTCAGCTCAACATGTCCGTGCAGAGTCAGCCCCACCGGCTGTGTCTGAAACAGCACTCTGAAGCAGGAGACTGAACTGCATCTCTGCTGCAGTGTGGAGTGACGGAATAATTATCTCAATAGGTGCCATCCTTCCTGCAAAGTCCGTGTGAGGACGCAGCCCCGTGTCCCAAACACTCAGCGTGCCCTGCCTGGGGACACCACAGGGAGGAATCGCCAGGGGCAGATGCAAATCCACCTTTCAGCAGCCACAGCCCTTGGAAGTGATGTAAAAGGAACCTTTTTGTGTGAAATATCCACCACCTTGTTTGCTCAGCTAAAGCCATCTGTTGGCTTTGCCATGAGGAAGGACCTGCACCCCCATCCGTGCCTCCATGGGATCCCCAGGGATGCAGGGCTGCTGGGGGAGAAGGTGCATCTCGTATTGGCCAGAAGCAGCAGCCAAATGTGTTAGGAGGTGCTTGTCTGTGTTTTCCAGATGTGAAACTAGATGGGACTGTCTGGTTTTGTCATTGGGATTGGATTCTGGGGCTTTGATTTTGAGATTCCATCCCTCGTGATCTTGAGCATTCTTGTGATGGCAAAACTTATTTTCTGCCCAGCTTTACTGCCCTCATTCCTAAAGACCTCACCAATGTTGAAATGTCTGTGGATTGTAAAAATAAGGGAGAGGATGCCATAGGGTCAACATCTACACTAAATATTTAAACAAATACATGTGGTTTAATTACTTCATCTGATAGTAGTAGTATTAATGCCTTTTCAAGCCAGAGGTAATCCTTTGATCATGTGTATTTACTTCCCACATAAAATAGACTGCAGCAGTTTGGCCAGTTCTCTGGTACCCAATCCAGTAGCTTGTACATCATTAATATCTCCAAATATGAAAAATTAGTAGTATAAATTTTGCACAGTCCTTCCAGGACTGCAAATCATCATCAAAGGCAAGAGGAATTGTCTGAGGAATAAGGACTTCTCAATTCAATGAGTGCACACTGTGCCAGAGAGGAAGAAATGAAGTGAAATCTTTGCAACAGATGATGCTATTATGGATTTGTACTTGCACAGAAAGCCAGAAAAAGGGCACTGCAGCTCCTCAGCTATATTTTGGAGGTATCACTGACACCCAAAGTTGCATAGCTTTGTGCTCAAAGGTAAGCACGTCCTCCTTTCCCACCTTCGCCCACAGGAAACAAGGTAGCAAAGCAAAAAACATAGGGGTTGTTTGAAGGAGTTTTTATTGACTGGGGGTTATTTTGCAGCGCAGAAGCATCTGAGCAATAATGCCTTTTGATTAGCAAAGAAATTTTGCGTTGAACCTTGCAAAACACACAAGGATTACTCAGGAAGGGTGTCACAGACCACGTGCAGTTATCTCCACAAGGGCTGCAGAAACAGCCTTTAGACATTAAACAGGAATAAGCAAAGCTTAAATTCACTCTTTGAGAGGGAGATAGAAGGGGTTTTGATGTGGTAGCATCCAAAGGCCATTGTATTAGGACTTGCCATGCTGTACATGCTCTCCTAATCCAGGATCCACAGCCATCAGGACTTTGTACAGTCTGTGTGGAGCTCTGCCCTGCCAGACACCCGGGGCTGATGCCATCCCAGCTCACACACTGCTGTGCCCCTGGCTCCTGCATGGAACTGGGGGCTTGGGGTCCCAGGGGCACACAGAGGCTGTGAGCTGTTGTTCAGGGCTGGAATGTTTCAGCTACCTGAGTTTGGGGCTGCCTCTCTGCCGTGGCATCCCTCGGTCCAGCTGTACATCCCTGTGCTCTGCAGGGTACTGGGAGAGCTGCACCACCAAATGCCTGAGATGCCCTGAGAGCACCAGGGCAGGGGAAGGTGGTGAGGGCAGCGGTGGGATTAGACTCAACTCATTTCAGATATTTACAGAGCAGAATTCTAAGTGCGAGCTGTCCCACTGGGCTTTCCAGGCAGCAAGGAGAAATAAGTGGGTTTATTATGCCGTTCATCTGCTCTGCTTTAACCATCTCCTTTAGGAAGAGATGAATCACTGTAGACTCCATCAGCAGTATTGACTGGCTCTCCACTGACTCGTGAGTGCTGCCCAAGTGCAGATTTCTGCTTTATTGGGGTGAACCTGCCCAGAGCTTCGTGCCCGTGGCGTAGGACTTGGCTGCTCTGAGCAGCTCAGACCGTGGCATTTCAGTCAATAGCTACTTCAGCAAGCTCAGTATTTTTGGAGGAAGCGACACCCCTCAGGAGGAGTTGGCAATGTTAAGTAGACAAAAGAAACAGCAGGTGGGAAACAGAGGTACCCTGTGGTCAGTAGGAAATAAAGCCTGTGCTTCCTCCTCCTGCAGCACATGCCTCAAAACCCACGTCTCTGTTATTGCAGGTTTTTGTATCTTCACAGAGAGATTAGTTCAGGTGTGAACTCATCATACTGAAGATTAGTTCATGGTGACTGCTGTCATCTCCCTCCCAACTGAAGGGGTCCTGTTGAAGCCGTATCTCATCCCCTGTGGCTATTGCTGCACCTTATCCTCAGAGCATCAGCTGCTTCTGAGGAAACCTTGGGTCATCAGGAAAAAAACCGTCTGGGTCATGGAGAAAGCGTGCGCTTGAAAGAGAGAAAAAAACCCATCAGACTGTGGGAGCAAAAAGCAGAAAACCAGCCTACACGTGTAAGAGTGGCAGCCTCTACAGTGTGGTGTGTGTCCACACGTTGTTTCAGAAGCCATCTCCCTTCGGCTGTGATCACTCTCGACTGTTTGCAGTCTGTGTGCGGTGACGTGCACGGAATATTACTGGGAAAATGTGCATTCTTGTTAATAGGTATGGTTTAGGATGATTGTTAGCAGAGCATAAGGCCTTATTGATTGAAAGTGGCATATGGCAAGGATGTATAATGATTCACTTTGGCTGCTAGTTTGAAATCCTATTCACGGGTGAAAAAAAAAAACCCACTCGCCTTTGCAGTCAGGCTTCATTCTTCCTGCAGCATGTTTTTCAAACCGGGCCATTCCACAAGTGATTCGTAGGAGAGATTTCCTGCTCTCCTGGGTGTGTGCTCAAAGCTCTTTTCAGTCTTGCAAGGGCAGGTCACAAGAACAAAAGCTGAAGTTATCATATGCCTCCCTTTGAGGGAAAGGTTGGTTGTCTTGCAGTTCTCTCTCTAAAACTCTTTTTCTGGGCATTTAGTGTTTAGGAAAGGTGGTGGACTTGAAAACCTGATCACAATAAATGCCAGGGATGGGTACAAGGCCGGTTTCCAGCAACATTCCTTGGTGCCTGGTGGGAGGGAGTGTAAATCCTCACCTGCATCAAACGCCTTGTGGGAACAGTTTTGATATTGTTTCCAATTGCATTTTTGAAAGGCAAAGATGCCAGGGCTCCAGCAAGCTGCAGGAAAAGTGAGCTCTTCTCTGGATCCAGCTTCTCTTCACCATGGGAAAAAAAATGCGTGTTCCTACACGGCATTAGCAAACACAGAGTAATTAACCTGAGGTAAAATCCCAGTCAAGGCAAAGCAGACAAAGTATTAATAAATGTGAACTGACAGAGCCAGGCCCTGAGGACCTCATCTATCTTCCCCGTGTGTTAGCAGGTCCGAGTGAAGCTGCAGTTGTCTCACCTGGTTTGCCTTGTGTGGACTGGCAGGGTAAGCACAGACCTTGCACTGGGTAAAGGTGGCACCTTGTGAGTCCTGAATGCCCCCACCCCCTGCCACTGCTGCTTCTGAGAGATCTGCTGAACCTCAAGAGAGTTGTCCCGAGGGGTGACAGCTCAGAGTGGCACTGTCCTGGTGCTCAAGAGCAAATATGGCTGCAACTGATCCCAATACTGACCCCAGCATCCCCCCACCCACCATTTCCAGGAGGGCAGTGCAGGAAAGGGTTTTGCCAGGTTGGCTGGGCATTGGAGGAGAAGGTGGTCCCAGCAACTCAGAGCTATCTGACAACCTTCACTGAACAGGGAGAGGCTGCAGGGACTGATCCTAACCCAAATGGATCAGCTCATACAGGAAGATAACTAACTGACAGAGGAAAAGAGTGGGATCTGTGCCCATTCCCATGGGCCTGCAAACCTCCCTGACCTTTATCTGGCTGATGTTCAGTGATATCTGGACACTTATCCTGGCAACAGCACCAAGAACAATTCAAATGGCATTCTCTTCACTACTGGAGGTTCAGCTCTCGTGTTTCCCCACCAGCAAATAAAGAGCAGAGCCTTCATATATGTCTTTTCTGGGAACTGATGCTTTCTAGGAATTGCTTACAAAGAATTAAGTAATCTATTTGATTGTCATCCAGAAGTCCTGGGCTTGCTAAATGATCTTGCACAATTCTTTTTTCCAGGAAGATACTCCTTCAAGATGGTCTCAAGGATTTGACTGTAGTAGGCAAAACAGGGCTCCCTCGAATAAAATAACTCTGAACAGGCAAATAAATGGAATGTCTTTCATTATACCTGTCACCAGTTTATTTACTCCGTGTCCTCTTTCTGCCATAAAAGTCTTGAGTGATTTCAGCACAGTAAAACATCTGCACTCATTTTCAGAAAATAACAGCCACTGCCAATGTATGAACTCACTATTTTCTCAGAACGCCTATTGTTCAGTGTCCGGCCCTTATTGTTTCTCATCTCCTGTGAGTGGTTTACAATCAAATCCGCTTTATTTACAGTGGAAAGCAAAATATGTCAGAGCAAGACAATTGACTATAAGCCTTCAGTCAATAACAGCTTATTTTTGTGCATGCTAAAATGTAGTCATTTCTTGCATTCATTGAAACCGGTGGCAGAATTCCCATTTGGAGGTGTCAGTTCAGTCCTGTGCCAGGTGATGGGCTCCTGAGAAGCCTAAGCTGGTGCACCTTGCCATGCACCTTCTCAGCCTGGATCCAGCACACACAGACCATCTTTCCATGGCTCCACCAGCCATCCTGCAGCAAGCACTCACAATTAAGGCCTTGTAGCAAACAATAATTTAGCATTGTTCAACTGGTTTGGTGATTAGGGACTTTTGTAAGATACTGAGCTGTCAGCAGGCAGATCATCTCTATCCCACAGTGTCTCAGTCTTTACTCTTGGTTTGTGGCCAACATCAACTCCCACTGAAGGCCTTTCTTATATAGTTTTCCAGTGAATGCTTTCCATGGGGTCATCACATCTCAGAGATAAACACTGAAAAGCTGAAGCATGCTATTAAGCTTCTTAAAACATTAGAAAGACAATCATTTTGACAGAAGAGATGTTAATCACACTTCTATAAAAGCTTTTCATCTTCAAAGCATTTAACCAACATTAATTACATGTAATTGGCTTTTCCACGTACATCATGCAAAACACACCTTTCATGTCACTTGTGGCTGCTATCTTACCCAGGATTTGAGACAAAGCTGTGCCTCTTCAGTGCAGCACAGCTTCCTGAAGCCACCTGAGGCCTCATCTTGCAAATCCCAAAGGGCAACATTTAAGACAGCAGTTGCACAGAATACAGACACCTCAGCTGAACGGAGAGATCTGGGAAAAAATATAATGCCATTGCACTCAGGTGCCTGCAAAGCTGTGTCTCCATCTCCCTGCCAAACCATCTGAGGAGACTCTCTGAGGTTTTGCTGTCCCCTGTGCCGGTGGATGTCCCTGTCTTCACCAGGCCCATCCAGGTCCCATACCCACACTCTGGTGTCTGCCCAAAATGTCCAGGATGTCCCAGCCAGAAGCAAGGTGCTCTCTGGACTCCAGCAGCACTGCATTTGACAGGCTAGAGTAAAAAGAGAAGGGACCACATTTTCCATGGATACCTTGTCTTCAATCACTCACCCAAGAAGTTGAGAACTTGGGTCCATTCCTTTCACCTGCTGGAGGAGGTCTGAAACCCCCATCTGCCATGACCCTGCCTTGCTTTTCTTGCATGACCTTTTCATTGAAAAAACTGTAACATTCAGCCACAAATAACCTGAAAAAGTTAAGATTTTTATTCCAACTTACAGCATGTGTGAGACACAAAAAACTTTCTTGCCCAGTGAACTGTCAGGATTCAGCTAGGAAATACAAGTTGCACGTGTCCTTGGAAGAGCTGGCTAGTACTCAAGCTCCCTGTAGCTCAGGGCTGAAAGAAAAGTATTTTGGAAGCATAAATCACAAAATAATAAATTTCACCAAAAAGGAAAAATGAAGAAAATGTCCAAGAAAAGAAAAAAAAAATGTTTACAGGGACTAACGCACAGAGAATTTATCCTGGACATGAGCACTGCTTGGAGGATAAGGTTCACAACAGGTAAGAAATCAAACCCAAGCACTATCTGGGATCAACAGCACCACTCAGGTCAGGAGATAGGTGAAGGTCCTGATAAGAGTCTTCCCTCTGTTTGGCTGCCTTTCAGAAGGCAATATTGAAGGTGATATTATGCTTGTCTTCATATTGAGTGTAGAGCCATTTGCAAGCTGATTAGCTCCATCACTGTTTATATATGTAGCTAACAGAGCTAAAAAATATGCTGTTAGTTCAATGGCTCATGAAGGTATGAAAGCTCCACCTGGCAGCCTGGCATTCCTGCACTGCCTTGAAGCAAATAAAGGTGCTCTCCCAAAAGTTCAGGACTTTGCTTACTTTTATTCTTAGCCCTCAACTTCTATTCTTAACCCCAGATGGCTACAAAGCCCACCTGCCCCCAGTAGCTGGAGTGGCTGTTTATTTTGCAGACATCTTCACGACCTCATTCTCAAGATTATAATTCAGTTTTTGGCCACACAGTTCTGTCAGACTACTCCCACCATGGAAGTTAAATAAGTGGTTTTTAAGTGTATTATTGGTTCAGAGCTAGGAGACTCCACCTTGCTGGACTGAGCCCTGTAATCTATTCATATTTCCTTTTCAGCTCCTGCAAGTAACCCCAAACAGGCTGGGAACACTAGGTGCAAAGTTACAGGAGACGACTGTGGCAATTTCTGAATGACAAGAGCATTTAAAAGAAATGTCAAGAGTCTGTGGGCTGCAAGCTTTTATGTTTCAAGGAGAAACAAGAACAAAGGAGGGACAATAAATCAAACGCAACAGCTTAGCATGCTCCATCTCCGAGAGTTAACCTCTTGAAAGCCACGTCCCCGACACAGCGAGGGCCACACTCCTTTGATGGGGTCCATTATTCTGTGCAAAGTGATGGAAGCAGCAGGGTGGGCGCCTCCATGCATGCCCAGGGGCCATGTACACTGTGCTTTGCTTGACATGTGCTATGCATTTATGGGTTAACATCAAACATGAGCTGATTTATAATTTTTAATCAAAAAAGGATTATAACCTAATAAATCCTAATAACGCGTTCTGTCTGGAGGTTATGTGGTGTAGTCATATAATATACTGGTAGCTTTGCTCTCCTGAGCCTGGAAGATGGTGTAAAGTTTTTGATTCGTCAGTAAACTGTTCCTTGGAAATGCTTAAATGGATCAAGACCCTCCAAGCACCACGATGCAAATGATGATCCCCTTGGGTGGAGCCCTTCCTGCTGTCGCAGGTTTTGAAGTACTTGAACGAGACACACTTGGAAGCTTGCAGCATCCCTGTGTAATGAATATCTCCTCTCACTTTCAGAGGCCAAGTATTTCTGGTTAAGTGCTAATTATTGGCAGTTAGCTAGTTGAATCTAAGCATTAAACATATCAAACACATCACTGATGTTAATCAGAGCCCTAAGGACTCCTCCAGCCACCAGAGGGTAAGGGTTGGTTTGTAAGGGCCCATCATTTTCTGAAGTTAAAAAATTATGACTGCACAAAGGAAAACTTAACCCTCGCTACTGGATTTCCTGGGTTTTGGTTCTCCCACCCTGATAGACAGGTATTATCCTGGGGAATCTGCGAGCAAGCCAGACCTGTCAATTATCAGAGGGGATTTCTAAGCCTTCTGTTCCCAAAGAATGATCATATTCCCTCCAATCCATACTCTGCCTCCCAGCAAAAGGCTGTCCTGGAAGAACATTGACTTCCCAGGAGACCTAATTATCATTACAAGACTAATGGAGACTAAGCGTAAAGAATTTTTAAAAAGTCCTTTGACTGCAGTGCCATTTTTAAAGCTGCTCCTCCCTGCTCTTTGTTTGCACACAATAGCTGAACCACCACACTGTGGATGGGGCAGGGGTCAAGAGGTCCAAGGTATTTTCAAGCTAGTTTTAACTCTCTTGCTCTTACCTCATGCTCTTCCGCTATGTTTGCACCCATCCGTTGTTTTTTTCAGCCTCCTCCTAAAGCTGCCTTCTAGCCAGGGATGTTCTCTTTGTGTGAGTGCAAGTGCATGTCCTGATAAGGCTCGATGGGTGGTCAGGAGAAAGACCCCAACAGAAGCCCTTAGTCTTGCCACATCTTCACCACCCCTGGAGGATAATGTCACCGAGAGCCCGATCCCAGCCCTAGGAAACTCAAAGGCAGTTTGGAGCTATTCCTTTAACACCGGTTTACTAATTAGGGAAAGATTTCCAAACCAATCAGATAATGAAATCCATCAGGATCAACCAAGTCTGTGTCGGTAGAATCGCTCTCAGGTGTCACAGGATCACAGAATCATTTAGGATGGGAAAAACCTCCGAGTCCATCGAGTGCAACCTTTGACTGACCACCGTGTCAACTTCACCCCAGCACCGAGAGCCACGTCCAGTCATTCCCTGAACACTCCCAGGGATGGTGACTCCACCACTTCCCTGGGCAGCCCATTCCAATGTTTAACAACCCTTGCCATGAAGAAATTTCTCCTCATGTCCAAACCTGAGTCTCCCCTGGCGCAGCTTGATGCTGTGTCCTCTCAATCTGTCAAAAATGAGAATGTGGAGAATGTGTCCTGTGTCAAAAGGAGAGGATGTTTCTCAGAGGGGATCCACTTACAACCCTTTGGTTAGGAATTTTTTTCCAGTACAGCTGCGATCTTGTAAATATATACCTGGAAAAGGTTACTTTTTGAGCTTTTTTTTTTTTTTTTTCCCACAGTTGGAGCTTCTGCTTCCTCCAGGGTTTAGCTAAAACCAGCCCGGGCTGACAGTCTTCAGTTGCAATCTTTTGTGACACTCAACTAACAGTGTTTCCCAATAGGTCTTGGACATGGAATTCACAGACTTTCATCTTAATTTTACCAAAGCACCCTAAAATACTGCTCCTTCCACACTCTCTGTGTAAAGAGGGCACACAAAGAGTGTCTTCTCTCTCCCTGGCTTGGAGGAAACGGTTGCCTTCAGTTTTTAATGTACTAGCATTGACTGTATTCCTATAATAAAAGCATCTGCCTGGTGTTTCCAGCCTTCTTCTGGGAAATAACAGCTGTGCTTTCACTGTTTCAATGAAATTCAGGATGAAAAGGGGTGTCTGTC
This sequence comes from Daphoenositta chrysoptera, assembly GCA_013397915.1. Lineage (NCBI taxonomy): Eukaryota > Metazoa > Chordata > Aves > Passeriformes > Daphoenositta > Daphoenositta chrysoptera. The sequence goes on from VZRO01002985.1 coordinate 971,451, forward strand.
TCCCCATCTAGGACCAGACATCCTCACCATTTCTTTCCTTGCACTGTTTGAAAACATCTGCCCTTCACTTGTTAATGGTTCTGGTACAAAAGCAATAAACACAGCAGTGCTGTTCCTAACAGCCCGTGAGCCAGCCAGGCTGTGCACAGATGAAGATGTCAGATCCGAACCTATTTCCTGGGAGAGAGGGATGCCTGTGTGAACAAACAAAAGCTCAGCCAAGTTCTCAAAACAGAAAGTTTTTTGAAATCTCTGACTGGGATTTATCCCTGTCACGAAACTCCAGATTTCCAGGAACAGGACTTGTTGGACGTGACAGAATCCACCCAAAATTCCTCCAACTTAAAGACTGCAGCAATTAGAAAATAATTTTTTTAAAAAATCTCAGTTTAAAGCAAAGTCCAACTGCAAACAAAGAAATGAAAAGCAGAGAAGTCTGCCTAATTCAGACAAAGTGCTACAGAGAGTAGCCTTGTTCACTGCAGTCATCCCCTTTCACCAGCATCTTTCTGGAATGTAAAAACCGGCGTTTGAAGAACAGGTAATTCACAGACCCAACTCAGCTTTTAATTCTGCTTTGCTCTTAGCACATCCTGACCCTACCCCCGATCCAAAAGGATGGATGTTCCTAATGGCTGCACTCAACAGGCAGAGCTCTAATCTCCTCTCCCCTCCAGCCAGGCTCCGCCGTATCTGCAGCATCTGACTCTGCCCTTAATAGGCAGCAGGATGAGCCCATCTATTACCACCACGGTCTTTGCCAAACCCCAAGGCTTTCAAGCCTAAAATGGGGAGCTGCCACAGTTTGGATTAAAGACACCAAAGGCTGTCTTGGTGGAGCTGCAACAGATCTTTTCTCTGAGGGTGAGATAGCGAGGGAGTCGTGCAACACACACCTACGGCCTCTGTCACCCAGCTCCCCAGCCCAGCCTTCCTGCACAGCCCGTGTTTTGGGGAGCTGGAGATGCACTCCTAGGGTACACAACAATTTCTGCATTCCTGCTGGGTGAGACACAGCGAGCTGGGAATTCTCAGGGAGGTTGGTCCTTTACCTGTGAGTGTCCCTCAGGGAATGCACCTAAAAGAATTCATGCTGCAGTTTTGGGTTTACAATCAAAGTCTGAGACTGTATTGCAGGTCTTAAGGAGTTGTTACCATTTTTTATGAAGGCAAAACACCCATTAAGGACTTCTTTAATTGCACATAAGCCCTGATCTTTGTAGCTCCAATTTTATAAAATGTGTTCAGCTCTTATTGCTTTAAACCATCAGAGGTTACAGAATTGTCCCCAGTATTTTAAAGATCTGATTTTTCAGTCACATATTTGGGGTGTCCTGGGACTGTTATGAAAAATGAGGCTTTAGCCTTGCTAATAAAGAAGTGATAATAATTAGAAAATCTCCTGGCCGGTGCAGGTTTTATAACTCCATAGATACCACAGTATTAACATTCTGTTTGTCCACCTGTTGGAAGAAACAGATCTGAAGAGTCATAACTCTAAAACAGTGGGTGACAATTTAATGAAAAATTGAGCTCTGCATTTAATTTCCTTTTAAGTTCAGTTGAGCATTCTGCGAGATCAAAGGGGCTTTGTGGCTTGCAAATGATCTATGATATCAGAGAAACAGACTATAACCCAGGCACAGTTTGGTATTTAAGTAAGTATCTGCTTTTAATACCGATGTTTAAAGTAGGCTAATGGAACTAAAGCACAAGGATAATTTCCTATGATACAACTCTATAATCCAGTTTAATATATCAGTTGAACACTAAAAGCATATTTTGAATTTATTTCAGTGCTTTGGCCCCCTGTGGAAAGTATCCTGAGACACCATAAAACATTCTAAACAAAACAAAAGGTCCTCCCTTAGTTTGTAAGATTTTGGGGCAGGGACTGCACTTTTGCACTTGTAGAATGCCTGGAGAAATGGGTCTCTTGGGTTCAGTGTATGAAGAACAGTTAAGCAACAGCAACACTGTGTGTCAGTGAGGAATTACTTTTAGTGTGAATTCTGGAGTTCTACTTACAAAGGTTTCTATCTCCCCCCTTCATACCTATGCAACATTATCATGGACAGTGGACTTGAAAAAAAAATAAAAAGAAAGAAAGTTATTCAAGGCTAAAAGGTGCCTCTGTTTTGTTTTATTTGGGTTCTTTGGGGTTTTTTTTTTTGTTTTTTTTTTAACAAGTCCCTACAGCAGCAGATATCCCATACTTTGCTTTTCAGAAATGATCACACTCCAAATTACACCTAGCCAGGGGTTTCCCTCTGTGGCTTAGAGAAGATACTACTACAGATTCAGTTCTGTTGCTTGAACTCTTCTTCCTCCTTACTACCTTAAATTTATGGACAATTCATTCTTGTTTATTCTCCTGATAGTGTTGTCCTTCAGGCTAATAGGTCCATTCCCCCTTAATGTTTACCTTCCTGATAGGTTTATAAGCCATCATTAAGTACATCTGTCTTTCCCAGGCAGAAGGAGGCACATTTGTAATCTGCTCTTGCAGCGCAGTTTGATGTTCCCCTGATCAGTGGTCCTTCCTGCCTCCATCTGAATTCATCAGGTTTGAACACCAGGGATGGGAATTGTACACGCTGTTCCAGAGGAGGCTTCCCCAGCCACGTGTGTGGTGGCATTAATAGAGCTGCAGCTTTGCTAGAAATGTCTCCTGATGGATCACAGGCTTGCATTAGCCTGACATGATGTGATGTGATGTTGGTAGCTCAGACATCTCATGATTAACCAATGGGTCTGGGTCTTCCTCTGCAATCTCAGCAAATCCACTGAATTTTTGATTATGTCAGGAATTAATGCAAAGTGCACTCGGGGTTTAGAGTTTCACCCCCTTTCTGCTGTTTTAATCTGTGAGGTCATCCAGACATTCCTGTAGGATATCTGGAGCCCCTTCAGGACTGATAATGCCTCTCAGCTGATGTCACCAACACATTTCTTTCCCTCCCTCTACCCTCGGTGCCAAGACCTATCTGTGTCTTTTGTCCCCTAAAGAAGTCACTGCTCAACTCAACTGATTCATATCTTCTCGAGCTAATTCCTTGCCCTTCTCATAGTCTACTGCTTATTCTTGTTTTTGCCAACTAACTCATCATTTCTCGTGTTCCATTGCATGGAAAAAGATGAGAGCTTTAGGTGGATGAAAACTCCAGTCAAACTAGGACCACATTTGCAGTTAGATATGTTTTACTAATGCCCACAAAGACTAGTCTGCTGCACATCTTTGGTCTGGAATATCAGTTGTGAAAACAGCAACAAATTCCCTCGTCTCTCTGATTCGAGGTACGTGGGAGATTTTGATTTCCTTACCACTGGTTTGTAGAGATGAACATTTTGCTGCACTCATGATTAAAGCAGCTCTTTGAGCTGGCTCAGGCAAGGCTGTCATGGCTGGTTTGGGATGCTGGTGATGCTGGGGTAGTGCTGCTACCTGTGGCCTTGCAAGGAGCAAGGCTGGTTTTTTCAAACAAATTCAGAGCATATGCTGAAATATCAACAGGTCCTGGTGCTTAGTTCCTCTGCTTTGAAAGTCGAAATTTACAGGCATAACACTTTCACATCCCAAATTCTATTTCTCATATCCCAAAGTGAAGGAGGAGGCATCTAATTAAGCACAAAAACGCACGATTCGGTTGTCAAAATCGGTATGTGGTAAATGGATGTAAGGATATCCAGGACACTTGGGGCAAGCCAATACCATGTAAAATCTACTTGTGCCCCTCTGCAGCAGCAAGAGGGAGAAGTTTGACCATTTCAGGTGGCACTAGACACATACCTCCAGGGAACTGAACATGCTCCTTCTGGCTACAGGAAAGAATTTGCTTTGAGGAACATTATTGGACAAATGGATACAAACCTATTGCACAGCAAAGACTGAAGTTTTGGAAGAAGCTGAAGAATAAAGATTTGAGGTCTGCAGGGAGCCTGTAATGCAGAAAAATTGGAAGAGTTGGGTCCTGGGAAGAGGGCAAGAAGGAGAACAAAGACCCCAGACTGCATCCCAAAGACTTCTTTAACATCATGAACCCTAGTGACCCATGTTTGACTGAGTCCCCTGTTCTGAAGCTGGACAGACTGAGGTCTGCAGCTTTGCTTGGACAGGAGGAGCAGGAGAAGCACAAGGGAAAGTAACTTAGGATAAATTAAAACACAGAATTATCAAAGCTTGGTCATCAGTTGTAGTAGAAAAGGATAGGTGCTTCAGTTTTCACCTCATTAATCCGGTTGTTTCACTGGATCAACAACCCTTGCAGTTAATCTTCAAATAAATATGCTCTTAAAATCCAGTGGGTATTTATGTAATATAGGATAACTGTCTTAGTGAAACTAAATTAAATGCTTTTGAATAAACTTAATTTGACCTCCTGCTGAGATGGTTTTCTGAATGAGATGGAGAGGAAATGCTTAACTCTTGTTTGGAGTAAGGGTGGTGGCACTCACTGATGGCCAAATACTCCAAATGGTCTGTTCATGTTCACCATGGCAGAACTGGGTTTTTGCTCCTCACAGGAAAGGTCAGTCCCTCCTTGAATCTCCTTGAGCCCTTGACCACTACAACAACCACTGGAACTGATCTCCACAAACCCATCACATTTTCTATGGTGACATCTAATCTTGAATTTCCTGCCTTCTGCTCTTTCATTTTGCACTGTGTTTTGGGATACATGAAAAAAACCCAAATATGAGCCTTCCTTCCCTTTGGAGCCCTTATGTCCTCCAGCCTAGCAGGATTTCTGGCTCCTTCCTGATCCTCCCAGCTCTCCCATCACCCTGCCTAATGCCTTCCCCAGTGGGCTCAGCAGCCCCTCTGCCTGCAGGCTCAGGAGCTTTCCCAACTCCTGGGTTCCTCTCACCACTCCCCCTCTTTCCCTTGCCACAGGCCTGACAGCACGAGCTTTTATCACAGCCCCTCTATTTAGCTCCCTTCCACCGTAAACACCACTTATCTTTTCAATCTCTCTCCATATAAGATTTTTTTTCCCCCCAAGTCTCAAATTATTCTTGTCATCCTTATCTGAACATCCTTTAATTCCCTTGGCAGTGACTTATAGCATTCCAGATGAGAGAGAAGCCTTGGTTTTATACCACACTGAAATTTACTCCATCCCATTTCTTACACATCCTAACCTTTTGTTTGCCTGTTTGACAGAAGCTGCACCTGAGCTGAAAACTGAAGTGAGAAGGGTGCAATAACGATTCAGAGATATTTTCTGTTGGTCAACGCTGTTACTAAGATAATTCATTGTTTCTAAAGCTTTCTGCAAGGGCATTCCCCCTTTGAGCTCATATTTCCAATGCAATACTCCAGACAGGGAGCTGCAACCTACCTCCCATTGCTGCCAGCAGTTCAGGTCCTCCAGGGTGGAGGAGGCACCTGTAATTAGTGGCTGTAGAGATAAACATTCACTAGCCCCCATAGAGGACTGGTATTGAGCCAATATAAGTTAGCATAACTCAGGATTTTTTCCCCCCAATTAAAATCTTTGTAATTAATAGAAGTTTTTTGTAAACCTTTTGAAGTCCCTTTAAATTACCCTGAGACCTCCTGCCATCTATCACTGCAGCAGTCTTATGATAGTGCTGCACCTGCAACTGATAAGCATTCTCATATTCCTTGCTGCCCTTTCTATATGGATTATTTTCCATTCTACAGCGATGGTTTAACTGAAGGATAGCAGGGCAAGGTCTCTCACTTTGATATGGGTTTATGTGGTGCCTAACAAAGTAAGACCTTGATCCACAGCTAAGCCCACAAAATAAGGCTGCTGCTAATACTGACTTGTCAGGTCCCTTCATGCTGTCCACTCGCCTATTCAGTTACGACCTTCAGAAATTCTTTATCACCTATTGTGGACACAGGAGTGATGCTAGCCATAAATTTTACCACCTTGCTTTTCCTGTATCGCTCTTTCTTCTCTGTTAGTTTCTGTCTTCGTGCCTGTCAGTCCTACATTTCAAGTTATTTTGGATTCAAATGTTCCCTTGTTGAATATATGGTCTAGCATGCTATGGACCCTTCCAAAAATAAATATAAATTAATAGTATCTTTATCACATGAACCAGCCCACTGAAGTTAAGAGAACTCCTGATAGAAAAGGGCCCAAGGTAAATAACAGTAGTAGAATGTGTCCCTAAGAGTTTGTCTTAATTAAAAGTATAACTACACACATTAATAATTTACAACTGAAAAGGTTATGAGTGTGCAATGTTTAATAACAGTAATGCAAAAAGGTGATATTTAGTTTCCAGCACTCGCATGAATGCTCATCCTCTGAATTTAGAAATAACTGTGGCTGTGTGGTTTGATCTGTAATTAAGATTTAATTAATCCCTAAAGCTCAGTTCAACTTAGATTAGGCCTATATTGATTTGAAATTCTTTACAGTTGCACTCCTGGTGTAGCAAACTCACCTGCTCCTCATGGTGCTCTTCAGAGCGTTAGCAGTGCGTTTCAGGGGTCTGTCTGACCTTTAACAAGGATGTCACCAAGAATCCTATAGAAAAAGCATCCACATCAAGGAAAATCACCCAGCTCACTTTGTTCTGCATGCCATAATGAGCAATTACTGATGTGATATGAACATCAAACATCACTTCTTCCACAACTTGCTTTTTACCCCTTGGGGCTGCGTGGTAGGAAACACAAACCAATGTTCATCAAAGTCGATGAGAACTCTTTCCCCTTGATCACAAACACACAGCTGTGGATCTGACCATGACTTTATCTTCTCACAGGGGAGGAAAAACCCCCACAATGGCTTTCATTCCAGTTACCAGGGCTGGAGGAGATAAGGGCACACCAGCATGAAAGTAAGTTCAACTCCGGCCCTTTCCTGTGAGGGTGGTGAGGACCTGGCAGAGGTTTCCCAGAGAAGTTGTGTGTGTCCCATTCCTGGAAGTGTTCAAGGCCAGGCTGGACAGGGCTCTGAGAAACCTGGGATAGTGGAAGGTGTCCCTGCCCACTCCAGGGGGGCAGGAACTCGATGATCTTTAAGGTGTCTTCCAACCTTTTAGACCCTATGACTTCCCAAGGCAGGAATGACCAAAAATCTTCATGCAGCCTCTGTTGAAAATCTCACTGCTGGACAGTGCAATTCCCGTGGGGACCCCTCACTTGGTCGTTACAAGACCAAGAAATCTTGAACCTGGTTTGTGCAAGTCCAGCTTTTCTGGCTTCAGCAGAACTGCAGATGATTGTAATGGCTTTACCCAGTAAGCAGGGGACTCAGTCATTCAGAACAAACACACCAGGCTCCTGATCTCAACTATGCCAAAAAGAAATAGGGAATAATAAAATGTTTCTCCTAGACTTCACAGTAGTCATTCCATAAAATCAGGGAATGACAGAAAGGGACTTCTAACCCTGACTGAAGACTTGGAGGGTAGCACTACCCACGGAGTCTGCAACAGCCTCTCACCCACGTGTTGGTGGCCGAGTTTTGGTCCGAGTCTCTTCTCCCATGCCTAACCTGGCTGCCTTGGACAGAGATGTGCTGAGCTGGAAGGCTACCTGAACACTCAAAAAATCCTCCCACGGATGCTTGCCCTGTGCCTAACAAGCAGCTCTTCTTATCCAGCTTCTGAATGAAACCATCTGTTAAACAACTCCCCTGATCCACATCAGCTCTACAGGGGCTCTGGAATTACGACTGCAGTGAACCAATGCAGCCAGGCTTAAAATGCATTATTAGGAGGATTCATGGGGACTCCATAATATCCAGAGATATATTCTATATCATATATAAGCAGACACAATACTCTGCTTTCTAGAATTATTTGGTTGAATATTTGTTTTCGGGACCTGCTGGCTACCTATTAGCAGCATATTACCCTGAAGTGGCACTTCTAAAATAGCAAATTAACCTCCACAGGGCAGACAGCATCCTGCCCACAAGAGGATACCTGGAAAATGAACAACATTTGTTTTCCATGTAAGACTGCCTGTAGTGAATGGCAGCTTGTTACAGGCATTGCAGCCAGAGTGAAAGGGTGTTGGACTCCTGTCTGTTGCAGGGTGGTTTTTTCCCCTGGGTCCCTCCATGTTTAAAAAGAGGTTTCAGAACAGGGCACAAAAAGTCAGACTCACTGCTCAGTGATGACAGCTGGTGGGTAGGGATGGTCCAAAGGCAAAATCCTGAGCTCCATCCTCCAATGTGTAAGGAGGGGAATTTCAAAGGCACCCACCTGAGAATGTCCTGGCTTTGAAGATGTAGTAACGTTCATCTGTCACTGCAATTGCAGATGCAAAACTTGGAGTAAGAGTCATGATCCCTCCTGTTTAAATGTGCTGGCATCCCTGCAGGTGGAGGTAATGGCTTTCTTTCAGCTCCTAGAAATGGGAAACACGGTGTAAACAAGACTGGAGACTGGAGGTTGTGTTGTGCAGGTTCCTGAGGTCTGAGCTCTTTGTTTCTGTTCCTAAGGAAGGGCACATCTGCAGAAGTGAAGAAGGTGAAGACTACAGCAGCTCCTTTAATCCTGCTGGTGATTCACACAGTGGCTCTGCCTCGGGGAGAACAGGAGAGATGGTTCTGGGGAAATCGTATAGACAATATGTACTGTCTGGGTTATAAAAGGAAAATCCTGGTTACTGTTCACGACTCAAAATAGTGTGCACAGTGTAGCTTTATATCTAATGCAACATGCCATGCAGTCTGCTGCTGGAGGTACAAAGCAGAAGGTTGCTGGTCTCACCTTGCACCCCAGCACCTTAACCTGGGCAGGCAGAGAGCTACATCTCCAATTACTGGGAAAAATTATTTTTATATTTATTTTTTCCCTCACATGATAACCATAAGACATGGTTATGGAGGTATCAGCACATATTGCCTTTCAAACTCTTAATCTCAAAAAACCTGTTCAGTTTGGGAGGGTGATTTAATTGTTCACAGCTCAGGTTATCTGAAGTCCTGTGAGGATCAAGGCATTCAAGCCTAAAGAGTTTCAGTTTGGGTTTCCTCTGTTCCCATGCAGTCTGAAAAGGGTGCTGTTACAGGTTTTTCTGTTTATGGCTCCTGCTGCTTCAGGGGTCTGTCTGAAACAAGCTGCCCTACCCACAGATGTTGCACCCGTGGTGGCTTTCCCTTGCTGAAGTGACCTGAAAGGTTGACAATTTCTGCCTCTACTCAGGACAGGGGAAACTGGGGTCTGAAAGGGATAATTAGCATTCAGAAAAGAGCAGTCAGTTTAGGCCTCTAGATATCTCCAAATTTCTCTTGAAGACAATTGGCAGAGCTTCCTCAAGAGCTGTCATCAAGATTAAACCCAAACTTTGGTCCATTAGTTTTGATACTGTTGAGTCTAAGATCCCTTTAGCCACTGGCTCTGGAGGTGGCCTTTAAGGTCTGTACCCCTTCCTGCACCATAGAATTTCTGAACACCAGCTTACATAGATTTTAAAACCAACAGGAACCTTCCCCCTCATCAAAAACACTTCCATACCATCAGCAGAATTCCTGGTCAGCTTGACAGTGTGAAAGCAGCTAAAGATCCCAATGGCCCATTTTAACAGCACTCCTAAACCCTGTGCACACTCAGCACAGATACACCATCACAGTTACAGAGCTGCAGGAACACACACCTGAAAATCTGGGTAACATCCTTCCAGAAAGACCCCAAATATTGCACATCTTCCCCTGGATCTTTTGTTGTGCATTCAGTAAGTCCCATTCACTGGAAAGAGTTTTGCTTATACAGTAGTTCTCTTTGATGATCGTAGTGCCCTTTGTCAGAGTCTCACCTGAGATATTTCGAGGCCACCCTCCATCACAGAAGTCCAGCCTGGAAGAACAACCTGGGTGGTACCTGGATCTCCACCCACAGAGGTTTTCCTCTGAATAGATTGTCCTGACTGGACATAGATATTCACTTTGTGTCCTGTTCTTCTGGGTGTTTTCTCTAGCATTTCATATCAAGTCCCCTGCATTCTTTAGATCAAGAGAGAAGAATTTGTGCAGAAGAGAAGGCACAGTGTCATTTGGCAACTAAAACAATATTCACAAAAAGAGTGAGTTCCCAAGCACTTTCATGTGCCTCTATCACAAGGATCTATGCTGACCAAAATAGGCTCAGAGGGAAAAATAAAGGACAACACGGAAGTTCCATTCCCACTTCTTTCTCTGTGCCATTTAAATCACCAAAACTCTCTCGCAGTGTAATGAAGCTGGGAAAGCAAAGAGATAAAAAGCAATTTCTAGGAAAGGAAATCCAAAAAGCTTCAAAAATGACAAATTCCTCATTTTCTTAATTCATTTTCTTACTGAGAACTTGGAGCTGCAGAACGTGTACCCATCGGTGATGAGAGCAAAGGTAATAAACACTGCCATGTAACCTTGGCTGTTCCCTGCAAACTGCAGTTACCCAGAAGCCCAGCCACCTAACATAAAAGGAAACTATCCACTTTAATTAGCAGAGCAATCAAAAGACTCTTACACAGGAAAGCATTTATCACCAAATAGAAAATGAATGATACTTTAAAATTAGAATATGCAGAATTCATAGCCAAAGGCACTCAGGGGAAAAAGAGCTTTGCACCAAACCAGACAGGGATTTTTTTTTTTTGGCTTCAGTCTAATGAACTTTAACAATAGATATCAAATTCTGTCTGGCAGCACATTTTAGCAGTGGATCTGATTTTTCAGAACTACTAAGCAAACCTCACCAGTTACAGGAGGAGGAGAGTAGCATTTAGAAAACCATTATTAACCTGTATTCAGATCTCAAACCCAGATCCTCGGAAATCCAGTTTGTAAAAAAATTATTTGCCTATGCTTTCAAAGTACAGTACAAATAAGTAGCAGGGAAATTTAATTTTAATTGCTCATGTTGATGATGGTTTCATTGTATCCCACTTAAATACTGTGCAGGAAGAAACCAGGCAACACCACATTTCATTATCAGGAGTTTGGGCAAAGCTTGAATTGGAAGACGAAGAGAAGAAGATGAAGATGGAGAAGCAATCTTCTCTTGGTCTTCCTGTACTTAACAAAAAAAAAAAAAAGAAATGCCCAAAAATCAGGGAAGAGCTGCAGATAAAAATACCTTCCTCTCAGCTTGGAAGCTTACAGGGATATTGATGTATAGAAGACTGGAGATGTTTTGCAAACAGTAGGAGATGCTGTCACTAAGTGGTCAGTCTTCCTAGAAATCATTAAAAAGCAAAATGCTGAGTTTTCCACTGGGCTAACAAATCTCATCTTGCAAGGGAGCTGAAAGCTATGGGGACTAAGCTTTAGTTCAGCCAAAATGCAGTTCCATACCAGGCAGTTCCGTAATTACTGCAAAAAGGCAACAGTAAGGCAGCCTGCTACAGATTCCCAAGTACAGATGGTATTATTTGATTGCAACATTTCAAAATGCACGAGCTTTGGTTCATATCAACACAAATCATCCAAGTTGCCTTAGGTCTGCAAAGTTAGGATCCCAGAAATTGCATCCAAGAGGAATGTTGGACTAAAAGGTAAGGTCATAATGACAGATTTACTCAGCAGCTATTCAGCCATTTGATGTAGAAAGAGCATAAAGGGAATGAGACAGGGTGTGGGTCCTGATAAACAGAAGGGAGACAAATCAGGAAATCAACCCATATCCAGCCTATTTGTTTCTGCTTTCTTCAAAAGCCCTTTAAGAAGATCTGTGATTTTTATAGACCCGCTGGGGTTTCCACGATCTGCCAACTGTAACTTTTAGAATTACAATATAAAAAAGTTACTTTGTCCAGGGAATGCAAGTTTGGGTCCCCAGTGTGTTGCTCCAGCTGCATATTCCTCAGTTCTGGGAGTGGGCAAGGGATATCTGTGCCTTTGGTTACTGTTGAACTCCCAATTCTCTTTTTACCAACCATTATAAGCAGGCACACATGTGGCTTAGCTGCAACAGATTTGCTGGATCAGAAAGTGCTAATGCAGAACTGTGTAAACAAGAAAATCACGATCCAACAAGAAGGTCTTTGTCTGAACCCAGCCTCACTTCACATCTCCACACAACCCCAATTCCATCTACTTCCAGTTGGTACTTGCCTTGTGCTTTTGGTATCCAGGATGTTCTGCGCTTCAAAGACACTGTAACCACCAAGATAGTTCCTGAAGCTCTCTGCACTAAAGACACAAATTTGTCTGCAGAGATTTTAGAAGCACTTAAAAACTCCTGTCTATTACCCTGCTGTTTGCACAAAAAGATCTCTTAATGCTTAAGTGCCCTTGGATGCCAAACTAGCATGGCCAGCACAGATATGAACAGGATAATCTAAATCATTACTTGTTACATCCTGGTGCAAAAATTACTTCCTTGTGGCTCAGCAGAATATTTGAACAACTTTGTTCAGCTTGCTTGAGAAATGTGTCTCACCCAGTAGCTGGTAGCAGTCATCAGCTAGGGAGTAGGGAGGGTGGTGTCTGGGTAGAGTCTTGCAGAACAGGTCTAGTGCCACCATCCAGGAATGGCCTCAGAATCACTCAGGACGGCAAATCCATCACCATTTTTCCACTCATGGTTTCAATGGAAGTGGAGCTGGAGGTTGCCTTTTGGATGGTCACACCCTATTGCTGATTTTTATTGATTCCAGATCTAGATTTAAATGACCCAGGCAGTAGAGCTGCCGCTGGAAATCATTCCAGAGTGTAAGAGATTGCCTTGTTAAGAAATTATCTTGATTTCTAGGATGGCATTTCTTTGCCCCCTTTAGACTGTCTTATGAACACCTCAAGATGGACATGTGGAGTGATGGGAGATGCCAGATCTACTTCTGAATGGTCTGGCTTGACTATGCAGCACCACATTGGTGCCCTGGTTTTAATCAAGCCTCCAGTACCCACAAGAGCATGGAGATCTGCCCAAGCTCATTAGACCTCCATCTCAGTTGCAGTCACAGCTCCAGATTTGGTAGGATCACTCTTTCCAAACTCCTTCTCTGCCTTAACAATGTCTCCAAGGTTATCTGTGTAGGGACAGTACAAAGGACATGCCTTTGCAGCAAAAACAGATGCAATTGTAGCTGGGATGATTCCTACTTCGTTGAAAGGTGTTGTAAGTATCTCCATAGTGAGTTTGCATGGGTTTGATAATAGCCTGAAACGAAGACAAGAGAGATCCATGAAAGAAATGTTGAAAATGTTGTACAGGCCAAACACAGTCATGGAAGCAGCAGTCTGGCTATTGACAGCATTAAAGGAAACACTGAGCTTCTGGTGATCGTTTGCAAACATGGAAAGGAAAAGAGAAAGACCCTTTTCAGAGAGGACTGGAGATAGCTCTGCTACAGGCAAGGCTTGAGTTGTCCCTGCACACAGCCAGCACAGCTCCTGCAATTATATGGAACCGTGGTTTGAAGAAGTGGGCACCTCTTGGCAGCACCTACCCCTCAAGCTGGACCTGTGCAGAAAATGGGATCAGCAGTTCCAGATAACCTGTATCTACCTTGAGCCCAAAAGTTTCTTGCCAGCCTTGTCTAAGGACCTCCACTCTGGAAAAAGGGATTGATACCGCAAGGAAATAAACAAGATTTATGAAGTCGCTCCCTCTGCAGGGAGATGCAGTTGGTTGAGAGCGGTGTGGAACGTGTTGTTCTTTGGCTTCAGCATCCCTAAGACCATTCTGCCCATTTGGTCTCACCTCCCTCATAATGTAGACTGCAGACTCTCCCTATGGGAATCATGAATCAGACTCTTGACTTTTAGCTAATTTGGTGTATTTTCTAGGAACACATCCAGACTTGATTTAAAGCTGTCAGATGATGGGGAATTTAGGTAAGTTGTTCCAGGAGCTAAAAATGCCTATGGTTATGTGTGTATGCTCATTTTTAGGTTGAATTTTGAGATATTCATCTTTCAGCTACTGTATTTCACCCTGGTTTTGATTTTTTTTCTGTTGGGGGGAAAACACCCCTATCCCAAATGCAAGCTGTAAATATATAGCTCACTGTACTAATGCTGCTTGTAGTAATTCTGCTCATGAGGAAAATTTACTCCACTTTGAAAGTGAAATGGGCCTCCTTGTACTTACTGAGCCAGGAGAGTTGATGCACCCTTTACCTCACTGTGCAACAGCTTCCCCAGGTAGCCTTTAATCTGCAAGATGAAAGAACCTCCTAATAGTGTATCAGGAAATTTACCTTCACAGTGTGATTAAGTCTCAAGTGAATTTCTGTTTGCTAAGTTAAACAGAATAAACCTCTTTTCCCCTCCTTTCCCCTTTTATGGCTGGCGCAGAAGCTATGGGATGTTCCAAATTCCAGAAAACCCTGATAATCTTCTGTCCAAAAGGCATCTAGTTCTTTTTTTCTTAAGTCAGAAATTGCTAAAGATGTACATTTTGAGATATGCTGCAGACAGGGATTATTATTTTTTCCTACACTACATAAAATAAGGAGACATGAACAGAATGTCTATTAGGAACACATATAATATGAAAGCATAAAAATCTTCTTGTTGTTAAAGACTTTTATAAGATGCTGTAGGATCGCAGGCTATTTACTCTGACATCTCTGCAAAAGTTGCTGAAGCTGCCAACATTAAAAAAAAACCTTAGCAAAAACAGAGTCTTTAGGGATTTCTCCAATGATAGTTCTTTATTTATGACTCCATTTAAAAAATTTAACTCAGCGCATTTGTTTACTTATGATGGGATTGGCTTCCCCCGTCCCACATGCCTTTGTAGGGGAACAAAGGAGTGCCAAGAGCAAGCCCTATAGCCAGCAGCCCCATGGGATGGGTTAGTGCTCTCTCTCCAGCATTTTTCCCATTATGCCCAGGGCAGGGAGAGAGTCACAGCTTGGCAGGTAGGAAGCTAAGAGGAAATGAATCCCCCAGGCTCATCTGGGGGGCTCATACCCAGCCCTTGTCACAAATGAGACAGCATTCAATGCTCCTGGCTGGGTACAAGGTCAACTTCCAGCATAGGAGGGGTGATCCAGAGAAAATTCGGGGAAAAACACAGCCACAACTTGAATCCCCAACAGCCAGCAAACCCTGACCTTAACCACCCCCAGAACTAACACCCCCTTTTCACCCCACCGTGGATGCAAATCCCTACCACATCCAGAAAGAGAGGGATCTTCCCTCTCCTTGCCCCCAGTCAGAAAAACCTCAGGTGATTTTGAAGGAAATAGAGCCAAAATCAAGGTAGGGAAGGCAAAAACGAGCCAGTACAGGACAGGGAATGACAGAGATGTGCTCAGTCAGAAGGCAGAAGATCACCAAAACCTGCACCCACTCGGATTTCCACATCACCTCAGCACGGAAAGAGCTGACTGCCATCATCACCCTGTGCTTGGAACATCCAGAAGCGCTCAAGCAGAGACACCCCAAAGCCTGCTGTTAAAACTTCCCATACCTTAAACACCCTTGCAGTCTGCAGTAGTAAACCAGCGCACATTTTTTACATTAAAGACGGAATGAAAAGGTTTTGAACGCGCTGGATTTCTGCCTGGCTGCAGGACTGGATTGTGTTAGGGAAACTTCACAGAGCTTTAAAAGGGATTGTGTAAGGGCAGCCATGCCCCTCCGAAAAATAAATGTCTCTCCGGCCCGAGTTTTGTTTCCCCATTGTCTCCCTTCAGCAGCCCAGTAATCCCAGTGCTTGGCTGTTTTGCTTTGTCCTATTCAGAAGGAAACCCCTTAGACAATGAGACCCCTTTGGCACAGGCAGGACATCAGGGGTGTTGAGCTGTGAAGAGCTGTCTCAGTGGTAAGCCTGCTCAGAACCAGCACGGGGTGTTTTTGTCCCCAAAATTTGATTGAAACAGGGGGAAAAAGGAAGGAAAAGGGGAAAAAAAAATGTAGGGGCCAGAAGAGTATGTGCAGACCTCTGAAGTCTCAGTAACAGTAGGAATGTCCCATTTCCGAGTGTGACTTGCAAGTGCAGCCCTATGGATGAGCAAAGGGAGCTGGAAATCCCAGTGCCCACTTCCACAGGCAGGCAGATGCCCCCCAGGCTTGCAAAACCCCCGGCCCCAGGGAGCAGAGGATGCTGAGCACCGCCTGAGCCTCCCACAGCCCTGGACATGCCCTCAGGGACAGCATCAGCACACAATGCCCTTTTTCCCTCCGTCCTCTTTGAGGATTTGTTTTTGCCACGCAAGGGCTGAATGTGAAGCTTGAATGTCTCCTCAGAGCAGCGATGATTTACCATGTTGGAATAAGTCTGTAAAGTGGCTTTTACAGAGCAGCAGGCCTCCAGCCAAGGGCCCTTTTTTTTTGTACATACTTCTGAATGGCAGAAATTGGCATTCATCTCTCCAGGCAGGTTTCTGAAATGTATACTGTCCTTTAAATGATTCCTTAATATTTAATATCATGGTAGGATGAAGTCTGATTTTATGGTTAAAAATGTCAATTTTCACAGCTGATTGAACTTATTTAAATGGCAAGCAGTTTACTTGTATCGAAAACCATATAAACAAATCAACTTATTTACTGACATTAAAAGAAGAGGGTACTTTGTACTCCAAAGCCCTTCAGTTTTTGAAACTGAAAATGTGCTCAGATGACTAAGTTCATTTTGCAGTTCCCCCCACCAATGGCAGATTGATTGTAGTTTATAAAACAAGCCCATGTATCTGGCAGCAAAAGGAATTGCTTAAGATGCTAAGCCACCCTTTCAAAAGTCCTCCGTAATTAATTATCAGCTGCTTGCAAGTCCATTCTGTTTTTCCTTTTGTTTGTATTACTTTAATGGTGACTATAACATACATATAATGAGAAAAGCTGTGTCTTATAAACATACAAATAAATCTTAAGACTTTAAGCAGGATTAGGCAAGCTAAAAAAAACCAAAACCCACCCTGAAATCCAGATGCGTGGAATCACAGAAATCAGCTTTGTTAGTGCATTCCTAGCTCTGAAGCCAATTAAAGCATTCATGGACATGAAGGAACCAGAGTTTGTACTGGCACAGATTTCCTCTGCTTCTTCATAAAAATAGCTGGAAGATCCAGTCTGATGTCTGTGCTATTAAAAAAAAAANCATCAATTTTATTTGAAAAAAAAAAAAGAAAGGTATTTTATTTTGATTCAAGGGAAACAGGGAATATAAAGAATTCTGGATATGGCTAGCAAGTCTCCTGACTCATTAATTGGTCTAAGGATCTTACCAAAAATTCCAGTGGATGGAGGAGTTTGAAATCTATCCATTAGAGGGCAATGCACTATCCATAGTGATGTCCTGGAGAGAAAGAGCAGCAGCACAAGCTTCAGGAGGGGGCAAAGAGAAGGGCTGAAGTGATAGCCAGAGAGAAAACCCAAGAACGAGGGCTTGGGTGGTGCCTGGAAGATGTGCTGGATGATGTGAGCCAAAAGCAAATGCAGATGGCCAGAGGGTAACATGGAGCACCAGACCCCCGACAACACCTGGCTGATGGGATTTACAGGTTTGTCCTCAAAGGAGGGCAGCCCCAGTGGGGGCTTCTTCACAGGACAGTTGTCACCAGCAGCTGGGTGAGCCTCATGCAGTCTCCACAGGCAATGACCAGTGGGAACTTGGGGTTCAACAGATCAGCCTTTAATATATCAGTCAACTGAGATCAGTCTTTAATATCTAAAAGGCCTTAAAATATCGAGCTTGCAAGGGGAACCACCATCTGTCTCTGAAAGCTGAAAAACAGTGAAAAAAAGTTCTTCTCTACCAAAGTGTTCCCAGGGACATGATGTTTTTAAGGAGCTTGTTTGCCTTCCAGATCTTGCCCCCAGAGCAACTACTGATTTGCTGTCTGAGGCAACCACTAAGGCTTCCCTTGAGGACATCAATTCCCCATCACCTTCCCACAGCGCTGATGGATCTGCTTCTTTGGAGACTTTCCTGGGAGCAGCCCCAAGATGAGGAAACCAATCCAACCTGCAACATCTGGAGATGCCCCCATCGCCCATCCCAGCCTAGACACAGGTCCACAGCCTGGCTCAAACCCCTTCCAGGAGATGTCAGCGCTGTCCCCCCCTTCCCTAGCTGGAACTTGCAGGGCTGCTCTCAGCAGGCAGCTGGGATGTGGCCTCCCTTTCTTTTTCAGAAGAAGAGTGCCCGTGTGGATGCCAGCACGGCCGTGCCAGTTGGCAGGAAGATGGGAGGGTGGATGGCAGCCTGCTGTGGTTGCTGCTCCGGGCGTAGCCTCGGGAAGCTCTGCCTGGGAGCTAAGGAGCAGCACTGGGAGCCCTGCTCACCCACCACCTTTTTATTGCAGAGAGCTCTGAATGATGGGGCAGAACCTGTTCGGTGAAGAGAGAGTGAAGAAGGCACTTGGATATCACTGAGACGGCCGCTTTCAAGAGAAGAGTAATTTGTCTAATACACAATCTGTCACCCTCCATTCGTGCTGGAAAAGTGAGGAGCTGCTGGAAGCTAAGCACACATATGGTGACATTGCTCCATCATTAGCTTGGGTAGGAGACAAATCTCCCCGCATGGCTTTGGCATGCTGCACTGCAAACACTTATCTCTTGGGCTCCTGTTAAATGCTGGCCAAGATGGACCCTTCTTTCCACCTGCTTTCCCTCACAGGCTGTGTTGTCACCACACAGCCTCCATCAGGAAATAAATGTTTCTCCTAACTCCAAGCAACTTGTCCCTGGAAAAGTTAACTGGTTACACTGGGGAGCTCTGTGCCATATATGCAATGAAGCAGAACTCAATATATATCCATACATCTAAATCAGCAATTTTGGCTCCCAGTGTAACTCCTCCCTGCCTCAAAACACACCTCTGGAAGTGGCATCTTCTGTGATATTTTAGAGTGTGCAGAAATTGCCTGCTGGGTGTGGATATTTCCTCTGGTTCTTCCTTCACTGCAGTGTTTTCCCAATAACTATCTCCAAAAGGAGCTCTTCCCACTTACTGGGATTTCCTCAGGCTTCATTTTGAAGGACCAAGGAGGGCAAGGAGTATTTATTACACTAATAATAATAATTAAATAACTACTAATTCAATTACCATGTCTAATAATGACGATAACTGCCTGCAAATTGTTCTTTCAGGGCTCTCCCTACAGCAACAGAAATTTTATGGTGGCTCTTCCAAAGATGCCTGAGGAGTACTGCATAAATATTAATGGGAAGGGGGGGTCTGGCTCTTCCTGACAGCATTGAAATACTCAACCCCACTGGACAGAGGCTCACGCACAGCAGTTTTGAGGCGGTGTAACTCTAACACGGGCAGAGTTATTTCAGATTTACACCATGGGAGCAGAGTCAGGCTCCGATCATTCAGCAGCGCCATAAAACAGCGACGCATCCACCTGACTTCCCGCCAGCCTTGACACCTCCACGTCAATATTTATTCCCAGCCCTTCTCACTTTCCCCTGGCACTCAGACGTACGGCCAGCCCCCGCTAAATATTTTATTTATGCTGTGTGTGGCTGGAAGGAGTTTAGGTTGGGTGAGGGCTGGCGGGGTGTTTGAACACAGGCTCTGCAAGGGCCCTCTGTGCAGCTGCGGTCCCAGGTGGGCACAAACACCCTCACACAGCCCTGTTCATCTGCCAAAGACAGCAGCAAAGCTTCGAAAGGGCTGTGGGATGCAGACCCCAAAGAGAAACCCCCCAAAAGGTGATGTTTCAGAAGGGATGGCTCGCTCCCATGTCCTTTTGCAACCAGCAGGTTTTGCTTCTGAGTTGGAGCACAGAAAGGTGCGAGGGCATGAAACCACTTTGGAAGAAAAAGGAACTTCAGGACTAAATGAATGATGTTTTCTTGGAATAAAGGACTGGGCACAGTGAAGTAAAATAACGATCTTTCCATGCCACCAGTCTTCCCCAGCCTTGCTCCTTTCCCAAACCACAGGACAGCAGGCTGCCTTGCTGTTTGCCTAGGAAAACCAGCTCTCAGGTCATTATTCTGCTGCCAGCTCCACGGAGCTGGCCCGGCTGCCTGGATCGTGGATGAAATTTTATTCCAATAACACTGAGGCGGGTTTCTCTTTATGCTAATCCCCCGTGCTTCAGGGTGTCACAGTGCAGAGGAAGCACAAAATCATGCTTTATGAGTGTGATCTGTCTGCAGACTCGGTATCACTTCCCTCCCAATCTTACCTGCCACAGTCAGCCAGAGATCATAAATACACCCCTAATGCCACGATTAGCATACGCTCTTGAAAGAAAATTGTGCTTGTAGCAAGAGTCCCTGAGGGCCAATATCAACAGAGAGACATTACAGAGAGAAACTGGAGATCAGGGCTGAGCTTTCAAGTCCGTGCTCCCTTGCTAGGCAATGGTCTCTGCAGAGATTATTCCTGCTTTTATCAGGAACAGACATTGCAAAAGGACTGCACGTGGTGACTCTGCTTTGACTTATGGTTAGACCATCTTTTTTTGGTGGGGCAATAATCAATGCCAGGCTTTCAGCTCTGCGCTTCACTAAATCTGGCTGAATAATTATAAAAAATGCAAAGCCAACCGCCCTATTATTTAGCTTAATTTTCTTGCCCTTTTCCATTGGTTTTATAAGCTGCTCCTGGCAAAGGGAACCAACTCTCTCGCCAGCTCTGACGAGATGGATTGACAGGGTCTCTGCACAAAGCAAGAAGGACAGATGAAGGAGAGGAGAAAGCAAAGGTGAGGAACAAGACCTGATTTGCTCTAGGACAAACACCCTTGATTTGAGTGTTTTCCATCTCAAAGCGGGGTCCCATCTTGCAGGGACCCACACATCTTTTTTTTCTAGGGGTAGAGTTAGGCACCTGCTTAGGGGTTTGCAGCTGGGGTGCAGAGCACTGCAAACCCCCCCCAGCAGCCTTGGAGGAGTGTGGGTTTGTCTCCTGCCTGCTCTAACAAGCCTTTGATCTTCCTGAGACTTCTAATGGGATCCAATTGCAACCGTAATCATAAATAAGTGAAAAATATAAAATAGGTAACAAAAGCCGCATAAATGTGTTGCCACTTGAAGGTTTCAAATTCCTCCCTTACTCAGCGTGGTGCTCCGAAATAAATGGAAACAGCAGACCTGCTGAGGAGAAATAGTGACATTTTGTGGTGCCTGATTTGTGATGCAATGGGGATGCTGGGGGGCGGTGGGGACAAATTTTCACTTTATATTCTGCTCAAATGAGACAAAGATTACAGTTAGGAGTCAAGTACTATCAAATTATTTATTGAATTCTGTTGGGGTGGAGAGGGTATTTGCTCTTTTTTCCAGAAAAAAATATTGATTTTAAGGATGGCTTTGATATCAATTAGGCTCAACATGAGAGACAGGCAGTCACTTTGTATAGGGAATTTAATTAAAAGCTCTGTACTTAGTCAGAAGTGTGTTCTAAGGATAAAATTGTTTTCCCCCTTTGGGTCAATTTTCTGTTATGTTTGTATAATGCAATTAAAGAAGGACCCGTGCCAAGCAATACTCATGCCTAGTATAAAACTGTCCATACATAATGACTGACTTCTTGGACTTCCAGTCCACAATAGATTAACAAGTGTTAGCTGCATTTAGATGTGGTTATCTTTTGTTTTATTGCTACAAGAACACATTCTTACAGGTGCACACCTCTTATAAGGCCCTCCAAGGACTGCTTAGGCACAGGCAAGGAAATTATGAGAAGGGTGAAATTCTACAAAACTCTTTCCTTTTGAAAACTTAGAAATAAAAACTGACTTGACCTGAAACAGTTGAAGTTCATAGATAGTTAGTAATGAGGGCTCCGTCTCAGAGCTTGTAAGATTAAAATTTAATAAAAAATAAGGGCACATAAATGGGCGGTTTTTTTAACAAAGAGCTATAAGGGGCACAAATCTAATATCTGTTTTTTGTCCTGGAGCTGAATCAGTAACACTGGATACATGAAGGTCCTGCACAGAGCTGGTTTCTAGACCAAGACTTCCCATCACTTCAGGGGGTTTTGGAGCATCAGTTGTCTGGTTTTCCCTGCAAAGGAGCTCAGGAAGATCACAGCAACCAACTGGCAAAAGGCTGAACCAGAGCTGGCCTCAAAGCATCCTGAGGTCTGCAAGTGCTGCAGTCCTGTGACTTCTCTGCAGACTCCTCTTGGCTCTCTGGGTGTAAAAAAGTGGATTGTTCCCATGATTTACTTACATACATGGAAGTTTGGGGCTGTGGGTACAGAATCCCAGAATCCCAGAATGGTTTGGGTTGGAGGGGGCCTTAAAGGTCATCTCATTCCAACCCCCCTGCCATGGGCAGAGACCACTTCCACTATCCCAGGTTGCTCCAAGCCCCTTCCAACCTGGCCTTGAACACTTCCAGGGATAGGACATCCACATCTTCTCTGGAAAACCTGTTCCAGTGCCTCACCACCCTCACAGGGAAGAATTTCTTCCTAATATCTAAACTAAACCTACCCTCTTCTAGTTTTAAGCCATTCCCCCTTGTCCCATCACTCCATGTCCTTGTCCAAAGTCCCTCTCCATCTCTCTTTAGGCACTGGAAGGGGCCCTAAGGTCTCCCCAAAGCCTTCTCTTCTCCAGGATGAACAATCCCAATTTTCTCAGCCTATCTCTATAGAAGAGGTGAATATCCAGCCCTCTGATAATCTTTGTGGATTTCTCTGGATTAGATCCAACAGGTCCATGTCTTTTTATGTTGAGGGCCCCAGAGCTGGACACAGCACTGCAGGTGGGGTCTCACAAGAGAGGAGCAGAGGAGGAGAATCACCTTCCTCGACCTGATGGCCACCCTTCTTTTGAGGATACGGTTGGATTTCTGGGCTGCAAGCACACATTGCCTTGATTCTGAATTTATATGATTTTATATATGTATGTGTATATATATATATGTATGCACAGGATTCTGATTCCACATCTATATATATGATTCTGAATACGTTTTGAATACAGCTAGTTTCCTTTTTGCATATGGTATTCTTTTCTTAAAAACTATTTCCATCTCCTCTATTTTAACTCCTTATTAGAGATGCAACATCTAACACTTAGACCTGGACAGGTGGGAAAGGATGTCTGAAGCACTTCTGATTTTCTGGGAAAGTCACAGCCAATCACCTTTTGTTTGTTGCAACTCCAGGCTGTTTCTGTTGCAGGATAAAGCAGGATAACTCAGGATAAAGCAGGATAACTCAGGATAAAGCAGGAAAACTCAGCCTTGCTCTGAGTGTGCTCCCAGTGAAGCTGGTGGGAGACCCTTCATCTCAGCAGAGTCAGAGCAACATTTCAGGATAACTGAGAATCCCAGCCGTAACTTCAGAGGAAAAGTGCAAAGCCAAACACGCACAGGAAAGAAGCCAAAAGAAACTGGCATTGTGGAGGATGATTCCTGCCTTATATACTGCAGTGGTGGGTACTAGGGAAAATAAATACACCAGACAGATATGTAAACAGAGAGGAGAATCACAGACAGACACAGGAGTACACAGGGCTGATGCCAAACCCGCTGATGTCAACGAGAACCCAAAAATGGATGTACCAGATAACTTCAGAACAGGTCTAGATGACAGAAGGGATACGGGAAAAGACCCTGCTTGAAGCCAGTCTGTCATTAGAGAGCTGCTCAGAGGACTCAGGCAGACCCTGAGCCTCTCAGAACAACGCACAATCCTCTCTTTTACCCGCTCGTGCTCTGCCGTAGCACGTGCAGTCCTCACACGTCCTCCTGGAGAGGCAGAAAGCCCACACGAGCCTCCTGCAGCACTGAAACCCTCCCCACATGGCTGCAGCATCCTCTGCAGATCCTCTGTGCTGGAGAGGGTTTCTCTCAGATGGAGTTTATCACCACGATAAAGCTGGTGTGTATTTGCTCTGGCGCAATTAACGTTTTACAGCAAGAGGCTGCAAATCACTCGGAAGCCTGGCTTCCCAGTGGTGCCTGGGATTTGGGGGGCAGATAGGCAACGAAACACCTTGGGGGACGTTCATATCTCTTGCCTTCCCCTCTGTCTCTGTCAGGAATTTTCAGCCTGTGCTGCACCAACCCCATTCCCTCGCTGCTACAGCAGCAACAAGTTTCGGGACCCTTTGCTCCCGTCAAGGAACGTATGGAGGCTGTGACCCCACACGAGGCCCCCTGTTCCAAGTGATTTCTCACTTGAATGCCATATGGATATGCCAGCACATGCAGCCTTTTTTTTTCCCTCTTCCCCTCCAATTTCCATCTGCTAAGAAGGAGCCGGAGTGTAGGGCTTTGCAAGTAGTAGATGAAAATGTTAAAAAACTGAAAAAAACCCTCAGTGTTGTTCAGGAGACATAAAAATAATGTTGTTTGTTGGATCTGATTTTTCTGTTGTACACAAGGAAAATGTCTTTCCCTCTCTCCTTGTACCCTGTTCTGCAAATCTTTCAGTCTAGCAGAAGCAGTTGCCTCAGGGACGCTCCCAGACACACACAACTCCTTTGATTTTAGTGGGGCCCTTCCAAACTTGGCCCTTTTGAGAGCTGAAATGTGGTTTCACTGGCTTCCACTGATTTCCCCAGAACCAAAAGCTAGCCTGTGTTCTGGCTACACAGAGTAACACCAACTTCTCAATTATTAATATTCTGGTATTTCTTTTGGGTCCTATAATCATTATTTGCACCCACTTGAGTGCATTTCACAAAAAATGTGGACATCTTGGCATTAGATTTGTTATTCTTTCCCATCATAACATGGATCTTGAAGCAAGCTTAAGCCATGGATTGATGACACACCACTTCTAGCTTTGGGGTCAAAGTTCTGGATCTAAAAGACCGTGTGGCATAGAGAATTGGGTTGGCAGGGGCTTGCCAGTCGTTCAGAACTAGTCAGAGATTCACCCCATATCAGAAATTGCTCTGTCAGATCAAGTGGTTAGTCTTCCCACAGTTATCTTGTCCCATTCCTGCAAGTTCATGGAAGGTATGTCGTTGCCCAGACTCAGGTCTGTAGAGGTGTCTGATCTGGCCTTGGACCTCTAGATCTGAACTCTAGAAATCATGGAAATGTGATTTTAAATTTGTAGCAGCAGAGTTCCCCTTCACAAAACGCCCTTCCAGCATATTAAGTTTCAAATATTTTGTAAAAGGGGAGGCGTGGGAGCAGGGGCAGCACCTGAAGGCATTTGCAGCTGTGTGCACTTAACCAGCCTAAGAAATGAAGGAAAGATGAGCAGATTCCTAATGACAGGCAATATGCTGGGTGATAAAAGTGTGAGATGATCCACTGCCACCCAGACTGCGCTGAAGAAAGATACCCATTACTCCCCAGAAAGAAGAGACTCACTTACCTAACCATCATATGCAGGTAGGAGAGCAAAGGAGGTTGCACAAGACAAAACAGATGGGCACAGAAGCCCTCCCTCGTGGAATAAAGTCCAGCAATACAAATGGAGCGTTGTGTTCCTGCTTTCAAAGCATTTTAGCTGTGCCCTCTAATCAGAGGTCTGGCTAAAAGGGAAAACCTCTCGCTACCAGCAATCTTGGCAGCTAGGAATTCCCCACGA
The DNA here is from genome assembly GCA_013397915.1 of Daphoenositta chrysoptera. Lineage (NCBI taxonomy): Eukaryota > Metazoa > Chordata > Aves > Passeriformes > Daphoenositta > Daphoenositta chrysoptera. The sequence goes on from VZRO01002985.1 coordinate 996,801, forward strand.
TGGTCATTGAGTGTTATGGGTTGGTATTAACTGTATTAACTGTATTAACTGTATTAACTCCTCACTGCTGAGCTCAGCTTGAACCCAGATGCAGAGAAATGCTCTCTTACACACCCAGTCCCCACCCCACCGATGGGAGAACACCTCCTTTTTGCTATTGAATTCCTCCACACACACCACTCCACACAACTCACCCTCTCAGCATGGGACACCCCACACTGGGGATGGAGCTGCTGGCACACAGGAGCTCGCAGTGCCCAGGCTGCACCTCTGCATCCATTTCCCCCAACACTCAGACCCTTTCTGCTCCCTGAGCCTGTAGCAGCAAGAACAGAGTTACCCTCCTCGGAATAACTGGGAAACCAGCACCGAAAACAAAGCCCTGTCACGCTGTTTTAAAAAGCACATTTCTCCCAGGCTCACACGCCAGCCCGTGTATTGTGTTCCCTCTTTTTGCTACCCAGTGTGGAATCCTGCAGAGACAATGATGGTCCCCGTGTGCTGCATCCAGCATCCAGCAGAGCATCCTTCCTGCTCCCTGCACCCACCTCCCTGGGATGCTCAGCCCCCCCAGCTCTGCTGCCACCCCCCTCGGGGTCACACCGAGCCCTCACCCCGACACGCAGCTCTGTGCTCCTCCTGTGGCTACGGGATTTCTCTGTCCTCCAAGCCTGCAAGGATCGTGTTGGGAAACAGCAGCAGGCCCTCTCCAAGCCCACGCAAGCCAATGGGAGTTCTCCCATTAAAACAGGTCCCCAAGGCATATGCCTCAATGGCCAATAACCTTTTAAATGAATTACTTTCCTGTGCTGGTTTCAGGAGGCCCAGCTAGTACAGTTATTTCAAAAGACACTGCTACAGGCATGATCTTAACATTTAATTACATAACATTTTAATAAGTGCTCGAGAGCATTTGAATGTCTCCCACCCTTTCTGATTCTGCCAGGTTTGTTTCTCCTAAAAAAAAAATTGAGCAAACAGTGCAAACTAGGGTCTAGTTGTTTCCAGCTACTAAGATCTCCTTAAATTTCCCCAATGAGTACAGACTCTCTGCAATAGACAGATCCTCATTCATTTTGGGAAGAAACTGGGACGGAGAGAGTGGGGGAGAAGAAAAGACAGAGAGGGAAAAAAAAAAAGAGGCTTATGTTTCAAAGATCACTACAGGCCAAATATTCTCAGGCACCCCAGCTTTTACAGAGAAATCCTTAACAGTATAAAAATGGAAACACTTCAAAGATAAAATAAATAATTTAATAATAGTCTGCTTCTCCAAAGGGTTTTGAAAAAGTTTTAGATTTGCCAGTGAATGTTTCCCTTAGGCTGTAGGCCAGTGGAAAAAAAAGGCACAGTGTGCCTCTTCTTTCGTAAAATGTACTTTGTGTTATTTTATTTCTCGATAAGATTCAGAAACAACTCTTTCCCCTCTCACCCTGCCTTCACAGAAAAAAAAAAGGAGCTTTTTTTTTTTTTTAAAGAAAAGCCAAGGATTGTACAGATGCAAGTGATCCCTCACTTACAACACACTCTAAAATAATTGTTGAAATACATCCAACACCATCCAGATTGCATATTTTCCTTTCTGGTTGTTTCACTTACTATCACCCACTGAGAAGCACCTCAGATTCTTCAGCCAGATGTGTCTAAAGGGAAGCCATTTGAAGACCCAGAGAGCCTTTTGTGTAATTAAGAGAGTATAAGCAAGACTCTACAGTATTTATAGGCTTGTAAGGAAAATGCACAAGAGTAAACTGTGGCATTAGTGGTTGTAACATACTTGATAGGTCAAAGAGGCTGCTATTCCAGTAAAAGAAGCATTTATTTGGCAATCACATGAACAGTGGGAAGGACTGAGCTGCATAAGTGTCCTCTTCAGACACTACACTACTTGGCCTCTAGTTTCTACATTGTTTCATCTCAGTTTAAACACCATTTCTTGCACTTATTTACAAGGTAAAAAAGATGAGTGGCTGCCTTGTTTTTTGTGGTTGGAAGTTGTGCTGGTTTTTTCTTGTCTTCACTGCCAAGACTTGCCTTTAGAAATCCCAGAACCCTGTATCAAAGTATGGAGCAAGGAGAGTTGCCCTTGGTACAGTAGGATCAGGTTAGGGAACACTTAAAATATCTGAATATACAGAAGTGCCTGGAACCTTGTGGTGTGCACCCAGGAGTGCTGAAGGACCTGGCCAAATGCCACTCTAAATTATTTTTGGAAGGTCATGGCAACTGGGACTGGAAGAAAGCAAATGTCACCAGTGTCTTCAATACAGTCCAGTCAGCCCTGCCTTGATCCTTGGGATGATGATGGAGCAAATCTTCATGGAAGCCTTTTCCAAACACATAAAGAGCAAGGTAGTGGATAAATATCTAATGTGGGGTGTAAAGAAGATGGAACCAGGTTCTTCTCAGTGCTGCCCAGGGACAGGACAAGAGGCACTGGGCATAAATTGAAATATGTACAATTCCACTTAAATGAAACAATTTTTTTTTTTTACAGTGAGGGTGCTCAAGCGCTGAAACAGGTTGCCAGAGAGTGTGTCTGGCATCATTTGGAGATACTAAAAAGTCAGCTGGAATAGGTTCTGGGCAACCTGTCCCAGTGGCCCTGTGGTGGGTGGGGTACACTGTCCCCATCCTTTGCAGAGCACGTCCCCACCACACTGAGAGCAGGGAGCTCTCTCACCAGAAGTGGACCAGCTGCTTCTGTGGTTTTGGGCGTTACAGGCTGTGGTGCAGACTCCAACAATGATGATAATAAAACCAGTCCTTTCCAATGATTTCACCACCTCTTTATTTTATTCTGTGGTTTTCCCATGTTATCTGAGCATAGATGCCTGTGATTTCTTTTCCTGATCCATTACTCTCTCTGTATTAACCTTTTCCTACCCAGTAGCTTTCCTTTACCAAGGTGTGCTTCGATACTTGTGACAAGTAAAAATCTTAAACCACAATTTTGTATGTATACCCACATTCAAGGGTGATAATGAGGTCCATACTTTGGCCAAAAGAGAGGAGACCAGAGGAAGAGAAGTGATGAATGGTGAAGAAAAGGTAAGATATCTCACTTCCACCATAACCCTTTCTTCACTTTTCCATGGGCTGCAACATTACATTCAGCATTATGCAGGTTGCCTTTGAATGAGGTTTTTGCAAATAGGATGCTGACAACTTCACACAGGATCTGACTTCCTTCTCATGGCTGCTGACACAGGGCAGCAGATATCCAGATATTCCTGCAGATATCCAGTCCCTCAATGCTGGAGGTGTCAGAGCAGGAGACTCGCAGGTTTCATAGTGGCAGATTTGGGAGGGAAGAGGTTGTATTATGGCAAAAGGAAATGAAAGGGCTGGACTAAGAATTTGGGTAATGGCTTGACCCTCTTGAACCAGCACAAATCAAGGATTATTCTGTTGCCATCCAGTGAGTTATGTGGCTGTAAAACTGGTACAAGAGGAGAAACAAGCTCTACGTCTTCCTGACGCTGTGTCAGTAAAAACCATTTTGACTTATTTTGTCTGTGTCACCCTGATATTTACCACCATAACTGCTTCCTTTGGCTTTTTTTATTACTGGTTCACTTAAGGCTGTTCTATATAGATACACAGTATTACCTTTAACGTGCAAGATCATCCTTCGGTCAACACATCATTCACTGGTGAGATGACATTCGGGCAAAATGGGGAATTTTCACTTCTCCCTTTCCTGTCTCTTGCTTCCTATGAAGCATGGGATACACATGGAGATAACATACTGGACCAGATCCTTACCCTTGTTGCAGCCTTGGCATTGATCTGGATTGACACAGATGTAGCAGAACAGAACTGATCTTGCTCTCTGTCTCTTTTTCATGCACACACATCACGATTTGGGATTTTGTTCTGACTTCAAAGCAAATGCGGGATGTAGATTAATATGCTGTACCTCAAAGGAAGTTGTCACCAGGCACAAAAAGTGCTTCTTCTTTTATGATAACTCATAATTTATCAAAGAAAATCAAATCAATTTGTTGGTAAAAGAAACATGTTTTTCATGAATTTAGACCACGACGAAGGTTTCGATGACAAAGCAAGAGAAGGCTGAATTAATCAGACTTGGCATCTAACACTTAGTGGGGAAGAGCACAAAGCTCAGCTGGAACATTTATTCTCCTGAGAACTCAGTCCCCAGATGGCAGCTTTGTCCCCTTGTGTCACTTGCCCTCTCCTCCCATCTCCCTGCTGCTCTTTGCCCCCTGAAGATCAATAACTGCATGGGGTGGATGTAAAACTCGAGTACATCCTGGTGCAAACAACTGCTCTGGGTACAGGTCACTGGAGATGGAGCCAGGAGCTGATGTATGCAGAGCAGCCACTGTCCCTGTGCTTCCAGGGTAGTGTCCCTTGCCACAGGCACAAAAATGAAGGCCAATTTCATAACATACCCAGAAGCTGTCCCTCAAAGCTGGGCAGAGTTTTTCTCTCACTTCCCAGTGTTTCAGATTCAGGGTTTCCATTAGTGACCTCTCTATTTAGTTCAGAATCAAGGAACTTTCTGCAAACACAAAACAAACAAAAAAGCTGGAAGAAGAATAGGACAGATGACGCCATCAGATGAAAGGAAGAGCAGAGAAGCATCCTACAGCTTAAATAGAAAGGTGATAGCTAAAATAGTCACGTCTACTACACATCCAATCCCAGGGCTGGATCCCAAGGGACATTGTGTGCAGACAGACAATACAAAGATTGTTATGAACAAGGATTACTTCACCACCTCCTGCAGCCACTTCAGAAGAGAGTTAAAGGTAAGACTTTAAAAGTGCCTGGAAAAATTGTAGCACGTCTGAGGGCAAAAAGTGTTATATTTATAAACCAACAGAACTGAAAGCGCTGGGGCTGGAAGAAAGACACCAAGTCCCAGTCCCAGGGCAGGTTCAGGTAAAGCTTAACTATTCCTGATGTTTTTTAACCTGGTTTTTTTAACCTCTAAACTCTCCAGCAAGGAAGTTGCTACACCTTCCCCAGGACAGATCCAAACAGGGATTGTCAGGAGGCAGCAGGGAGCAGACCCACATGTTTTTTTTTGCAGAAGAAGGGTTTAGCTGTGCACAAGAAAGCTGGGCTGGGCTACCTGTACTCAGGGTCCCAGACCATTTTATTTACTAGCACAGGTATAGCCCTCTTCTAACAAAGCCTTTTTATATTTGCAAGCAACCTCCTCACCTTTTTTGCAACGTTTTTTTGTAGTTCTAATGGATCTTTCTCTGGCTTGGAGGACCAGAGCTGCACACTGTACAAAAGATGTGGTCACACCTTTAGTTCAGCATACAATTTTTGGAAAGGTTTCATTTTTCTTTTGAGACCACCCGATAAGTAGTTGGCAACACTGGGCAGTACTGCTGGAGTCTTGATAAGCTTAGATTTAACAAATGCACACATTCTTGGGATCTCTATAATTGAAAGAGTCTGGTTACAACAATCTAAGAGAAGAAAGGATGATTTTCCCTGCTGGCATGGTTTTATGTAATTGTATTATTACTTGCTCCTTTTTGAAACTAAGTCAAATGAAATGTGCCCTCTCATGATGCATTTTTAACATGCTGATATAATTCCTTAAGTACAATATTCATGGCACCAAAATGCTCTTCAGTATTAATTACTGTGACAGTGACACAGACTCTTTTTGTCAAATGCCTTTGCAGCTTAGCTGGTCAAGGCTCCTTTTCATCATTCCTGCTCTGCTCTCTCCACAGTAACTCCTGCTAAGCTTGTGATGCAGACTGAACTTAGCAGATGGGCCAGGTTACATCATGGAAGAGCAGAAATACAAAACTCCCAAGCTCCAAAGCCTGCTCTGGAGACAGACACGATGTAAGATCCTTGTCAGGGTGAGCATAAACCACATCCCCTCAAATTTGTTCTTATTAATAAGAAGTAACAAGACCAGCTGTAATTTATATGTGCTGGTTGGTCATGATTTTCTTTGTACAAGCAGCCAACATATGCTTTCAGTCTAACATCACCTAGTTCAAAGAAGACAATAAAAAAGGACAAATGTCAAAGGACCACGAACATCAGCTCAGCAAGTGTGTCTTGTCTGTAGCACGCAGTGGCTGTGCCAAGGTTTCAGTGACAGCCTCTTGCCACATAGGCAGAGATCTGGAGCTGCAGAGGAGTGGTGTGTGGAAGACAAGATGCTGTAAATTCCACCCAGAGCCTGGAGCAGTTTCTCTCCCCTTCCATGATGATAATCACTACTGTGCAGTTCTTAAACTTTAGGCAGTAATAATAAGGCCAAGATCAGTTTTGTGCCAAGATCAGCTTTGTTTGTTTTTAAATGCGAGTTCAAGTCTCCTCACTATTTTCCTTCTGCAAGATCAAGCCTGCTGATTGTCTTCCACTTGTCTGGGCTTGGGACCCCAGCCATTCACTTTTTGGTTCCCCAGTGCAAGTTTCTAGTCTGTGATTATTTGTGGCAAATCTTCCTTCAAAAACATCCACATTTACACATAGTAATAATGTTTGTATTCTTCCACCTCCTCTCTGGGCTTCATTTCAATGCTCAAGTGTTGCTTAAAGCAACAAACAACATGCAGATACGTTAAAAAATCTTGGGTGTTTTGTTCTCCTCCTTTCCTTGTGCTGGTGTTGATTTGCCTTGTGAAAATATTTGCCTCCTGATTTTGTCTTTCAACCTGTTTAGCAGTGTCTTCCAAATTGCCCTGTGTGAAGGTGAAAGGCATAATCTCTGTCTTATTAAAGCTCAGATCTCTCAGAGGGGTCTCTTTCCCTCAGCTGAACTAGTTGATGCTTTCAGAGGCAGGCAGCACCCTGGGGCATAGCAGGGAAGAGAGAGTGAAATTTCAGCATTGATGTATCTAAGAAGTAAGTAAACAAAGCAGTGCCCAAATAACATGTCAGAACTCCATTTTCTTGGGTTTATCTTTGGCTGGGCTGCTGCAAAGCACTTCTAGCTCTGCAGCACAAATGCCAGGCAGTTCAGGAATTGTTCCCAAGCATTTCCAATGGTGCCAGGGCCATCAATGTGAACAGAGTTTTAGGGAAAAATCTGGGTGTTGCATGTGCCCACCATGCCAGGCTCAGAAGTTCCCCTGAACTAATCCTTCTGAATGTAGTCAGTCATGCCAAAACGTTTTCCAGACAGAGATGAAGAATAGGGGAAAAATTTTAAATAAAAGCTGTAGTATGCTGATCTACAGCTCTTCAATCTCCACCCCTTTTTATATACATCCACTTCAAAATTTTTGTTCCTAAAATGCTTCTAAGTTACGAGAAGCTCCTGTCAACTGCACAATCTGATTCTGTATAATAAATACTAAAAGAAAAAAGCAAACCAGGGTAAAAATATCAACTTTGTTCACAGCAATGACCCTTTCACACCACTTACACCCTGTGTTCCCTATACCCCTTTGTGCCATTTACCTTCTCCTCAAGAAGACAAAGTAAGGAAGCACATCTGCGACTCAGACTGTAAAAGTCAAAACCCCCAAACAGCTTTTAAGCAGTGCACTCCTTTTTCCAATCTCAAATGCAAGAAGGTCATTTGCAGTCCTCAGGGTTCTGAGATTATTTATGAAGCAACAGCCACTACACTCATTGTACCTCCTGCTCTCAATGGGACTCATCGTTCAGAGCTGTTGAGCAGTTGGGAACAATTACAGAGGATAAACTGAATGAAATATGTGGTGCTGTGAATGTGTCAAGATTTCAACCAGTGGAATTTACATACATGAATAAATATCGAATACTGTTTAGTAATGACACTCCTGCACAGCCTCTGTACTGAGCATCCTGCAATGTAAAAATAATTGCTACCTTTATTATCAGTTACCAGCCCTAACAGCAAGCAAGAAGCAGCTTCAAATCTGCTCAAGACAAAGGGGGAATTAGGAGATGTGTCTCCATTAGCTTGTGCAAATAGTAAAAGCTCCCTCTTAGCCTCTTTTTTCGGCAGGGAGAGTAAGTGGACTGTAGTTTTCTCTTTGCCTAAATTTAGACTACGACGAACAGAAACATAAGCATGTTGTGGATTAAGATAAATTCCCCCAAGATGTTGTTGTTAGAAGTATTAGGACCAAAAAAAGGGATTCTAAAAGTCAACTGAGCGAAGCTGTTATTCACAGAAGAAGAGAGATCTCCAGACACAGAGTGATTTCACAATCCTGGCTGGGGCCTCAGTGTTCAGGGAGGCTCATTTCCACCATGACTCAAACCCCAAACAGCTCTTTTGCTCAGCCAAACACTTCCTTGGCTTGCTGAACCTGGCTAAGCATCCATGGGGTATGAACGCAACATCTGAACGGGAATCACCCGGACACGTGCCAGGAAAGGCACCCAAACTTTCCTTTCCCCAAAAAGCATGTGGCTTGTGAGATGGAAAGCCTTGTGGGGTCCCAAAAGCTCAAAGCTTTTCAAAGGGTAGAATTTTGCCTGCAGCTCCTCATCCAAAGTGAAGTGGCAATAGGTTGCTTTTCATTTCAGGCTCGGTCACAGACACAAATTTCCCTGACCCCTTCCATCACAAAGAGGGAAGGAGATGTATAACACAATATGAATGTGTTCAGTGTCCCAGGCCAGAGTGCTTCCCAGCATTGTAAGCTTAGCAGTAAGGGAAATAAGAGTAATATGTAGAAGAAAAGGACAAAAATGAATCAGATTTTATGATAAAGATCGCATGATCCCAATTCAGGGCAGTGTTGCTGTCCAGGGTAAGCTGGAGAACATTCCTGACACAAAAGCAGCCAGTCAGTAGTTGCCAAGAAAGGACTTAAGCAAAATGCCCAGTGGGCTGAAAACGGCTTGAAATCAGTTTCTAAAAGAGGTGTGGCCCTTAAAAAGGCAGAGAAATGCATTTGCTGTCTCTGAGTTCTTGGATAGCTCTTGACCATTTTGGAGGGAACCTTAGCCCAAGTGTAAAGCTCAACACTTGTGTACAAGTTGTCCTACATGCAGAGCTGTGGGTTTGGTCCAAGGCTCTGCCTTGTGTCTGCTGCACAAAGAAATCCTAATTCATGCATCCAACTGGGGATTTAGGGTGCTCTGGGGAAAATGATTCTGCACTTCTCCCATCCCATCCAGCCCTGCTCATTAACCTACTGCAGGCTCTTCAGTGCAAGGTTTGTTTCCTATGATGAGCCTCAGCCCTTGCAGGAGCTCTTTGCCCAAAACCTTTCCCATTCCTGAGGACAAGGAAGGTAAGATGGATGGACTGAAACATTTGTTCTTTCCTGCTTTTCCTCCCTTTCACATCACAGTGCCAGTCATAAGGCTCTGAAAGCCACATTATGTTCTCTTCATCATCTCTTGCTAACTCATTAATTCATCAATAGCTATTGTTTGGTCCTGCTATTAAATGCAATTAATTGCAAGAGCTGATGAAGCAACACAGTTGGGTTCCCCTCCCTGTGGCTCTGTTGGTGTGTACAGAGCAGCACCAGCCTCTGCCAGGGTGTTTCTGCCCTGGCAGCAGCTCTTGTGGAGGCAATAAATGGAAGGATTACAGGTTTTTCAGCCACAGATTGGAGTTTATTGCAAAACTGCCCCAAAAGCTGACATCTGGCCTGTGGAATGCAAGGTGAAAAACACCCACGTTGCTGCTTTGTCCATCAGATGTGTCACCTGCAGGTTTAAACATGGAAGTATTGGTTTATCTTACCCCACCTTATACTTAAAGAGGGCATCCTCATCAAACCTCTAAACAACAATTTTCCCATGAGCCATGTTACCTCTCTGGTTAAAAAAGGGATTTTTTTGTCCTTTTTCTTCCCCAAATGAGCATGGAGGTTAAGGAAATTTCTCTTTTCTTTCCACTGGTAGCTATAATGTATAGATACAAAAATTTTATAGATGCATACATGGACTTTGCTGTGCAACCTTCAGCTTCAGCAGGATGGACGTGACCTGATTTTTGTGCCAGAGTTGCACAATGGATCAGCAAGAACTGATGAGGGTTTGGACAGTTTTGAATCCCCCCACTTTGACAAAACCAGGATCATCAGGAAAAGCACCTATTTGACTCCTGGGCTGGGAATATGAACAAGTCCCAGGTAATTACTGAAGTTTCTAAAGGACTTCCTAGCAACCTGTGGGTCTGGGGATTTCTTTCCATTTTAATGAATGTTTGGTTAGGTAGAATCCAAAGGCAATTTACAGAGTGAAACTTCCTACTTGCCACAAGCTATTGGCATTTTCATGTCCTGTTTATATGTCAGCTAGATACTCAGAAGTATTGTTTAGGTTTTGAGGGAGAGGTGTGCTGTTTCAGAAGCACAGTTTTCACAGAGGTTTGCTCCATGATTTCTGAAAATCACCTCTCTAAGGGGTTTTAATGTGCACACACAAACAATGGCATCCAAGCCACTGAAATCACTGTATTTGTAAATCTTGGCCAAGTCTTTGCATAGTAAATATTTTAATGCTGTTTTCTTTTCTTTTTCTTTTTCTTTTTTTTTTTTTCCCTTCTGTATTCTGACACATGCAACCTCCACCTATGTTAAACTAGAGAGACAGAAGATTATATGGGCCACACACTGGATCTTTCACCCCTCATATTTTCTTTCATCCCAGTCTGGTCCAAAACAGGCTTGGAACATGATTAGCATGATGGTGTCTCACCCTGCCTGGAGTCTATTCTGTCACTATTCTGGCAACAAGCAGAGTTGTCAATCTGCCACTTTATACCAGCTCGGGGTACACTTAAAAATGGATAAACAACAGCAAGATAGAGAAGCTTCCTTCAGCATTTATTTACCAGATAGATAGGATGGGAGATGCCCTGTGCATTTCAGTGAGCAATATGCATTTTATGACCTTCTCATGACGGTTTTATGCCTATTGTGATCGGTTTGCCTTTTTTATCAAATAAAGAAAAGCTAATGTAAAGAGCTAACATTCAAATAACATTTAAAACGGAGATAAAGTGACAAAGCTCTGCTGGGCTGACGTTATGACTGACATTTTGTCCTTTGTTGGGAGTGGCAAAAGGATAGAAATACAAGGGGGAAAAAAAGGAAATAATTTCCACCCTTCCATTTAATTATGGGAGACTCTGTCAATTAGAGTCACAATTTGTCATTTTAAGGGTCGGCCCCTAAAGCTGCAACAACAGTTCCTCTCTGAGCATCACTTGCTGCTGTTGACAACCTCCACATGCTATGTGGTGCCTGCATGGAAGATTTGGGTCCAGAGGCTCCCTGGGTGGAGGAAATGTTTTTTTAATCATAGCACTGTGTTACTCTGAAGTTCTGAAGAGTGGAAGAAGTTAACCTCAGTTTGAAACCTCATTTTTATCCCTGGCTTCTTGGACAAGTGGCTATTCCTGCCTTTAAAATGGGGGTGAGGATCCCTGGTTAAGAAAGGGTGAAATAATGATGACACTAGAGATATTGATAACTCTGGAAAAAGTGATATTGATCCATGCGTTTTTCCCTCCTCCCCTGCTTTCATAATTGAACAGTTATGAAATAAAGTGTTCTTTCCCCCTTCTGTACTTGCAACATGGTGATTTATCAACACAGACAGCCTGAGGCCCAGCAGATAAAATGCAAAGCGTGAACTGAAGTAAATAACTGAAGTTCACAGCATGAACTAAATCACATTTTATTACCTTTAATATTTCAATTGCTTCTTAGCATGAGAAGCAGAGACCAAGACACTTTCAGGAGCTCTAAACCTCCCTCTCCTTTGTATGGCTTTAGCCCATCTCCTCCTTCTCCTGGGGAGTCACCCTTTGCTGCATGGAAAAGCAGGGATTTAAATTCACCCTCCTCAGGAACCACCTCTGGGTTGTGGCCATTTCAAGACTCCTCACAGAGCCTCTCATTAGGGAATCTAAGTTGGAAATTTAATCTCCTCAGGCTGCTTCTGTAATGGAGGGAGCCAGGACTCCCCAACGAGGCATTCAGATCTCACACACCCCAAATTTTTCCCCAGCAGGTGTATTTTTCTCTCTGACATTTATGGAGGGCATCTAAGGCACTTCAGCCATCCCACCATCAAGCTGACATGCTTGGCAAGATCAAAAATCATCATTTCTCCTGCCATTCTCCCAGTAGTTCATTAACTAATATCAGCTGTGATTCCCATTTAGAATCTGGCTGACCCTGAAGATTCTCTCAGTGTTTCAACACATTCTTTCCTCTCCAGCAGACCATCTCTAATGTGTTCAATCCTCTCCAATAAATCAGTGGCTCCTGCATGGGTCAGTTCAGACTGAAGTTGCAGCTGCATGCAGGCTGGATGGCAGCAGAACTTCTCACCTGGCTCCTCCACAGTGCCTCCAGAGAAGCGAAACACACGGGAATTAAAAGCACACTGGATGAAAAACTGTGGGCTGTAGCTCATTAGCAGAGACCATGACTAAATGACTTGCTGCAGGAATTTATGCACGGAGCAGTTTGCTCACTTTCTACTAATTCTCACTCCTGAATCCTTCATTTTCATGTTCTACCACCCTCAAGTCAATTATTCGATCCACAGATCCACAGATAAATAACCGCAGGAAATGTTTAATAAACTGATTTTCACCTTTCAGCACCAGAAAGAATCATCGCATTAAACTTTATTTATGATCACTAAACACTTCAACACTTCTACTCCAAAAGTTTCCATTTTTTATGTTTAGGAATTGGTTCAATTCTCATTCCTAGAAAAAAATGTATTGGACAAATCAATTACTTAAAATGACTGACTTTTGCACCAACAGGAAAAAAAGGAAGAAGGGGTTATAGCACAATATATTTGGGAAAAGCCTCTGTCTCACAAACCAACAACTGAAAACTTTAATTCAACTGCTCTCTCAAAAGGCTTTACAATTTCATACACAAGTGTATTGGCAGCGTCTACTGAATTAATACGAGGATGATTCTTTTAAAAGAGTTTCCTGGAAAATGCCACCTTTGGTTGATATTTTTCTTTTCCAGGAATTCTGAGAGTTTGCACAAAAGATTCAGTGGAGCTATACACACAGAGAAGTGAACGTGTTATTTTCAAACCACTCTGCTGCTACTTTCTCTCCATTTTATGCTTTTTACTCAGCCATTCCGATCATCTTTTCATTATCAGACAAATCCTTAAGAATTTCCTCTGGCGACTTATCCGCTGCAACAAGAGAATGTTTTCCTTGAGCAAGGATGAATCAACATTAGGTAAAAGCTTCAGGATTTTACTGAGGCTTTAAAAGGCTGGAAAGCACCAAGCTAAAGCACATGTGTCTTTTGAGCCTCATTCTCCTTTCACCTACCACGCTTAATGCAGTCACCCTCATTTTACATCCACTGTTCCAAGAATAAAAGCTTGTAGAGGTGCCAAGTGTTTGTAAATCCAGCTGAAGTCGTTAGGCTGAAGGATCTCGGCAATTCTGAAACTCAGGGTGTGTCTTCCTTCCTTTTGCTTCCCTGATTGCTCTAAAGGTGATCTTCAGACTTGGAACATCTGCTGCCTTGTGCACATCTCCCAGCAGGCAGACTGGGACCTGGGTGCTGCTGCCATCCCAAACCAGGTGTCCCTAAAGCCAGTGCAATTGTTTGGGGTGTGCTCTCACCCACCAACCCTTTGTTTTCATGGGTTTGGGCGGCTCATCAACAAAAGCCAGGTCAAAATTCTCCAGTGCAGCCTGCCAAAAGTGGGTTTCCATGTAGGCTGTGCCTGGTGCCTGTGTCTCAGGGAGGAGCAGAGGAGCAGCCCTGGAGAAAATAGAATTGCAGCAGGGACTGGGGAGAGATGGGTCTCCCCATCCTCTCCTGCCCACGGAATTGCTAGCAACAGATTAATTCTTCCCTCGGAGGGTTTCTTTCCACTCACATCAGTGGCACCTTTTTCCCTTCACAAAATCACTCATCTCCCCAATCCTAATGCATCTTTTCTTCCCCAGCTCACCTTCCTCTAAGGAGAAAATTATTGCAGTGATGAACAGATTTCCCAAGCAGGGGTATAGCTCAAAAGCAGCGCAGAGGCTGAAAAATTGCATTATGCATTAGGTATTATGATATTTTAACAGGGCTCAGTATCACTTTGCTTCCAATCACCCAGAGATCCAGCTATTCTTCTGCACTGGGAGCACCAGTAAATATTTGATCTGCTCCATCTGCAGTCAGCCAGCCAAACAAGGACTGACTGTTCCACCAGTCTCCTTATTTTCTTATCCCATGCTCTTTGGAGAGATTCTTAAGTCAACAGACTCTCTCTCCCTCACTCCTTCCCTCCTTCTTTCTCAGATAATGCATCTCAGCCCTGATTTCACTGTTAAACTCCATGGCATGATGGAAAATGCCAGCCACAGATGTTGCCTCCACTTCATTATATTGCATGCGCATAACAAATTCCTCACCAAAAATTTCCAGGGTTGCATTATAACTTATCCCATAATGCAGGAGAGGAATTAAAGCAGGGGGATGGGAGCTCAGGAATGCTCAGGCACACGAACATCCCCGTGCACAGACCCTCTGAGCTGTTCCTTAGCATGGAGAAGCATTTATACCCTAAAGTTGTGGTACGAGTGGTAATAATTTCCCACAATATAAATTCCCCACAGTACAAATTTAGCAATTCATTCTCCGTTGAGTGGTCAAAAGAAGCTCAGCAACCTTAAGATTTTATAATTAAAGAGCTGGAATAAGGCTTGAGAGAGGTAGGCTGATTTCTCTTCTTCAAACTTGCATATTCTCGAAAAACACTTCACTTCCCCAGACAATGCTGGCTGATGTGACTCGTGATTTTGAATGTTCCTCTTGACATACACAGCTTTTCAGAGATTGCTAAGCACCTGGAAAGTTAAATCCCTGCCTGGCATCTGCAGGCATCCCACTAGGGTAAAAATGAAGAAGTTCAAAGCATCTGGCCATTGGAAAGGCCACACCAGCACCAGAGCAGCTCTGCCCAGCAAAGGATTGAATGTGCCATTGAATTAGGACCCCCAAAGCATTCAGGCTCCATGTGTACCCATAAATAAAATCACAGCTTCATGTCTTGGGCCGCCCTGCAGTGATCCACACGGCTGCACTGTCCCTGGGGTGTTTTTTGGCTCATGCTCTCTGTCCCTGTCCCTGTCAGGGGTTTGTGCACCTGGCCATGGGCAGGAAGCAGTTTGGACACAGCCACTGCGAGGCTGGAAGGAGAAAAGAGGGAAAAAGGGCTTAGCAATTCAGGTATAAAGTGTGTCACTGCTCCTGGCTTCAGGTGAGGGAGCAGTCCTTTCTTCTTACCAGCTTCAGCCACAGCCACCATCCACGGGCTTGGGCACGGGCTTCTGGAGCCCAGGGAGTCCCAGAGGGCATCCAGAGGTGATGATCAGGATGTTCTCTTCAGAATGTTCAGGCACAGCCAAACAAGAGGTGGTGAAGTCAGAATGGCCAAGAAAGAGATGTTGAGGCCAGAAAATACATCTGGGCCCAGATCGAGGATTTTAGGTCTTTACCTTCCTCGGAAGAGACTTTAATGTTCATGTTTCTGCTGTCTCTCTGTTCCCTCTCTATGAAGGAACAAGCCCCAGAAAAATAAATAAATACATAAATAAATAAAGCCTCTGTTCGATACTTTCCATCAGGAGATAAAAAGTTAAAAAGCTGGGAGATGTTACACGTACAGACAGCTGGTACATTCTTTTGCTGTCAGTTCTCTCCAGCAATCAATATTATGAAATGTTATGATTATTATCAAATATCATTATGTTAATTTTGAAGCTGTTATGAGTCCCATCTACTGTCGTCATTACACTCTGAATAAATGATCTGAGTTTTAAAAAATAACAAAAAAAAAAAAAAAAGAGAAAAAAAATGTTTAAGACAAAACCCCCTGCCTAGCTGTTAACTAGCAAGGAAGATTTAGGTAGGCAGACGGATCCGCTCCTTGTGGTGTTCAGCTTGATAAATCGTGGCTTTCCTCCAAATAGAGGCAGAGTTCAGTATTTCACACCATGACAGGTTCTCTCTGTACTTTGTGGATAAGGTTGCTTGGATCAGAACCAAACTTGCAGCTATTCACGGAAGGTGGCAGAGTTTCTGAAGAGGCATGTCTTTATTGTGTGCTGGGGCTGCTTGCTGCAGGCAAGCTGAGCCCCCAGCCCCGTAGTGCCAGGCACTGCATAAACACAGGGAAGAGACAAGGCAGCTACGGAAAAGAGCTGTGTGGAGAAGCTGGAGAAAGCCTGTGGCTAGGGTCTTGCTGCCCAGTCCTGTGCTCTGTGCCCAGCAGATCAGATGTTTCACCAAAAAGCTTCTCAGACCTGTAGCAGGCAAACACAGGCGTTGCAAGGGTGGTAAGAACGTCCCAGGTTCTCTTAATGGCTACAGTTTTTGAGATGAGGAATATCTGACCATGAGAACTTGCAGAGGGAAATTTTAGGACATCATCAAAAGCAAATGCTGTTGTCCCAAAGCTGCACTTCTTTGCCTTTGGGGATTTGAAGCTTTTTGGTGTTGTTTCTGCCACTCTCCAACTCACCTGGATTTCATTTCACACTTGAAGCTCAGCTGTGTTTTGCCAGGACGCTGGTGGAACCCAGGGGCTGCTGGTGCTGATTTGTGGCTCCGAGGTGCAGAAGCCAGGTGCAGACTTGCCAGGGGCTTCAGGTCAGCTTTTCCCCTGTCCAGGGCTCCCTGCAGCCGGCTCTCCCCGGGCCATGGGAGGCAGGAATGCCTGCGCAGCCTCCTGGGGATCTGTGCTGCATCCACCTCACATAAGCTGGATGAATCTCACAGTTTCCTGGTATTTGCATGCCAATGCAGAAAAAACACAGAGGGTAAGGCTGAGATTTGCTGCTGAGAGTCTGGGATTTGCAAGAATGCCAGATTCAGAGATGCTCCAAAGGGCAAACAGAGGGTGAAGGCACAAAGGTTAAACAAGCAAAAATAAAAGTGTTTGCACCAAACCCTGCGAGCAAAAACCACCCAGCTGACTTCAGCTCTGAGGTGCAAGCATGAGGCTTGCTTCCCAGGATTAAAAAATACACACTCTGCTATTTCAGACAGAGAACTATATAAAGCCACTCCTGCTCTTCTCATCTCACATGCTAACAAAATTAATGGCAGCGGTTTTTCTGAGCCAATCACTCATTAGCCTCTTTTCCCTGCTCCCTAAACCTCCATAAACACAAGCCAAAATCCTCCCTGAGAGAGATCTCAACTGCAGTCAGGTTTTGCTTCTCTCCGGGCCGGTGTGAGATTATAATGCTTCTCAAGGTGTTCCCTTCCTCATAATGAAGCTCCATCTGTTCTACAGATGGTAAAGATCACAAGAACCAGCACTAAATATCCCTCCCCCACCTAAGAGTTTTTACCTTATGGTAATGTTGCTCTTTGTTTTCCCTGCCTTTCCCAGGAGCACGGGGACACCTCTTTTGCCCCAGCCAGGCTCTGTGCTGGTGGCTGCCTCTGCACAAGGAGGGCTTCACAGGTTTTGTCCAGGGGAAAGGAAACATTTTCCACTGAATTTTCAGGAAACTGCACAGTGGTGGCCACCCTTGAATACTTTTCATCTCATCTCCTCTCGGCTGCTGCTCGCACCAGCCCCAGCTTTGGCCCCAGCAGACACCTCCCTTTCAAGGGCAAACTGGAATGTGTCACAGTAAGGACCTGGCAGGTGAGACACAAAGGGAATTCAGGAGGTCAGGTCCTCAAGGATGGGAAAGAAATTTATAGGTGTTAACTGCTAGTCTCTGCCCTACACATTTCTGTGTGCCTTTGGCTCAGAAAAAGAAAAAAAGAATCTTTTTTGTTTGTTTGTTTTTGATACCTGAATGAACATTTTAGCCCGTAGAGAGGCCAGCAGGGCAGAGCTCCTGGGTGTGCTGCAGTCTCCAAATTTTGGCCCCTGGTGTAACCTTGCTGAGCACCCAGACACTGCAGCAGAGAAAATGGAGTCACCCTTGATGATCTTGCCCTCCATACATAATCCAAATAATTAAATTCACTTAGCTAGATAAACAAGTTTTAGTTCTGAAACAGGATAACCACAGTGGATCCTTAGACAATCCTCTAAGGCAGCTGGCAATGGACTAACTTCATTTATGTGGTTTAACATTTGCCTAGCAGAAAATACTACTACTTTTCTCTTCTTGACAGGTAGATAATCCTAAGAGGTTTGACTACCACATTAACATCCAAACCACAAATGATGGGTAATCTAAAAAGCTGGATTTTCTGACACACATGCACACTTTACATCTGCTTTCTACATCAGAGCCTGAATTAGTTCTAATGTTGTGTTTGTATTAAATATGTGGATTAATGGAGCTCAGCAAGAGTGCTGAATGAGCTCTTCCTCTCTCCAGTGGGTTTGGACTGCAGCTCTCCATGCAGAGACAGATGTGCCACTCGCTGTATTTTGTGTTTTGGAAAAACTGTGGCTCACTACTAAACCAACAGTTGCCTGTTCAAAAGAAGCGATTCCGGACATCTCTTAGAACTAAGTAAATTTGGAAGTGGCAGAGACAAAGTCCTACAGGGAAACATCTTGAGACTGTTGGCTCAGACTGTAGCCCACCAACAGTGCCATCGCTCAGGGAGAACTGACCCCTTCCATGCACAGTAAAAGACCAAAGTCCTGATCTGGGAAGATTTAATGGCACTGGGGAACCCAAACAATGAAGATATTTTGCTTCAGTGTCCTGGCTCTGTCCCAGCTCAGGTAATTATTGCCACTTATCTAAATTTCTTCCTCCATTTTCCCTGGCATTTAACAATTTTCTTCCCTTCCTGCCCAAAACAGCAGTTGAACAGCCCAGCTGGCTGCTGGATACTCACTGTCCTTTGAATCATGGCTACAAGTCTCCTCTGTGCAGTTTGAAAGGCACCTTGGGGCCTTAGGATTTGGGCAAAGGAGACAAGCAATGTGAAAGTGATGAGTTTTGTTTCCTTTGTTATTGGTCTTGCAACTGGGAGCACTGGCGGCACAAGATCTTAGAAGCTTAAAAGAGATATAGCAGCATTTCCCCAAGTTCAAAACTCCCTGAAAATAAAGGAAAAATCACAATGAAGTTTGCCATAACCAGTTTCCCCTGGCAAATACCTTGCTGAAATAATTGTGTTAAGGAATGTGCTCACGACTGAGGTGAGGATGACACCTCTGGCTACCTGGTCGTGGTGTGAAAGCCACAGCACAGAGCTGGGCTTCAACATCACTTAGGAAGAACCTGGAGGTGCATCAAGCTCTGAACCCACAGACCGGGGCACCACAGGTCTGGAATTGCACTGGGATGTGGATGTTGATGCCTGAATGAGGGCCATGGACAAGGTGACAGCAATGCCACCCCCGGGATTGACGGCCTGGAGCTGCCTGTAGGCACAGGGACTGAGCTGAAGAGTTTCTGCAGATGGGGAAAGGGAAAACCTGTCTTCCCAGCCTTCTGCAAAACTGAGCCTGCAGCTCCCTGTTCTTCAGGTTACAACAAGTCTGGGGTGACAGCCTCTCCTTTTCCTTCTTTTAAATATAGACGAGCACACAGGAATCACAGGATCAAGCAAGAGGGGCTCTGGCTGTGTAGCCCAACAGTTGGGAGGGACAGATCCGCATTGGCGTGACTCATTCCCTAAAAATATCCGCGTCTCTCCATTGACTGTGCAGGGAGCCCAGGGTGACCAGCTCGGTGTAGATGTGCGCTCTGGAGATGTCTGAAATTAGACGAAGTAAATCCCGTCCCCAAAGCCAGCCTGGTGGGAGGCAGCGTGGGATGGTGTAATGCAAGAGTCTACATGTGAGCTGGAAGTCTGCACTCCCACTGCCGGCTCCGGGGAGCTGGTTAACGTGGTCGGTGGAGCCCAGGAAGAGATTTGTCTCACTGTAAAGCAGACTCCTACGTCTGGTCAGTGAATCACTCTCTGCACACCCACATTTCTGTGAGATGGATCCTAGCCCTGAAGTTAGGAGAGATGAATCTCACCCCTAAGTCTTGTTCCTCTTTTTTGTGTCTGCTGCTGAGTTTCCAACGTGTTGTAGCACTAAGTCAGTTGCTCGAGTTAGGTTCTCACTTCACTTTTCCTCCATCTCCAACTGAACTACGATAAAAACATTTTAATGCTTATTTTTCAAATTCAATTTCCAAGCTGAAGTCAAGCTCAGAATCTTCCAACCCTTCCTCAGTTTCAGTGAAGCCCTTCAGTATATACACACCTCAGCAGCGCATCAGGACCTTCTTCCTACTCCAATTTCTATGTTAAGCTTTTAAACTTCTCAATTTTTACAGAGAGCTTAACCTGGCTGGCTCTTCTGGACTGCAATTGAAATAACACACATCTTTTCACCATTTCTTCTTTCCCATGTGGATACTATGGAACGTTGCAAGGGGAGAGTTTCTCTTAAACAATTGCGTGTCAGGTGCACAAATTACAGAACTAATACAGTCTGTGATTACATTTTGTGTACGGGTTTTCAAGGCATATGATAATGAATATTAATAGAAACTATTCCTCCAGTAAATGATTATTTTCTCAATAGCTGGTATAAATAAACCCACTTGGATACAAAACAGATTTTTTGATGTCTATATCAAACAAACGCAGCAATGTATTTCCACAAGAAAAGGCACACCTGCCAGTATACCACAGTAAAAATGTAAATATTTGCAACTTCTGTGATAATTAAATCCAATCCTCCAGGCCCATCTCGCAGCATCTGAAGACAGAATTTAGGTTCATTAGCTAACAAAGAAGGAAGTGGCACAAAACCAGATAGATTGAAACGAAACTTGAGGAATCAGCCTGAGAAGGCAGAGTCTGCCTTGGCAACCTCCAGGTGCCTGTAAGGAGATGTTACAGATGTTACAGATGTCACAGGTGACTTGGTCACTCAGAAAATCATTCCCTCAGAGTCAACGGAGACAAAAAAGTACCTAAGGCAGGATTCTCTCATCCATTTCAAGTACCCTCTTTAGGGTGAAGTGAATCATTTGTTCCCTGGACTAGACCTCCACTGACTAGAGAGGGAGCGAGGGTGACCAGCCAAGATTCAGGCAGTTAGTGTGATGTACATAAGGTGTAATAGCCCACCTTATCAACATACTTTTTAGAATAAATGCAAGTTTTGCCAAGTTTAAAATAAGGGAAGAGTCATAGCCCTCAAACTTTGCTTATTTATCTATTTGAGGGACTGTATCCCAGTCAGCTTCATCATCCACTCCTTTCGTTGCACTGTAGTCAGAGTATCTGCAGCTGCAGCCTCCTCTGAATTGCTTCACCTAGCAAGTAACTCTTGTGTAAGGATGGAGTTATAGAATTGGAGAATAGTCGAGTGGTTTGGGCTGGAAGGGACCTCAAAGATCAGCTGGTTCCACTCCTCCTGCCATGGTTCCACTAGCCCAGGTTGCTCAAAGCCCCATCCAGCCTGCCCTTGATAGGTAATGGGGCAACAACATCAAATTATGGAGGATATCAAGAGAAAAATTCATAAAAGGAAGAGAAGGCAAGGCAGAGCAAAGGAGGAAAAGGGAAGAGAAAGGAAATTTGTGTGTAAATGCCAGTGCTTTTCTGCCAAAGTGGAAGTCTTCTTCAGGAAGCAGATGTTATCCCTAAAGAGCTGTGTTTACTGAAACATTAAAAATAAAAAGGAGTTTTGACAGATTGTTTCTGGCCTCCTACTGTTTAGTTGCAGTCAAATCTGTCAATAAGAAGTGGACAGGGGACTTGAGGGAATATCTTCAGACATCTATTCTGAGGAGATCAAAGGGAGCTTCACTGATGAATTTGCTGTCCTACTGACTCATTTTTTTCAGAATTTCTAGACACATGGAAGGGTGTTAAAAAGATGAAGGGGTAAAAAAAAAGAACAACATTCTGCTCTTCAAAAAAATTACAAAACTTAAGTCTATTACATCCTCCAAACCTGGCTTCAATATCTTTTAAAGGGAACAAATATTGAAAGAAATGAAAAAGCTGTAACAGACTTACTAGTTCTTACACCATCTATACTTGTGGTTTATGGCCTTTTAAAAGCATCTAATCATCCAACTAAGCCACCGTGTGCTCTTCTCATGCTCTCAGTGTTGCTTCTTTCCCTTTCTTTCTTTCTCTGCTGCATCTTTGCTGCATTATCTTCTATTAGATCACAATCTCTTCAAGGCAGGAATCCTCTCTTAGCATTTGTATAAGCAGGAGAGACATCTGTCATGACTGAAGCCCTGAGGTGCTGTCATGAGACACAAGAAGGAGCAGGAGGAAAAGTGGGGTTTAAGAAGAGGTTTAAGAAGACAAAAACCAGACAAACCGGGTTCATGAAGTTTTTTGTTCGATGACATTGTGAAAGTGTCTGAAGTGCTGCACTTGGATGCTGCATGGTCACTGATTCTCTGCTGCCTGTATCCTTACCTGGCTCAAAGAAATACAGGGAGAAAAAAGCAAAGTACTCTGGAGCAGGCTGCTGTTTTCCAAATGGATTCAAGGAGCTCAGGAGAACTTTGCATTAAAGCAATTTGTCTTCATGAGCAGAGAAGCAGAGCACCACGATCCCGGTTTAGCACAAGGCTTGGACACTTGGTTCCATTTAAGCACGTGAGCAGGATCCTGAAGTTAATGGGATTATTCAGAGGTTGTGTACGCTGGGCAATACAAGGCACTGCTTGATATCGCTGTAAAGTGTCACAAAGACGAGCCTTTCCGAGAGAAAAGGAAAATTCATTCTCCATCAGGTTTCTTTTCCTCACACTGAAGAGGAAGAACAATTGCTCTTGACTTGCTCGGACCCTGAAGTGCCTTTCACAGTCATTATCTCCCTTTTAAGAAGTGCAAATGAGGCAAATAAAAGCAAAGACCAGATCCAGAAAAAGCATTTTAATATCAGATGCCTGTCCCAGCCCCACTCATGCCAACACGACTGCTGTGTGCATACTGCTGGGTATGTACCTGGCCCTGGTTCATAGGTCTGAGTACTCCTAATTCACCTCGACAAGACCCAGATTCTCAAAAATAAGGCAGTTTATAACTATTTTCTCTTGGTGACAGCAGCGGGGTTAAGACCTTTAAGAGGAGTCTTCCCTACTTGAAGTGCTGAAATACGAGTTCACATGCCCCAGGTAAATGGCTTGAAATTGGCCACTTTTCAGGAGTATATGTTCCATAAGTCCAAAATATTCCTTGTTCTGCAGCCTGTTTTGGATACTCGAGAAGGGGTAGGGTGTTTTGGGGCCCTATCCTGCTTTCAGTCCTGATTATGAAGTTGATATTTAATGGTATTTTTTTAAAAACACACAATGACTCCCTGAACACAAACCCAAGATTAGGTGGCATGATTCTATTTTTCCCCCTGAATAGTGCAAAAGGAGGAAAAGGAGAGAAGCAATATAAAAGTGATGAAGTCAAAAGGAAAATTCAGACCGGCTTCTTTGCAGTTATGTGGAAGATTTAAGGAATATGTTGGGTTTTTTTGGTAGAAGAGGAATTGAGTGAGAGATCAGCCCTGGTGTCAGTGAGACACACACGGCACAGTTCTAATGTTGCTTAATTGCCAATACAAAAGATATTATCTTTACTAAAGCATGAACCCAAAGCTCTGATTTTCAGGAAACTGGTAGGCAAAGCTGTGGGAGGATAAAAAAAAAATCCCATCTTGTTTGCTAAATCAGTTGGTGGATGTGGCAACGCAGGGACTGAACTCACCGAAAGCCATGCTGGAAATCGTACAGTCACTTTTCCCCAGGCTGAGCTCAAGACTGTGTGGTCTGTCCTGTGAAAAGTAGATGAGAAATCCAAAAATAAAACAGCTGACAGTAAGTTGCAAACCATACATATGTAAATCGTCGCTGACCCTGAGAAGAGCTGCCTCCGCAATATGATAAGGTCTGAAACCTGATTGAAATTTTTCATAAAGGGCATTATTTTGGAGGTGATCCTTAAACAAGCAGAGCAGGCAGATCATCAGCCTCTTTCCTCAATAGGCAGAAAAATAGGTTACTGGTGAGAGGGACTTTGGCCAAATGAATTTCTTTTGAATTCAGATGCTGAATTTTTTTCTATCTCGGAACCCTCTTTAATGACAGCAAAGTTCTGGAGCACAATTATATAATTATTATTGTACTGATAACGCACAGGAATTTCCTTGTGTTATCACCACTGCTGTTGCAATCTAGCTGATAAAGGCCTTTCACAATGCAATATTAATAATACCAGAGTATGCTGGATGCTGTGTGGCGTCATTGTCCCTTATTGTGTCCTTTTAGCCTCAGTGAGATGATGGAGCAGAATGACACAACCCACCCCCATGAAAAATGCATTTAGGTCATTAGTGTTTTTACTTTTTAATAAAGAAAACTGAAACAACAAAAAGGCTCGGGGTTTGTTTGCACATTTCTCAGCCACAAGAAGGTATTTTAATTTTTTTTCAAGAAGTCTGAGGGTTTTATATAAACTGAAAGCAAAAATTATTTCTCTTTTGCTGTGAACAAGACCAGGAGCTGCAAGGGCTTCCTCTCTGCTCCACATGTGAACCATGCCCTTGTAGCTTGGAGAAGGAAGAGGAAAGCTGGGTCTTCAAAGATCCTCTGTTTATGCTGGTGCTTCTGCCCTCAATGGTATTCAGATCAGACCCATCTTCCTAACATGTCTTTCTCCCAACTTCTCTTGCTTCAAATCTCAGAGTCACCCACTTCCTCGCTGTTTTTCCAACAACAGCCCGTCTGAGAGGCTGCAGATGTTCCAGCAGCAGCATGCTCCCTTGGAAGGAGGACCACCACAAGCTTCAAGGCTTCCCTTGCTGTGGCGCTGCTGCTCACCATGCTGTGCCAAGTGCCTCTCAACAGCCGTGGACTCTACCTACTTCCATTCCAATGTCCTTTATGTGCAGTGGGAAGGGCCAGTTTGGACGGGAAAGACTGGCTGAGTCACAAAGGTCAGTCCATCACCTTTAACAGGCAAGTCTCCTTAATGCCTGCACCTTCAGAGTCGTCTGGGAAGCCATGGAAAGCCCATTCTTCCCATCCTTCTGTGTGCCCACAGTTTTGCTGGTCTGCTTGCCCAGCAGCTGGACCTCACCCGCCTTGCTGCCATCCCTACAACTAAATTCTATTTCACCTCTCCTCAGTTGTGCCCCAAAGTGCCTGAAGATCCCTCCCAAGGAGCCTCACAGCCCATCTCCCTGGCCTGGGGCAGATGCAGAAATTTCATCCCTTTCCAGCACCAACCTCAACCCCTGTCAGTGTTGACTCATTGTTCTGAAGAGAAAGGATCTCTTTTACCTGTCTGAGCCATTCTAACTGCTACATCTGATTTTTTCCCTGACCCACCTTAACTATCACCCCCAAAAAACCCCAGTGGGGGAGAAGGTGGAAGATGAATGTGAGGGAACTGTTCTGGGTGTGGAGGAAGGACATCTCCGTGTCCATGTCCTCGCTCACAGTCAGGCTCTGCAAATGCTCTTTTGTGTGAGTTCTCTCTTCCACCCCAGGATGGTGGGTGTTTCTGCACACTGTCCCTCTGAGTGTTTGTTTGTTGTGCTAAGTAAGCCATCTTTCCTAAATTAGCCCTGTAGCTTCTCCCCACCCTGTCTCCAGGTACATCTTCTTCCTTCCCATTTCTTTCTCCCACCTACAAAGAGAGAACATTCCTGATTTAGTAGTCTCCGTGCTTCTGCCTGTGGGAGTGTGTGTAGGGCTCACAAACGGAAAGGACAACTCCAAGACACAAGCATTCCGCTGTTTTTGGGCCAAGACTGGCAGAGGAGAAGGAAGCAGGGTTGCTTTCAGGTTCAGCTGAGGCCAAGCAGATCTCAATTAATCTCCTGTTCACGACGAGGGCTGCAGCATCTGTTGGATACACAGAGCTTCCCGTGGCTTTCCAGAAAAACAGGCTGTCCTGAGTCCCTTCTGTGCTCGCCTTAGCTGCAAGCAGCCTGGCTCGCCCTCACACAGCACAGACCAGGAACCAGCGACCTTACAAATCCCAACCACGCTTGCAGGGGTGGGGTGCTCCAAAAAGACTCTCTTCAGCTGTGTCTGGTGTGAAAAGAGAGAGCTGGGGATGCCCTGGGTGCTGCATCCAGCCACCTGAGTGACCACCCCACACACACCTGCACAGAACTGGAGATATCTCTTCTCCACCCCAACCTTCAGGAAGCTTAACCTACACATGCAGGTCAGGTTGTCCATGACCACACACTGCACTGAGTTGTTACCCAGACCTCCTCAATGTTCTGGCTACTATTTGACTTCATTTTTCACAAACTCTACAAAAATGTACAGGAGAAGTCAGACTATGCATTGGTTATGGTGTAGAATTTCCTCTGGTAACCCCAGCACCAAGACTTTGCTGATGCTCTGAAGAATCAGTTTCAGGCACCTTCAGAGTAAAACCTGTACCTGCCTTCAGACAGGAATTAGATTCACAGTCTATGAATTTATACAGGCAATGAAAAGGAAAAAATCTAAAATAACCTGCTCACTGTAAAAAGACTTGAAGAAATTTCCAATGAAAGCATTTCCAGGTGGAACATGGCTTGGAATCAGTTTTTATAACAACTAGCACCGGGGTAGTAGACATTTAACACCCACAAGAATTTAAAGGAGTTGTTTTATCTGCTGGAAGAAAACTGTACTATTCCACTAGTGTGATCAAACAGACTGAAATTTATAGGATGAAGGAAGAAAGCTATTTGAATTGGATCAAAATCGCCTAAAAGTTCAAAAGGGTTGTACATACAAGACATATAGGAACAGGACATGCAAAGATCTGAGTTTTGATGCTTTGTGTCAAGCGATGTGAGACTGGAATCTTGGCATAAGTCCTTTTTTTAAATTCAGCATTTTGTTCACAAGTGTATCTGTAGCTGGTGTCTGTAACCCAGTAATGTATTAAAGTAACAATAGTCTAAAAGGGTTTATGACAAAACACTTAACTATTAAATCTCCATTGTCTCCAGACAAACCTCCAAAATCCTTACCAAATTCAGTGCCTATTTTACAGCATATGTAAGAATATTGGAGATTCTTTCACCCTGGCTTCAGGTAACTACCCAGACTTTAAATCTGAGACTCATTTATTTATTTATTACCTCTAGGTAGACATATTAAGCCCATTGCTATTCTCATTAACAAACAGTGGTTTCCCTGTACATTACTTCAACGGTCAACTATTTTTATAATTAGCTGCAAATTTTAGCTCAAAGTAACACTCTCCTGTCTTAAGCTGTTTTAACAAATTCAGGCCCTTGGTCTTGATCCAAGTGAAAATCCAGTGAAATTGGTGGAAAGGCTTGCATGGACTTCAAGGGGTTTTGGAGCAGCTCCTATGAACATGCCATAATTTGTTCTTAGAAATGTGGTTATTTGTAATCTCATCCACGGATAAGCAATACTGTTTTTACAGAAGCTAATACTGCCTATTACTAATCTAAGCCAATGCTTTTCATTAAAATGTTCTGCTTTCCATTTCCTACAACTCTGCA
This sequence comes from Daphoenositta chrysoptera, assembly GCA_013397915.1. Lineage (NCBI taxonomy): Eukaryota > Metazoa > Chordata > Aves > Passeriformes > Daphoenositta > Daphoenositta chrysoptera. Next base: position 1,024,155 of record VZRO01002985.1, read on the forward strand.
AATTTTTGGCCGTATAAGAGAAGGTTTTCCACATTGAATGTTTGCCTCAGGTTGATTCTTTTCAATCTAATCAAAAGCAGTCCAGGGTTTTCTAAGAGAACTCTTGGGGAAAAGAGTGGGGGAAAGTCCAGCTTACTAATATTAAATATCCCTATCCTTTTTGGTTTTTTTTCCAAAACAACCCATCACCTTTTTCTTTAGGATGACAGACTTGATATTTGGGAGGACAGGTGTCATTTTACACCCCAAAATTGGCTGTGATTTTTAATGTACTGTTGTTTCTTGATATGTTGTTCCAATATCTGTCTAGATGAGTGTAGATTTTGGGAGAGAAAGAATATTCTTTACTTCACACTCTGTTCATTTAACTGCCACTTTTTTATTTTGGTCTGGGTGGATCACAGAGCTGGCAAACACTGTGATCCTCATGCCCTGGAGGGACAGCAGAAGCAAGAAAAGCCATCTTCCTAAAGAGCCTGTGAGTCCTCTGGATCCCCTTCCCTTCCCTTCCCTTCCCAGCATGGGCTGTATGTTTTAAGAAGCACTCACTTTCCTACGATTTTGCCAAGTGTTTTTTCTACCAAAACCTGAGGCTGTCATTCCTCTGACTGCACTCATCTGCCAGAAAGCAAAATCTCTAGAGAGCTGGGTTTGACATCACTAAATAACATATCTAAACCCATATTTTGATAGCGATTTGTTGTTTTCTGGATGTCAGTGAGATATCTTTTTCCATATACTTTCATGGTAACTTGGTTAGGGTTGACTTTCCTGTACCAGATTTTCACATTAGTAGGCTTGGCCTTGAATGTATGTTGTCCTTTATGATATGGTGGCTGGACAGATAGAAAATTTTGGAAGGCAAACAGGCTGAAACACAAGGAGACACGTCCATGTTCTCCTGGCACTGGCAGGAGGCACAGGGAAAACAAGAAGTGGCCAAAAGATGACATTTCACCTCATCTCCTGAGGAAGGCAACAGGAAAACCAGGACCCTGCACAGACACTGTGCCACAGGGCTGAGATGGAGAGGCAGGTAGTTATGGGTCTGTGTGGGTCCTGGTGTGGCTGCAGCTCAAACGAATCCAGTATCTGAATCCCCTTGCTGGAAATCCAGTTGTGTGCTCCTTGCACCGCAGCCTCACGAACAGCGTTCAAGTTCCGAGGATCACAAAGGTCCAGCGGGATTTCTGCAATTCAGATTTTTGTCCTGCTGGCAAATTACCACTCAAAATCTTGAAGGAGGAGGATCTTTCTGATGCTCTGACCAGCACTCCACCTCCATAGGCTCCACATCCATCGGTGAGCCCTTGCTGGGCTGACAGCCCAAGCAGCACATTGCATTGCTACTACACCAATCCATTACTTTGCAAAGCACACGGTGAGTGTACAGCTCCAAATAAAGCCAAACTATTCCCTGCTGCGTGGTGCTGAATATGTCAAAAGCAAAAAAAAAAAAAA